>CM031604.1:54994076-55011576 GCA_018398815.1 Conus ventricosus | reverse complement strand
AAGAATGAAAACAGCAGTTTTCGTGCCTTTACACTTAAATGTTTTTTGCACACATTTTCACCCACACAGCTTCTTCAGGTCAGGATACAATGATATATCGACTGCCAGATCACTAATTTAGTCCACTCCAATAAATTTTGCTCGAGCAGTCGCAAATCTATGATTTCAAGTCAAATGAGGAGTATGACTTGATCGCCAAGAACTCTTTAGTAGAGAATGGGATGAATGGAGATAGGAAAAGAGTATGATTTAATATGCAATGCCCAGAAGTACAGATTGACAGTTAATACTTGAAAAGTACACTGCAGATTATAATGTGTGCAGATTATCAAAGTACGGGAAAGAGTTGTTAAATCTGAGTAAATTTATAAAATCGTGTCATGTCGCTTAATTCTATTAATTTTCCTTTAGTCTCTGTTCATTTTGCCATTCTGACTATGTGGTCTCAACAAGCTGCGCTGTTTTTCATACTCCACGTGCTTTGTGTCGCTCTCATTCTTTATTATCTCCAATTTACGACCTCCATGCCCCAAAGAATGCATAATAAATAAATCTTTGAATCTTATCTCATGTATGTGTTATGCAACAACCCGCACAATCCTGGTACGATTTGGAGCGTACTGAGGTGAAACATGACACGAGGATTCCGTATGAAAGTGTAGAAAACCGTTTGATGAGCAAGATACAATAGCTTATACATTAGGATGCATTCACACTTCCAAGCCACATTGAGAAAGAAAAGTGGAGGTACATAACCCAAAGCTTTCGTATTCACCGACGGCAGTACGTTTTGATCCAAGGGATTTCTGGAACACCATTCTTAAAATTGTCATCTTTGGAAAGAAAATTAACTACGCAATGACAGTCTAGAACTGACTTGAAGAATCGTGTGCAGGAATTTGCATGAGTCTGAACGTACGATTTGCTTGTTGGAGAATGATAAGTAAGCCAGACCAGAAACTGTCACTGCAGAGGTTAAGTTGGAGAATGATAAGTAAGCCAGACCAGAAACTGTCACTGCAGAGGTTAAGTTAAGAAATCGATGAAATGACAGTATCAAACAGCTTCCTGTTACTTTTGCAATGTATTGTACAATGAGGGAATCTGTCCAGAAAGTTGGATACAGTCAATCGTTCAAGCGTTGTTCAAAAAGGGAAAACGAGAGCAATTCTGACAAGTACAAGGGAATCTCAGCTATAAATGTGTATAGTGAGATGTATGGCTTTATTATCAATAACAGATTGAACAGTTGGCTAGAAATGCAGGACAATACTGCATAAAGACAGGCAAGCTTCTGAATAGGATATCCCACCGCTGATCGCATAATCATTTACTCTCTTTGCAGTCATTCAGAAGCTATTGTTGTGTGGTGGAAAGTAATATGATGCCTTCTTAGATGTCAAGAAAGCATTCAATCCTGTTTCAAAATAACTGCTGTGGCCAACGTACAGTCTACATACAGGGTCGAACTTTAATTAAGGACCATTTATACACAGTCTCAAAAAAACATAGAAAGAAAAACCGACAAACGACAGAAACTTTATAAATGTTTAATTTCATTATCAGTGAACAACATTTTGTCACTTTCATCGAAAAAATCATTCTTTCTGATTAGACAGGGGAGCCTGAATGAGACTACCCCCCAAAATGACATTCACAAAAAGAGTTTCTTTACAGTCTGATCAAAACCGAGTGTGCCCCCCTCGTGCTGCCACACAATCCACACAGCGCTGCCTCATGGTGTTGACTGTCCTTGTAATGAGTGCCTGGGGGAGGTTTGCCCACTCCTGCTGCAGGTAGTGCAGCAGCTCCTGTCGATTTGCCGGAACAGGGTGATTTTCTTGAACTCTCCTCCCAAGCTCGCCCCAGATGTTCTCAATAGGGTTCATGTCCGGGCTGTTTGCCGGCCATGGCATCCTGGTGATGCCAGCTTGCACCACAAAAGTGTTCACGGCTCGACAAACGATGTGGGGTGGCATTATCGTCCATGAACACAGCCTGCGCCCCAATCTGCTGGAGTGCTGGGACAACCCAAAGGCCGTAAAATCTCCTGCAGGTAGCGTTGGCCGTTCAGGTTGCAATCCACATGGTACAGGGGAGTCTTGTGGTGACTGCTGATGCCCCCCCCCCCCCCCATACCATGACGGAGCCACCACCAAAAGCGACGACCTCCTGGATGACGTCATCTGCCAGCTGCTCCCTGGGACGCCGCCACACCCGAATGCGTCCATCTGATCGTGGCTTCAACTGGAAACTTGAACTCATCGGTGAAAAGCACCATCCGCCACTGAGCCCGAGTCCATGTTCGATGAGCTGTGCACCAGGCCAGGCGACGTGCCCGGTAGGCCGCAGTCAGTTTTGGTTTCCGGACTGGGCGCCTTGCTCGAAGGTTGGCAGCATTGGGCGCCGCCGTATGGTCATCTCACACACTGCTGTGTTAGTGGCAGCTTGGAGCCGACGCCTGATGGTGTTGGAGATGGTGGTCCTGGTCCGAAGAGCATGTCTGCGGATGAACCTGTCATCTCTTGCAGTGGTCTTCTTTGGCTGGCCTGGACGGGGTCTCTCTTTGACAGTTCCAGTGGCTTGAAAACGTTCTCTCAGCCGAATGATGACGGAGTGGGACACTTGTAGTCTTTGGCCACTTCTCGAACGCCAACTCGATCCGGCAGCCATGCAATCGCCCGGGTCCGTCAAAATCAGACAGCTTGCGTCTTGGAGGCATTTTTGTGTTATGAAGAATTATGCACGTTGGGCTGCTTTTAGGGGCATTCCAGTCAGTAAAATGCTCTGCAATGCATTGGTTTTTGCACGTGCATTTGGAATTTCAGTGCAAAACCGTTTGAAGCAGTGTTCACTCTTGCTTAAAAAACAAGCAACTTTGACAACAATCTGCAACTTTCAACCCCCCCCCCCCCCCCCCCTCTGCATGCCGCACGTGACAATAAGACAGCTTTCGCAAGCTTTGCGGAATACTCTGTTAACCCCGTAAACCTTTCCCAGTCGAATTCTTCGAAAAAATGCATTGCTTGTATTTTTGGCCAATTTAAAAAGAAAGGGCCTTTTTTTCGGGGTGGTCCTTAATTAAAGTTCGACCCTGTAAAAATGACACAGGAAGAAAATTTTCCTTAATGTTTTCGCAACACGTCGGCTACGTTAGGCAAAAATAATCGCTGCAAGCGATCTGTCACTCAGGACATGTCTCGAGAATGATAGCGACGGTCTTCCAAAAATAAACATGACCAGATTTCCTGGAGAATTCTTAACCAGTGGTGTCATCGTACAAACACAGCCCTTCCTGACTCATATCATACCAGTTAGCAGGCTACCAACAGTCGATTCAAGCAACCGACCCGTTGGCGTCTTCAAGCACTGAATCATTGCTCCTTGTTTGCAGTATGTCGTTATTTAACCCAATCAAACAGCAACAAAATAATTATTTTGACTTTTAAAACATTTTTCATGAAGACGATGAAAGATAGCTCTGTTTCACTATACAAAAATATAGTCATTGTTTATGCTTTTAAGGAAAATTAATTAAAAATGGTCAAAATCAGGTGTCCTGAAGGAATTTTAGTGCTGTGACTGCAGTGTTAACTGGCACATAGAGCAGAACGAGGGTGTATGTTGATAGTGTTAGCGTGTACTTGCGATCTTAGACAAAGAATGATCATTATGCAGCCCAGTCTTACTTTAATTAGTAACGAGCAAATTAACGATCGATATCACTAAATATGACCAGAAACTGTAACAACCCAAAAGTACTCCCCGCCCAAAAGTACTCCCGGGGTACTTCTGGGCCAGCGCCAGAATGACTCCCGGGAGTACTTTTAGGTCGGGTAAAAAATGGACCCCCGTGTTTTCATAAAGTACTCCTGGGAATCATTCTGGGCCGGTCCCTGAAGTACCCCCCCTCCCCCTCCAGCATATCTCCCTTAAGGTGTTGAGGCTTGTTATTTATTGGTCATAATCTCATACATAGACATTATATCTGAATCAACGTTGAAATATAGTCTGAATCAACTTTAGGGGGAGTACTTCTGGGCCGGTCCCAGAAGTACCCCCCTTGCATATCTCCTTTATTAATGTGTTCAGGTTATAATTACTGGTGATAAACTCACACATGGACATTCTATCTGAATCAATATTGAAATCGAGTCAAAATCAACTTGAGGGGGAGTATTTCTGGGCCAGTCACAGAAGTACCCCCCTTGCATATCTTCTTTATTAATGTGTTCAGGGTTATTTACTGGTCATAAACTCACACATAGACATTCTCTCTGAATCAATATTGAAATCAACTTAAGGGGGAGTACTTCTGGACCGGTCCCAGAAGTACCCCCCTTGCAATCTCCTTTATCAATGTGTCCAGAGTTGTACTTACTGGTCATAAACTCGCACATGGACATTCTATCCGAATCAACATGGAACATAGTCTAAATCAACTTTAGCGGAAGTACTTCTGGGCCAGTCCCAGAAGTACCCCCCTTGCATATCTCCTCTGTTAATGTCTTCATGGATTTTATCTACTTTTTATAAACTCGTACATGGACATTCTAACCAAAATCAACATTGGAATATAGTCTGAATCAACCTTAGGTGGAAGTACTTTTGGGCCGGTCCCAGAATTACCCCCGATGCACGTCTCCTTTATGTGTTCAGGGTTGTTATTTACTGGTCATAAACTCTCACATAGACATTCTATCTGAATCAACATGGAAATATAGTCTGAATCAACTTTAGGGGGAGTACTTCTGGGCCGGTCCCAGAAGTACCTCCCTTTCGTATCTCCTTTATTTAGTGTTCAAGGTTATTTGCTGGTCATAAACTCACACATGGACATTCTATCTGAATCAATATTGAAATCGAGTCAAAATCAACTTGAGGCGGAGTACTTCCGGGCCGGTCGCAGAAGTACCCCCCCCCCCCCCCCTTGCTTATCTCCTTTATCAATGTGTTCATGTCGTTATTTACTGGCCATAAACTCATACATGGATATTATATCTGAATCAACATTGAAATATAGTCTAAATCAACTTTAGGGGAGTACTTCTGGGCCGGTCCCAGGGGAAGAGAAAGATAGACGGGAGCTTGCTCTTTTGTGTTAATTTTTAATGCATATACATGCTTCGCTATATTTGTAAAATTCTTCATTTAGTGAAATGAGTAACACTTCGTTCAAACTACAAAATCGGCAGAAAATCTGCCTATTTTGTGACATAAGCAAACCCTATGCATATTTCATGAAAAGAGCAAAAGCAGCTTATTTTAATAGCGAAATAAGCAAAACAAAGATTTGAGAAATGTTTGAACGCAAGTTTGTCGATTTCGTGAAAAAGACCGATCTCTCTCTCTCTCTCTCTCTCTCTCTCTCTCCTCTCCTCTCTCTCTCTCTCCTCTCTCTCTCTCTCTCTCTCTCTCTCTCTCTCTCTCTGGGTGTAGTGTGTGTGTGTGTGGTGTGTGGTGTGTGTGTGTGTGTGTGTGCGTGCATGCCTGCGTGCGTGCGTGTGTGTGTATGTGTGTGTGTGTGTGCACGTGCTTGCGTGCGTGCGTGCATGTATAAGCGCTCGCATGCGCGTATGTGTACATGTATGTGTGTGTGTGTGTGTGTGTGTGTGTGTGTGGTGTGTGTGTGTGAGGTGTGGTGTGTGTGTGTGTGTGTGTGAGAGAGAGAGAGAGAGAGAGAGAGAGAGAGAGAGAGAGAGAGAGAGAAAGATGTTTATTATCTCCTTGTCTACTCGGCCTCACTGCTGAAGCCTTTAAACTGACCGATATGTCATCATATGGACATCCAGCAACGTGTTAAAGACGCACTGGACAAAAAAAATATGAAGAAAGAGATATCCAAATTCTTAAAGACAACAACATCCAAAACGACTACAGCAAGGGAGATGTACTACATAAGAAGTGAGCTCGGCCTTCAAGTTTTTTTCTTTACTGAGTGAGTAGGCATCTTGGAGGAGGATTTCAGGTCCCTCATTGAACCAAACGATGAAGGACTTAAAGATGAAATGATGAGGGACAAGGAGATGGCGAGGACATAGTGATGGTGAGGGACATAGTGATGGTGAGGGACATGGTGATGGTGAGGGACATAGTGATGGTGAGGGACATGGTGATGATACTACTACTACTACTTCTGCTGCTGCAGCTGCTACTACTACTACTACTACTACTGTCGCTGCTGCTGCTGCTGCTACTACTACTACTACTACTACTACTACACTACACTACTACTACTACTACAATAACAGCGGTAGCAGCAATGACAAGTGCAACAACTGTAGTGGTTGTAACAACGACAATAATAACCTCAGCTGCGGCAGCAGTAACAGTAACAACGACAACATCGACAACAAAATCGAGTAGTGTAGTGTAATGTAGTATAGCACAATGTAGCACAGTGTAGTGCAGTGCAGTGCAGTGCAGTGCAGTGCAGTGCAGTGTAGCGCAGTGCAGTGCAGTGTAGTGTAGTGTAGTGTAGCTCAGTGCAGTGTAGTGTAGCATAGTGCAGTGTTGTGTCATGTAGTGCAGTGTAGTGTAGTGTAGCACAGAGCCGTGTAGCGCAGCGCAGTGTAGAGCAGTGGTGTGCAGTGTAGTGTGGTGTAACGTAGCGTCGCGTCGCGTCGCGTCGGGTCGGGTCGGGTCGGGGGTCGGGTCGGAGGTCGGGTCCGGTCTCGGTTCGGGGTCGGTCGGGGTCGGTTTGGGGGTCAGACTATATTTCATTGTTGATTCAGATAGAATGTCCATGTATGAGTTTATAACCAGCAAAAACAACCCTGGACACATTAATAAAGGAGATATGCAAGGGGGTACTTCTCGGGCCGGCCCAGAAGTACTCTCCCTAAAGCTAATTTAGACTATATTTCAACGTTGATTCAGATGGAATGTCGATGTGTGAGTTTATCACCAGTATATTAACAACCCTGAACACATTAAGAAAGGAGATATGCAAGGGGGTACTTCTGGGACCGGCCCAGAAGTACTCCCCCTCAAGCTGATTTTGACTCGATTTCAATATTGATTCAGATAGAATGTCCATGTGTGAGTTTATCACCAGTAAACAACAACCCTGAACACATTAATAAAGGAAATGTGCAAGGGGTGTCCTTCTGGGCCTGGCCCAAAAGTACTCCCCCTAAAGTTGATTCAGAGAATATTTCATCTTGATTCAGATAGAATTTCCATGTATGAGTTTATAACCAGTAAATAACAACTCTGGACACATTATTAAAGGAGATATGAAAGGGGGTACTTCTGGGACCGGCCCAGAAGTACTCCCCCTAAAGCTGATTTTGACTCGATTTCAATATCGATTGAGATAGAATGGCCATGTGTGAGTTTATGACCAGCAAATAACGACACTGAGCACATTGATAAAGGAGATATGCAAGGGGGGTACTTCTGGGACCGGCCCAGAAGTACTCCCCCTAAAGTTGATTCAGACCATATTTCAATGTTCATTCAGGTAGAATGTCAGTGTATGAGTTCATAACCAGTATTATAACAAAGCTGAACATTTTAATAAAAGGAAATGTGCAAGGGGGTACTTCTGGACCGGCCCAGAAGTACTCCCCCTAAAGTTGATTTAGACTATATTTCAACGTTGATTCAGATGGAATGTCCATGTATGAGTTTATAACCAGTAGATAACGACCCTGAACACATTAATAAAGGAGATATGCAAGGGAGTAACTTCTGGGACCGGCCCAGAAGTACTCCCCCCCCCCCCCCCCCCCTAACGTTGATTCAGACTATATTTCCTGTTGATTCTGAAACAATATCCACGTAAGTTTCATAAACGAGAAACAACACCCCAAAGCTCTTTAATACAGAGGGAATGAAAGAGGGGTACTTTTGGGCCTGGTCCCCAAAAGACTCCCCACCTGCTACAGAAGTACTCCCCGGGAGTACTTCTGGGTCCGCTAAAAAGGGCCCCGTTTTACTACCGGGAGTAAGTCTGGGCTGGGCCCAAAAGTACTCTCTCAGCTTCGGGGGGGGGGGGGGGGGGGGGGGGGGGGGGGGGTTGCATCTGGAGCCGCGCCAAAGTTACTCCCGGGAGTACATTTGGGCTGGACCCAGACGTACTCCCGGTAGTCATTTTGGTGCCGCGGGGGGGAGGGGGGGGGGGTACAGTTGGGGACTGGTACCAAATGTACTCCCCTGTCTAAAGGAATCAGCGTTATAAGGTAGTAACATAAAACAAACACTTATTTGCAAAGTTGTCAACAGGGGGAGTACTTCTGGGACCAAGGGGGGGTACTGTCCCAGACGTACTCCTGGGAGTCATTCTGGCGCGGGCCCAGAAGTACTCCCGGGAGTACTTTTGGGGTGTTACAGAACGGCGCAATTTTATTACCACAGACTGGCAACTATTTGCGTTGTTGTTTTCTGATGATACAGTCCTCTTGTCTGAACCTGCAATAGGTTCACGTAATCAGACTAAAATTTCATACGATTCCTCCAAGCGCCTAGAACTAACTGTACATATGGATAAAAGTAATATGATCTTTTCCCATTGAGGGTGATGAAAAGGGTTCTATCGGTGGGGAGTACAGGTGCTGACGCTAGGTACACATAATATAACTGGTGTCTATTTCGTTACCTTGCTCAATCTCTTTTTCTGAAGCGGAATAGTGAACTTGCACTAAAACTAAGAAGGCTGTAAAGTGAAGCGACTGCAGGCGGATATCTGAACAAATTTTAGATGTAAAATTAAACGGCCATCTTGTGCTGAAGCGAATGAAGATAAGTGAGTGCTCGTTCATTTTCGTTGTCCTGAGTGTTTTGTATCTTGCCTGAAGAAGACCTAAGAGGTCAAAACGCGTCGTGTTTTGTTTTGTGATTCGTTTGTCTACGTTTTCTTGGCGGTTCGCTATTAATTACATTTAAAATTTGTTAAGAAGGTTGTGTTAAGTGCTTTAAATGTTTCGAACAATCTGAAAAGCAACTCTATTATTGTTTTCATTGAATTATTTTATGATAAAATACAGCCAGTGCTGTCATATGACTCAACTGAAGGATGTCCGAGGCATACACTGAAATAGACGAGTCACATGTATTGGCCATGAAACGGTATCTGGGAGTGGTTAGAAGAACACATGGTAAGATGATCTATCGGGAAGAGAGACAGTGTCATTTGTGTGTTAACAGCATTACCAGGTGCACTCGACACTGGCTTAAAATAAATACAATTTATCAATGCAGACTCTCCTAACAAAGCTTTTGTTATGTATGCTACGTAACCTAATGAATGAGGAAAATGAATACGTGCAAAGGATATATGATAACGCTATTCAAAATTGGTTTCTATTTTGTGTGGATACATCAACAACTGTTCAAAGTGCTTCAAACAGAAGTTCCTTAACAATCAGAAACACAACTGGAGAAGCTACATTTCACGAAATGATAGACTGCCATTTGGCGGTAATCACAAATTGCCATTTACATTGAAGCCCTGTATAAATGTAGACGTAAACAGGTTTTGTCAAATTTGCCTTAATATCGGACATTAACATTCATTCTAACAACGTATAGTAATCGGTCATATACTGACAACGGCTGTCTATTTAAACACGGAGCTATCGAGAATGAAATAAATTTCTTATTAAATTTTTGTTGTTCTGCCATCATGATTTGAGAAAAAGAATTACACCTCCAAAATATTCCATTCGTCCTTCCGTCTGCCTGATGATCATCTAACTTTCTAATGCAAAAGCTACTGGTCTGTTGCAAATTGTTGCGCTTTTCGTACAAAAATCTTTTAAGAAACAAACATATTAACAAAAACGGACGAAGAAATGTAATGTTCAGATCTGCAAGATATTACCTTTCTCTGCCTCGAATATTTACTACCTGCCGTTATATTTTCTCTGACTCGAATACTTTACTATCTTCAAGTGAAATGTATGAACTCACCATAGCATTATTGTAATTCCCCCCCCCCCCCCACCTTCTCTCTCTCTCACTCTCTCTTCTCTCTCTCCTCTCCCCTCTCTCTCCTCTCGTCTCTCTCCCTCTCTCTCTCTCTCTCTCCCAAATAACACACACACACACACACACACACACACACACACACCACACACACACACATACGCACGCACGCACGCACGCACGCACGCACGCACGCACGCAACACACACACACACACACAACACACACACACACACACACACACACACACACACACACATCACAATCACTCAATCACAGCGTTTTACATCACATCACATCGCATCACATTACGTACACATGTACACAAGAATACGATATGAACGTTATGTATGTCATGTACTGAGTACGAAATATTTTTCAATGCAAACTGCTCTGATGATAAGATTTGAAGTAACCCCCCCCCCCCCCCCCCCCCCCCACCCCTACACACACACATACACACGTTACAATTATCCTCGTGGTTTCAAGTTGTCAATAATGGCGTCAAGGAGCGGGTTGACGATCAGAAGTTTTAATGCGTTTGTATACAGAGCTTTCAAAATCTAAGAAAGATCCCTGCTCCAAACATTGATGGCAGCTGATTCGACAGACTTATAGTTTCTCATACTAGTGTACAAAACCAAAGAACCTAGCTGTTAAATTTGTCAGTTTTGTTCCTCAGAAAGACCCACAGCCCGTTGATTGGCTTTTTGGCCTTTCAGAGTAAAGTCTCTCTGTCTTTGTATCGGTGTGTATGTGGTGTGTGTGTGTGTGTGTGTGTTGGTGTGTGTGTGTGTGTGTGTGTGTGTGTGTGTGGTGTGTGTGTCTCTCTATCTCTCTCTCTCTCTCTCTCTCTCTCTCTCTTCTCTCTCTCTCTCTCTCTCTCTCTCTCTCTCTCTTTCCACCAAACTTTTCTTTTTTTCTGTACTATTTCAAAATGTTCGGCCGATCTATACATTTTCATGTGTTTTCACTGTGCAAACGTTCTTACAATCGAATGAGAACGTTTTAAAAACATTATTGGCAGCCTGACAGGAATCAGTTAATCAGCTGACGGGGGTCTGTGCCTACGAATTCTGGAATGGGGGAAGCACAGAAAGACAGCAGCACAAGTGAAACCGAGCTGTTTTCGTGCTCCTTCGTGTACCTGACGATGTTTGGTGTGTCATTAGCTTCACTGTGCTTTGGATATGATCTGGTCATTATCTCCGGGGCAATGCTGTATGCACAACCCGCCTTTCGTCTGGATACCACATGGCAGGTGGGCTTCTCTGTCTGTCTGTCTGTCTGTCTGTCTCTCTCTCTCTATCTCTCTGTCTCACTCACTCACTCAATATCACTCTTCTCTCTCTCTCTCTCTCTCTCTCTCTCTCTCTCTCTCTCTCTCTCTCTCTCTCTCTCTCTCTCTCTCTCTCTGTTGTCTGTCTGTCTGTCTGCCTATCTCTCTCTCTCTCTCTTATTCTCTTTTCGAGAAGAATTGGTGATTTTTTGAAGAATTGGTGATTTGGAGAAATGTTCTCTTATTCCGTCACTCTGCTATTGTAAGTGAAGATGTATCTTTCGAATGCTTTGACTATGACCAGTCTGGTTCTACTTTGACTTGATCAAGCGCAGTTTGCCTGTGCCTCCTCCCCCCTCCTTAGCTAAATCCGTTTTCCGTGTTTTCTTTAAAGCCAAAAAGTCTGTGACTTTGACTCTTTATTTCACAGTACAGTCAAGTGGTACACTACTTTGTCAAGGCATCGATTGTCCAGAGTGGGATGCCAAAGAATGTGAAATTCTAAAACAATGTGTTTATAGTTATATGTGCGACCGAAACATTGACAAACTGTCTCGTGTGTAACTACAGACACCGGTGAGATTTTGTAGTGTAATGTCTGACAATGTGTCTTTACTTACTTCATCAGTTGACCTGACTCAAATGTCTGCTTCACCGCCAACTTACTGCTGATGCAGTATCGTCTCCTCCAAAATCACAGCTACTTGTGGAATCTACAAATGATAACCATGGACAAGACGGCATTATTTTGTTTCCACCTACACCACCTGCTGCCCATCCTAATGTCAGTATGAAAAGTGATACTAAAAAGAAAAAGACTTCACCGGTTGCAAAGCGGGACATCGTCTTCAGTTCAGACATTCTTCACACCGATCAGCCCACGGCCGTTCTCCTCCCAGCCCTCTTCCCCCAACTGAACCGACGAATAACTCAACTGGAACAGTCTGTCAACTCTTTGTCTACTTATTCCATTTTTGATGATGATGAATTTACTTCTGTGATTGAAATGTGAAAACCGCCACTAACAATGAACTGCGTATAATAAACATTATCGATAAATTTAATTCCATATGTTCTAAAATTGACGATCTTAATTCTGTAATAACTATTTTGGATTCTGTTAACAGACAATTGATCAAAGACAACCACTCTGTAAAATCACAACTAGGTTCTTTACAAAAAGAAATAAAGAAAATCAGAACAAACAAAATGTCTGTGCAACCACTGGCACTCAGACATCAGAAGACTACTGTCTGTCTCAGTCTCCTCGAAGCAAAATGCCAGTTCACAAACCGACACACCTTGGTGTTGTTCAGAGACTAACGGTGTCAGTACACAGACTGAAATCCTTCCCAGCTGCCCAGTGCCGGACACATTGTCCCCAGTCATTGACAGTGCTGAACAATCCATCAAAGAAATCACAGCCCCTGATAATGATCTTTCACTAGGACTGAATCAGACTGACCGTGTACAATCCAAAGTCCAGGCTGAATCCAGTACTAGAATACCTGCTGACTGACAACAAAGAGAGTTCAAATTCCCCTCTCCGTCTACCCTCCTGTCACAACAAAGATGATACAAATTTACATTACTCTGTCCAGACTTTCAACCTCTATTCTGTTCTTTCTAACTCTGACACTGAGACAGTGTCTGATTTAAAATCTCAGTACACAGCTGGTAAGCTGAAGGAAGATATCCCAATGGCCAAGTCAAAGCCCCTTCCCGCCCTTCTCCCATGGAAACTTAGGTCACATGTCTGTTCCCAGCAGAGCGACAGTTTTACTGATAGGAGACCCCACTATTCGTTTCATGGATCCAAAACGTTTAGCCCCAAGACAAGAACGACTTTTTAAGATATGTGTTCCTGGTATGTCAATAAAAAATCTCCACGCATGGCTCCTTTCCGCACCAACATCCACATCCTTAAATGACCTCATAATCCATGTTGGTGTAAACTCTTGCCCCGTCAGGTGTCGTATCCTTTGATACCTGGTCTGAACTCATCCTTACATGTTGTAAAACGTTTCCCAATGCTCACATTACTTTCAGCTCTATCCTGCCAGCTAAAAGGAAACACTCAATAATGCCATAATTCCGTCAAATACAACCTTAGAGATGCCTGCAATCGCCACAGAGTACGTGTCATTGATCATTTTCCCTGTTTGTTTTTTTATTCAGATCCAACTTTATACAGTGACACAATCCATCCCAGTGCGAGAGGCACTGCCAGACTCGCACAAAATCTGAAAACGCTGTGGCACAAATCGTCCTCGTTCTGACAACTACTATTCCATTGCTCCCTTTCCTAATCGGAAACGTTCTGCAGGCTATACGCAGCAAAGAAATACATCTGACCCTGTCGTGAACCCTCTTACTATCAATTCAGATCAGATGCCTTTCCTCCATTTCGTCTTTCGATCATTACCCACACCCCCCCCCCCCCCCCCCCCCCCCCGAGCGTCCCTACAGAAGCGTTCTAGATTTATCAGCCTCCAAAATCATACTCATACCTTCCCATCCTCGGTCTAAACGCACCTCATAGCGCTGTTTTCATAGAAATCCCTAACGTCCCTCCTGATAATCAATATCGTCTTAGCCCCTCACACCATGGAATAGATAATACATCAGCGCCCCTCTTACACCCCTATGGCGGAGCACTTACTTCGGGCCGCTTCACATCTGTTGTTTAATCAACAGTCAGTGCGTAATTATCCACGCCCACAATAACTTTGACGTTCTTTGTCATTTTTATATTTACCACTATTTCAGTTATTAATGTTGGTGCTTACATTTTCACGTGCAAATCATATGCGAATATTGTTCGTAAAGTATGGTTGAGCGCACGTGTACATGCGTGTGTGTGTGTGTGTGTGTGTGTGTGTGTGTGTGTGTGTGTGTGTGTGTGTGTGTGTGTGGTTTGTGTGTTGTGTGTGTGTGTGTGTGTGGTGTGTGTGTGTGTGTGTGTGTGTGTGTGTGTGTGTGTATGCGTGCATGAGTGCACGCGCGCGTGCATGTGTGTGTAAAGGGGGGGGGGGTGCATTTGTGCGTGCGCGCGTCTGCATGGTTGAATGAGTCTTTGCGAGTGCCTAAGCGCGCTCGTGCGCGTTTGTGTGTGCAGTGTGGAAAGTGCTTTGACATGACTATGTTTTTTCAGGCTCTCGGACCAACGTAGTATGCCTAATTGTTTGATTCATTGGTTGATTGTGTCTTGCAGCCCCAAATATTGGATGCGTTTGAGGCTGTTCACATTCGCGACTGCATTGTATTACATTAATAGGCTTTTTGATTTTGTACAAAACCGATAATGCAAAGCGTCTCTCTCTCTCCTCTCCTCTCTCTCTCTCTCTTCTCTCCTCTCCTCTCTCTCTCTCTCTCTCTCTCTTCTCTCTCTTTTCTCCTCTGAATTCACTGTAATTTCATCATTACATTCTAAGATCGCGAACTATCTGTGACGGATTTGGACTTTTTTTGTGTGTTATTGACAATTTGTGATGTTTGTGTATTTGATTCCGAATTCATTTGTTCTACCATTACGCCACTTTTTTGTGTTTGCGTAGCCTCTTGTTAGATAATTTAACCGTGCGTTTGCACTTAAAGTGGGTATATTTCTTCATTATGTATTCGTTACTATAGATACGATTGAATCTCACACTGCTTCTGTATTCATTGTGGCTAAATGCCTAATACCCTCAGGTCATGGCCATCTAAAGATGGGCTTAGAGTTGTTTTCTGAATATTAATCATATAATAATAAATTGACTGATGTATCCCATAATTTTAGATAACTCTGCAAAACTTTCCATGTATTTGGTTTCGCAGAGTCTAGATTGTCAAAACATATAAGCAACTCTGAACTATATGTACCAGGATACAATATCATGCGTAAAGACCCTACCGCTATGGATACAGGTTTTAGTTATCTACATCCATCAAAGTGTTAACTTTAAAAGGATTAATCCTACAAACTATTTTAACATAGATCATTATGATACAAATTAAATTCAAACGCTCTAAAACCTCTTTCCGTTGGATTTGTGTACAGAAATCCTGCAGAGAGTGCAGTTTGGCGTGATAACTTTACTCTCTGCTAGAGGATTTATGTTCCACTATCATGAATTAACATATTGGGAGATTTCAACATTGATCTTTTGAAGCCAAACAAGTCTTGGATACAAATGGCGGAAACTTTTCACCTTTCGCAGTTAATCGACAAGCTACAAGAATAACTGCCTCTTCAAAAACACTTATCGACCACATATATACATCTGAAGCATGCAATATAGCGGAATTTGTTCACCGAATTATGCTTGTAGTGACCATCTTCCCATATGCTTTAAAATGGATGAAAAAAGGCGTTAAGTTCCAAAACATTGTCACACTTTAAATTGAATACAGAAGTTTTTCCTGTTTTGATTCCAATAAAATTTTTTTTCTGAGTTTAAAAATTCACACATACACGACTGTATCAGTTTACTGATCCAGACGAAGCATTCGAAATTTGGTATCACAATTTTTTAATGTTTACCCACAAACATGCACCGTTGAAAACAAGAGTGTTTGAAGTAACCCTAAAGTGCCCTGGCTCACAGATAATGTGAAACACGCCCTGGACTTACGAGATTTACTATTTCAAACGGGGCCGAAAGAAGAATTTAATGAACAAAGGGAAACTTGGGTTTCATTTTTTAAAACGTGGCGGCAACAGGAACTACTTTCAAAATCTTGTGTCGTCAAAAACTGACAGTAAGTCGATTTGGAAAGCCATAAATCAATTAACCAATAATAAAGTCATACCTCTAAAACTATATCGTCAGCAATATGTCACCAGACATAGTCAACAATTAATTTCTGTGGAATAGGTAGTGCAATGTAAAGAAAGATAAATCTGCCTATAACGACTTAGAGACTGTCCGTGAATTCTGTAACTCCCAAAAAACATTTCCTCTGATTTAAACGTACCTTTAATGGCAGTGCATGAAGTATACAATACACTCACTCATTTAAAGCAAATATGTTCACAAGGACTGGATGGTATTGATAGTAAAATCTTAAAATCTCAGCACCAGTTATTTCTGAAACCCTTACGTACATCTACAAATTGTTTCTCTCAAAAATAAAATTCCAAAAGCATTTAAGTTGCAAAAAATTATTCCCTTATATAATCAGGAGACCATTCAGAGCCTTCTAATTACAGGCCTATTTCCTATTACCTGGGCTTGTCCCAAACCCTTAGAAAATCACATTCCCGTTCAGTGCCTAAAAATAGTACAAACAAAAGGGGTTCCCAGGTGCCAGGGACATCTCATGATTTGGGGGTCATAATTAACAAAAATTCTAGCTCAGAAACTACAAAGATAGAAAAATGAAATCTAATATTTTTGAAGGAAATTGGAATAAAGATTTTGAATCTGTGCTTCTTTTGTTTTAATTTTGATAATAAAAAAGTATTTAGGCATTTAGATTTGGATAGAATTTTTTGCACGATCAAAAAAAATATGTATTTACCACGAAAATCTTCACATCCAAACAGAACAACCGCAAAAAAGTTGAAAATAAAGTTTGTATTGTCACACTACACCTGTAAATGAAAGTAAAACAGTTTGGAAGTCTATCAAGACGCTCACACTCGATGCAGACTGACCGTCCACGACACGCCCCCCTCTCCCAACCACGCCCCTTGCTGGACTTCAACCCTCTCTTTCACCCCCTCATCTTCCCCTACCTTTCCGTCTGCACCGTGTCACGCCGCGAGCAAGCCACGCTCCCCTCTCGCGCTGACTTTCACATCACTGGCCACTGGTACGCAGTGCAGAGTACACACTAGGCTGGCTCGTTCGACACAAGTGAGCTGAACACACACTGAGGTCACACAGCCCTACTCAATAACTGACGAATATGGGGCGGCAATTCCACCCCTATCATCATTCTCACCTTCATGCTCGAGTGAGTCGTTGAATAAAAGATTATTGTCTTTGTCAAAAATCATCAGCAGAGCCTGCTCAGCTGTGTAAATAAGTTGATTTGGTCGCTGGGCTTGTCGAAGGTTTTCGCCGCCATCTTGGGAAGCGAGACGAAGTGCTGGCGGGGCATCCAGTCAGTGATGAGAATAAAATGGGCTTTCCCTTTACGTGTGGTCATTTACATATTATTTTAAGACTACAGACATATAAGGCTTTGTACCACACCTATTGAGCCGTTAAAAATAACGATGAAATTCAAGAAAAGCATACTCATGGATGCCCATGAAAACATCCCGTGTGTAAATAGAAATTTTATTTTATTTTCCATCGA
>CM031604.1:54986929-54993076 GCA_018398815.1 Conus ventricosus | reverse complement strand
TGCTTGTGATCTCTTCTTCTTCTCTTGTCGTTCTTGAAGTTGGGGGGGGGGGGGTGGGGGGGGGGGGGGGCGTGTATGGATTGTTGCTTGCTGCTGAGTTGGGCATGTCTGGTGTCTTTCAGCTTTTTTTTTTCTTTTTTTTCCTTCATTGCTGACTTGATGTTTTACCACTCTTCTTCATTGTAGTTTGTCATTTTTGATGTGCCAATTTTTGATATGCTTCTCCTCCTCCTCCTCCTCCTCCTCCTCTTCTCCTTACTTCTTTTTCATCTTATCTTCTTCTTCTCTTCTTCTTCTTCTTCTTCTTCTTCTTCTTCTCTTCTTCTTCTTCCTTTTCTCCTGTCTCTCCTTGTGTCAGAGACTCCGTCTCTTTATTCTGTGTCTCCAAGTCCCCACCTCTCTCTCTCTTTGTGTCGCTCTCCATCCCTCCCTCTCTCCCACACTCTCTTCTCTAGTTATATTGTGCATTCTCGTTATTCTAATTGCCATGTATTCATTGTTGTTTATGAGTTTATATGCAGTTCGATGCAATGATTTTACCATGTATTTATTGTTTGAGGGCTGGATGAAAAAAGCCACTGACTGGTGCTTATTCTTTTCCTCATTAAACACATTTCGTTTCGTTTCTTCTCTCTTTCTCTCTCTACCCCCTCACCCCCCCCCCCCCCCCCCCCCCCCCCTCTCTCTCTCTCTTTTAACCAAAGGAGACAGCAATGTCAGACTAATGTCCATGGAGAGCTTTTCGTGTCTCTAAAGATAGTTCCAGACGAGACAAAGCATTTCATCGTATGATTCAAAGAATGTGGTGTTCATTTTTTTGACCGTGTAATGTTCGTATATACCTATTGACAATTCGGTGTCATTTCGTGGGTTTTCAGTGATATCAACGACCGTGTTGAAAAGTAAGGTGTGTGAAGTACTGACTGTGGTGGGCTGTGTTTAGATGCAGTGCTAGGTACAGACCTATGAGCACAGAACAACATTCGTTGAAGCAAGATATGGCCGGTGTGTTACAAAAGTTTAACACAATATATCAGGTGGGCTGTTTTTAGATATAGCGCCAGGTAAAGACCCCATGAGTACATAACATCTTTCGTCTAAAGCAAGATATGGCTAGTGTGCTGTAAAAATGGAAAAAAAATAGATCAGATTGCGACGGCCAATGTTCTGTATCTTGTGGAAATGTCTCTGTTGATATGAAAATACCCTTTGCCTTTTGCTGTCTAACATATGCTTTGTCTGATTTAGTGAATAACACCTGCAAAGTTTGCGCATTGAAAATCCCTTGTTCTACAAGGTCTGTGAACCCTACATTAACAGACCTTACGTTTCACTTAAGACCCTTTACTGAGTGGCATACGCATTTCTTATGCCAGTTTCCCTTTACGGGCATTTATGTTTCATAAATGATACTGAGGCAAATGTCATCTATCATGAACTTCCACTGTGTTCGAGAACCACACCTAGGACAACAAACCACCTACAAAGTATGTCGTTTCAAGCAGAGACCGCATAGTTCAGCAAACCATTGCACTCTTCTATCCCCCTTTTTAATGGATACAAAGTACTGATAATCCACGTGTACTACTAACATTCAAAACATTTGAAGACTGGGTTGATAATGATTCTGATGACTTAAAAAGGTATTGCCGGTTGCACTGGAGATATCTGCAGACAGCAGCAGACGCTCTGGACAGTGTCTCATCAATATCATTCCAACCAGTCACTGGCAAGCTGCAGAGCATAGAGAGCTGACACTACACTAAGAACACTCCAGTCAAGTGGCATCATCTCTCAGTCCCGAGTCTCCCCTCAGTCCAACATCCCCTGACTGACTGACGATACCAGCTTTCCCTTGGAATTTGTCTCGCCACATCTCCCACCTTATGTTCTACCCGAGGAAATCAGTTTTGCAAGTCCCATAGATGTAGTTTCACTCAATCATCACCCAGCCTTGTACCCAACCAAGATCTAATCCTCCATCTGATTCTCCCAACCCTGCCCATAGTATCCTAAAACCAGGAGTGGCTCACATGGTTACTTTATCCAGGACTGGCTCACCGCAGCTTCAAGACGATGACATATTCATTGTTTGCCACAGAGTATAATCGTGGGAGCAGCAGTGGTCTCAGCGACGGTGTCATCGATGACGGCCGGACCTGTCACTGACAAGCTGGGACGTCAGCGGACACTATTGCTGACAGCGGTCCTGTGTGTTGTGGGACCTGTACTGGCAGCGGCGGCACCCAACAAAGAGGTGCTTTCAGTTGGCAGGCTCATTACGGGGATCACCTTCCGTGAGTAGTTTCTAAACCCAACACCGTTAATGATTTTAGTGGTGAAAGCAGGAGCGCACTCCCTTTAAACACATATCCACACTTATGTTATTCACTCCACTCAGTTACTGCTTTTGATCTGGCTCACTGAAAATAGCTTTGGCACACACATTTGCATTATTTAAGCTTCTTGAAGCGTAATTCACCTCTTTTTCTGTGTTATGAATAAGCTGTGAATCAAGACTATATATCTCTTTGTTCTATGAAGTTCATTTTGCAACTCAGTTTTTGTCCGTTTCTTAAGACTCAAACACTCACTTATCTTTTTTCCCATGCACAGTTGTGACTAACTGAGTCCAATTCTGCTCCAGCTCTTACTATGGCGTTCGCCCCACTGTACGTAGCATGAGATGTCTCCAACCACCATCAGAGGACGGCTTTTGACACTTGTCCAGCTCAGTATCTCCATAGGGATGGTTCTGTCTGCTGTCATGTCTGGAATCTTCAGCCACTTCCCCTCTCACAACTGGCGGTACATTTGTTTCCTTGTTTGCCTGCATGATCTCTCAGTCTGTCTGCCTGTTTACGTGTCCTCCTTAATGTGTTAGGTTTAGAACGCTCACGAAGTGAATTTTGATAAAAAGTACTTGGTCTGATTAAACAAGAAGAAAGGAAGAAACATCTAAAACCGGTAATAAGTGGTGACTGAGTAGTTTTTGGGAAAATGGTTATTGGAATAGTGTATAGGCTCGTTCATGCATGTTAAGAATGTTGTCTATTACTTTTTGCAACAGGATATTACGGCTAGACGTACATAAATTACTCTTAAGCGCCCTTTACGGCGTTTTTGAGAAGCGTCCACTGCTTCCCATCAGTTCCTCTATGAAAGAGAGCCAGAAGAACGTCGCCGTCTAGGTGACAATGATCAGGCAGGGAAAAAAAAGGGGGAGTACAGCGGGCAAAAAGCATTAATTGTGAAACTCTCACATCTTCGTTGCTCTAAGTGTTTATCCAAATCACCTTACAGAAAAGTTCACTGATGAATCAGTTACTCTGTCCGAGGAGAGAGAGAGGAGAGAGAGAGAGAGAGAGAGAGAGAGAGGAGAGGAGGATTAACTTAACTCTTTGCAGTCTGTTGTTTCGAATGGCCCTTTTTAAATCAATCATGTTTGCAATTCAACGTGACACGCACACTCCAACACTCACGCACACATAAGCTCGCGTTATTGCTCAACATATTGGTACTAACAGATAATAACATCGTGTTTGGCAGCTACATGCTGGGATTCTCTGCAATGCCTGGCCTGTTGTTCAGTGTCGTCATGTTCAGCCTTCCCGAAAGTCCACGATGGTTGGTAACAAGGGGTCATCATAAAGAGGCTACTCAGGTTTTGCAACGATCTATGGGTGTGAAGATGTCAGCCATCATTTCAGTAAAATTGAGGCGTCTGTATCGTCAGATTCACCTACAGGTAAGAATTTTGGTTTCTATGTGCGTTTGGATTCAATCTGGTCAGATGTTCTCTTCTGCTGCCGATGGCTATGTAATCCAGTACTATGTGCTCGGTGTGGGGAGTGAAAAAGATAATGTATGGAGTAAAAGGACTAAGTCAGCACAGACATCATTGAAGGAAGAACCAAAATAAACCTTTGCTTCGCAGATGACACCGAAAGCCTGGCAGACAGTGAACAAGAACTCGCCCAACTGTTTAAAAGAGTGGTTTGAAACATCAACATGGCATAGAAATCAGCGCCAAGAAGACGAAGTTGATGGATAGGCCACAACGCCACCAGCGATATTGATATAACTGTTCAGGACAGAGGCTACAAAAAGGTCAAAGGGGAAGCATTTGCCGAGACACGGGCATTGTCACACAGCAATAGATCTGAAGAAACATGGTGAAGGGTTCTTCAGTGTGGCGCCCCAACAGGACCCCCACCTCTCACCCCATCCCTCACTGAAGTCAAGAGGAGCAGGAGGAGGAGGAAGAGAAGGACGAGGAGGAGAGAAGAAGAAGAAGAAGAGAAGAAGAAGAAGAAGAAGAAGAAGAAGACAAGATGCAACGCATATATACGTACTCCCAGTTTATCCTGAATACGCGTGAAATATTCCATAAAGAGGAAAAGCCGTCTTGGGCTGGTGTGACCGTTAGTCATGGCTACTCTGGTAAACATCGGCCATCATCTGTGACCTGTAATGAACGTACTTACAAATTTTCAGAAAGATCGGCCAAGAACTTTCTGAGATTTTCCGTAAAGAAGAAAACTATTATGCGCCGTTAGTAACGGCTATAACGGTAAAATTAAACATCGGTCATCATCAATGACCCATAATGAACATACCTACAAATGTTCAGAAATATCGGTCCACGTACTTTCTGAGATATTCCATGAAGAAGAAAAACCGTTAGGGGCCGTTATAGCCGTTAGTAACGGCTATAACGGTAAACTAAAACATCGGGCATCATCTGTGACCCATAATGAACATACCTGCACATTTTCAGAAAGATCGGCAAAGTACTTTCTGAGATATTCCATTAAAATGAAAAACTGTTAGGGGCCGTTATAGTCGTTAGTAACAGCTATAACGGTAAACTAAAACGTCGGGCATCATCCGTCGCCCTTAATGAACATACCTACAAATTTTTAGAAAGATCGGCCAAATATTTTCTGAGATATTCCATAAAGAAGAAAAACCGTTATGGGCAGTTATAACCGTTAGTAACGGCTATAACGGTAAACTAAAACACCGGGTATCATCCATGACCCATAATGAACATGCCTACAAATTTTCAGAAAGATCGACAAAGTGCTTCCTGAGACATTCTATAAAGAAGAAAAAACGTTATGGGCAGTTATAGCCGTTAGTAACGGCTATAACGGTAAACTAAAACACGGGTATCATCCATGACCCATAATGAACATGCCAACAAATTTTCAGAAAGATCGACAGAGTGCTTCCTAAGACATTCATAAAGAAGAAAAACCGTTATGGGCAGTTATAGCCGTTAGTAACGGCTATAACGGTAAAATAAAACATCGGGATCATCCGTGACCCATAATTAAACATACCTACACATTTTCAGAAAGACCGACAAAGTGCTTTTTGAGACATTCCATAAAGGAGAAATACCGTTATGGGCCGTTATAGCTGTTAGTAACGGCTTTAGCGGTAAACTAAAACATGGGGCATCATCCCTGACCCATAATGAACATACGTACAGATTTTCACAAAGATCGGCCAAGTACCTTCTGAGATATTCCATAAAGAAGAAAAACCGTTACAGGCCGTTACAGCCGTTAGTAACAGCTATAACGGGGTAAACTAAAACATCGGGCATTATTCGTGACCCATAATGAACATACCTGCTAATTTTCACAAAGATCAGCCAAGTGCTTTCTGAGAGATTCCAAAAAGACAAAAAAAAGAAACAACGTTACAGGCCGTTACAGCCGTTAGTAACGGCTTTAACGATAAACTAAAACATTGGGCATCATCCGTGACCCCTAATGAACATACCTGCTAATTTTCACAAAGATCGGCCAAGTGCTTTCTGAGCTATTCCATAAAGAAGAAAAGCCGTTACAGGCCGTTACAGCCATTAGTAACGGTTATAACGGTAAACTAAAACATCGGGCATTATTCGTGACCCATAATACCTACAGATTTTCACAAAGATCGGCCAAGTACTTTCTGATATATTCTATAAAGAAGAAAAACCGTTACAGGCCGTTACAGCCGTTAGTAACGGCTATAACGGGGTAAACTAAAACATCGGGCATCATCCCTGACCCATAATGAACATACCTACAAATTTTCAGAAAAATCGGCCTCGTACTTTATGAGCCATTCCATAAAGAAAAAGAAGTT
>CM031604.1:54954429-54981929 GCA_018398815.1 Conus ventricosus | reverse complement strand
TAGCCAAGCACTTGCTTGATTGACAGAAGAAAATATTGTCAGAAAGCATTAGGTTCAAAAGATACTCTCCCAAAGATATCTTACCCATCTCGTCTGCCTAGATCGTGTACTCGAACCCCTTTGATGATGACGATGAACGATGTGTGGTAATTTGCAGATTGCCTTTCCCTTTGACTTCGATTTTTTTCCCACTGTAGCATGCAGTTCGTCTGCTGTAACAAACAAAGGCTTTTCCCCCCAGGGTTCACGAAAGTTGAGCAGTTAGCAGTTTGGATACATCTCGATAAAATGCGATTCATAACTTTGAATGAATAGATAATTTCAATTTAGAAAAGAAAAGAGATCGTAATTATTAGCATGCATTCTGTAAGATCATCCTTGATAGTTGTGACATCATTTTCTCTATATGAAGTATATATGATCAGGTTATCTGACTTAGAAAAGGAGATCAACAAATAAGTATCTGTAGCCCTTTATAAATGAAATGCATTAGTACTGACTCAGATAGCTGTAGAACAATGAGTAACGATAAATTAACAGTAACTGAGTGTTTAAGTATTCATATTAGCTCAGGGATACGAGGATCAGTTTCAGAGACAGCAAAATGTCTATGCTGAGGCTTTCAGAAAAAGACAGTTATGCTGATTGCACTGACTGGCTGACTGAATTTGCTCCACCCCTGTCATGTCCAGTAAGTGAACGTGCATTCTGTATATTTAAGGATCAGCACTGAGCCTGATGCTGGCGTCGGTGGGATTCCATCTGACCGCAGCCAACCTTCCTGATGTCCACTTCTTAATGTGACCAACACTCCCTGTTTCTGCAGCAGTCTCCCTGCCACAATTTTCACGTTAGTGTACTCGTAGGTCCTCTGTCGCTTTCTCCTCCGACGCCTTACACACTCACAGATGGACAGACCCCCCCTCTCTCTCTCTCCCCTCTCTCTCTCTCTCTCTCTCTTCTCTCTCCTCTCTCTCTCTCTGTCTCTGTCTCTCTTTCTGTGCGTATGTGTGGGGTGTGGGTGTGAGTGTGTGTGTCTCATTTATATCATCATTATTATCATCATCATTATTACTATTACCATTATCATCATCATTATTATTATTATTACTGTTATTATCATTGTCATTATCATTAATATTATTATCATTGGTATTATTGTTGTTGTTGTTGTTGTTGAAGTCGTTTTTTGTTACTATTATTGTGATGAAAACAAAACAGACGAAACTACTGTTTTCTTTTGCAATGGAATTCAATACTTAAGAGGTAGATAGATAGATAGACAGAGAGACAGATGGGTAGATAGAAAGGTGGGTAGGTAGAGTTAGCTAGACACATAGATAGGTACATAAATAAACACATGGATAGATATATAGAATAATACATAGATTACATGACAATGATGTTTTGTTTCCACAATACAAAGTTTCTCGGGGTGTATGGCTTCGTGACTCATAACATTTTCCCTTCTTCCACCAGGGGGTGTGAAAGGTGTGTCCAGAATCCAGGCTGTGGTCTTTGTCACAACAACACGTCTGGATTTTGTCTGCCGAAACTAAATGAGTACCACTCAACACTGGGGCCTTGTGCAATGGATGATCAAAGAGATGACAACTTCACCTTCGCTCTGGATTACTGTCACAGTCCCTACGCTTGGATTGTAGTCGCTGGCATCTGTCTGTTTTCTATTTTGCTTTCATCAGGTGATTTGAATCTTTGCTTTACATTTTATGCTAAATCAATCTGATCTGTTTCATTTATCACAGTTGGTCGATACATGTGGGTGTCTGTCACGGAATCAAATTAGCCTAACTTTCCTAACACATTAAAATGACTTTACAAAGCTTCAGATGTATTTCAAATTGATAAATGTTCAATTCAACTTTTCAAGTAACAGCTAGCATAACGTTTGATTTCTTTTCTTTTTTTCTGTCTTCGATTATTTTCTCTGACACTGCTCTGGCACATTCTTTCTGAATCACCATGAACAATAAACCCAGGGTCCAGCAGCTATAAATATGCTAGTCACAGCAAGTCGATTTCGACCACTGCAAGAAAGAGACGTGTATAAAAAAATGTTATGACAAATGGACCGGTAGACCAGGTTACAAGTGTAGCCTATCCACCGATGAAAGCACTTGCATCACGCTTTCACTCGCAGTCACTTTTTGCATTGAGTGAAAGATTTGTGAACATTAGTGATATTCGTGAATTTTGGTGTCAAACTTTCGGCTGCTTTAGCTGCGAAAGCAGGATCAGAGGACAAAAACTGTAGGACGCACATGAACGTTCGGGTTAATGTTAACACGTGTCAGCATTAGCTAGCCAGGGATGGGTATAAAAGTCACGAAAACCTGGGCTCCTACAAGCATGCCTCGGAGAACAAAACTTTGCACCCTTGACCACAGACGCGCCCTGGCATGGCTGAACAAAGGCCTGTCATCACAAGAAGTTGAAAGACACTGGGAGTGAGCCACTCGTAATCCAGAGGCCGCGGGAACGTTCCAGGCCACAAGCACAACAGAAGAACACCCTCGCTCCGGACGGGCTACGCAGCACCAACAGACAGGACGATCGTTTCTCCAGCTGTCAACGCTGCGCAATCATATTGTTACTGCCAGCGCTCTGAAGACTTGAACTGAGGACAGCTGTCAACAGGAACGTCACACCAGCACCATCCGCAACCGGGTACACGAGTTGGCCTCCGCTGAAGACGAGCATTCAGCAGGATCCCCCTGACACCTGCTCATCGCCAGCCCGTGTGGCCTGGTATCAGCAACACAGCACTGAACCAGGCAGCAATGGTCCCAGGTCTTGTTCACCGATGAGTCCCGCCCACCCGTTGCCTTCAGTGACGGGGAGAAGACGGGTCTTCCGCAGACAAGGAGAGCGGGTTTGTACACTGCGCTGTTCGTGAGGTTGATCGCTGTGGGGGGAAGGGTCAGTGATGGTGTGGGGTGGTTTCCAATGTCAACGGCAGAACCCCCTTTGTACTCACCCAGGGTTCTGTGAAACCCGGGCTGTGCTACAGGCATGAATTGTCCAGCCTCTCTTCCAGCCAGCTCTGAAAACCAGGGACGAGGGCAACCTTGCTGGACGATAACGCTCTTCCCCATCGAGCACGAGTCGTCACTGACTTCATGCATCAGCAAGGATCCCAAAGGGTGGACTGCCTGCTCGTTCACTTGTCTTGGCACCAACTGAACACCTGTGGGACTTCTGGACAAAGGTGGCCAAAAATCACCTCCCTCCTGCGGAAGTCAACTAGCTGGCACAATTTCTGCAACAGGAGTGGCGGAACATTCCCCAAAACACTCTCAGAAATCTTGTGCATTCCATGCGCCGGCGCTGCCTTGAATGTCTGGCGGCTAACGAGGTTTACACCCGATATTGACATAGTTGAAATGTGCTTACCTGATTCCTGACTTTTGAAAAGAGGCGTGTGGTGATTTGAACTTGTACTGTTGCTCTGTTTTTGAATGAATTTGATAGCAACCTGTACGAAATCGTTGGTTAATGATGACATGAACAATTTCATATTAAATTGCATCGTCTGTGCCTTTTCTGTCTTTGGTGGTGCTGTTGTGAGATGGCCCTTAACTTGTTGTGACTAGTATAAGTCAGTCATTCTAAATAACCTGGACGATCCAAAGAGCGTGTGGCTAATATAGAGTAATCTCACCACACACTAAGTTTGTTTTCCCTGATCTACCATATTCGGACGCCAACTGCAAAATCTAACCAATGCGCCACATGGCTTAAGTTGTAATGTGATCTGTGACATATATTCTTGCAATATTCTGGTCTGTCTTTTTTGAGGATGGTTCAGTGGTAAAACAGCCCCTGCCTTCCAGACTTCTTTCTTACTTATTGCAATCACATGTAAATTCTAAACATATCGCGTGAAATCTGCCTTTCATTTTTATCCAACAGCACAAAAGCACAAGCTACTCTGAGTCACACACAAAACAGCTAGCATCAACAGGATAGCTTTGATTTGAGAGTAATGCATTTCTTCACCATCATGTGTTGAACTTTTGGTGATACATTTTTTACGTGTGAATTATGTTATGACATATACACCAACGTCCTAATTTTGCATTGTATTAAATTGTCAGTTTCAAACAATCTAGATATTTAATTAATATTCAGTTATTTGAACGAAACTTTTCTCTGAATGATCCAGGGATGTCTTCACTGACTTTTACTATCAACGCTGAGATCTACCCCATGTGGGCTCGCAGTACCTGTACTTCAGTGGCGGTGGCTGTGTTCTGGATATCCAACATTGTTCTCACTTTCATGTTTCTAGATATTGTGGAGACTCTCAAGATGTATGGTAAGTAATGCCTCTTGTTGTAGTAAACACGTCTAGTACTGTTTAAGTGAATTTGTGAAACGCGCATGACATTATGTACAAATTTTAGAAATGATCAAAGTCTTATAACATGCGTTAAATATTTATTAGACAGCTGTAATGCCAAGCTTTCTTCTAATACACAATACGAATACCATAATTGACTCTTGGAGAGCATCAGTGACCATACCTAGCGCTCCTGTCACTAACATGTTTTGGATTTACAGACCAGTACCCAGCAGAAAGAGAACAAACTTACGCCCAGCATGTTTGTCAACGAACTTCCAGACTTTCTTGAATTTGTAAATGATCTTCCAGGAACATTGTTATTGATCGGCGATTTCAACTTCCATTTCAATAAGCCCACAGTTGGATACACGCCCGAGGTGTTAGAAATTTTAGATACTTTTGGACTCCAGCAGTCCGTGAATGAAATGACGAACAAACAGGGTAACATAGTAGACTGGGTAGTGTACAGAGACAGCGATCATCTTCTTAAATCCTCAACCGTTGACCTAGCATCGGATCATTATGTTGTGAAGTGTGAATTAGATATTGTTAGGCCCGCCGTTCCAAAGACTTACAAGGAAGTTAGGAAACTTTCTGCTATCAATATAGAGGCTTTCAAATCGGATCTGACCACGGCCATACCGAGCGAGCCATCGGCCTGCCAGCTGACCTCTGCCCTCCGTGACACGCTTGATAAGCATGCTCCAGTGAGCAGGCGCTTGATCACCGATCGCTCACTGTGTCAATGGCACAACACAGTGGGTCCCGAGTTGTCGGAGGCCAAGCAGGAGAGGAGGGGGCTGAGAGGCGATGGCGCGCCACGGGACTGACTGTGCACAGGGAAATATATCAAACGGCGAGAAATCATGTTACTGACATTGTTCATCAAGCAAAAACTTTGTTCTATTCTTCAAAGATATTGGCCTGTAGTACGGCCAAGCAACTATTTAATGTCACAAATAGTCTCCTAGGCAAAGTCAGCTACTCCCCCCTTCCCACCATCTTCCAAACTCAAGAGCTCCCACAGAAATTCTTAGAGTTTTTCAATGGCAAAATTGACACTATCCGTGAATAGCTAGATTCTGCTGCACCTGTACATTCTCTAAATGACAAAGTTTACTGTGGACCTCCTTTGGCTTGTTTTAGCCCTGTTAGTCAAGACTATGTAAAAAACAAACTTTGTTTGCGATGCAGCCCTAAATCATGTGAACTAGATGCCATTCCCACTAACTTGCTCTTTCAGTGCATTGATGACGTCCTACCCCATCTTACACATGTTGTCAATACCTCTTTGTCCTCTGGTCAAGTTCCTGAAATCTTCCGGTCCGCAGTGGTACGTCCATTGATCAAGAAACCTTCTTTAGATAAAAATGTTTTAAAGAATTATCGGCCTGTATCAAATTTGTCATTTCTATCAAAATTATTGGAGAAGATCGTTTTGGAACAAATTCTAGAACATCTCGAAAAGAATAATCTTTTGAATCCTCATCAGTCTGCTTACAGACAAGGCCATAGTTGTGAGACAGCACTCCTCCGTATAGTCAATGACCTCCTCTGCGGGCTTGACGATGGGAATGTTTCCTTATTAGCGATGTTAGACCTCTCCGCAGCATTTGACACGATCGATCATAATATTTTGTTCTCACGGCTCCAAACTTCCTTTGGATTCAAAGACACAGCTCTCGACTGGATTATCTCTTACTTGACTGGACGGACTCCTCTTAGGTACGGTGTGCCTCTGGGTTCTATACTGGGGCCAGTCCTTTTTGTGCTGTATGCTAGTCCTGTGTCTGACGTCATCAGTGGTCACGCCATGTCGCATGAGAGCTTTGCTGATGATACTCAGCTTCATCAGTCGGCTCCCATTGCTGAAATTGACTCACTGATTTCTCGGACGCGGGGAACGGGAAAAGCAAAAAAGAAAGGCACAGTAATGTTGGAGTTGAAGGCAGAAGAGGGTGTCGAAATAATCAAAATGATAGTGCAGCAAGGCCAATGAAGACGATGCAATACGTGGGAAAGCACATTCTAAAGAAGTCTGAGCTGTAATGAAATATGGCACATAGCCCTTCTTCAGAAGCACTTCATTCTCAGGTCTGTATTTTTTAACCTTCTGCCCTCGATTATGAACTTGATGAAACAGAGGAAACCAGATGACCCTGCGAACAAACTGGAAGGTACACACAGACACACTGTCAAGGGCTAAGGAGATCGTACATGGGGTTAATACTGCAAGAAGAAACGGTACATCACCAGAAGATCTAGTATGGACGTTCTACACAGCAGGAGGCCACAAAACATGGTGTGAAGAGAACGTGTGGCATTAAGCCATGAAAGCCCGGTTACTGGATGGAGTGGATGGCTTGGAGTGCTCAGCAGATCTTGTGGAATGAAAAATCCACCCCGAGATCATCAGGGAGAGTGACATAGACCTGACATAGTAACCATCCAGGTTCTTCAAAACAAATCATACTGATCAAACTCACTGCGCTAAATGAAAGCAGACTGTGGGAAGCTCACATCTGCAGGACAGAGTCTAGCCAGTTGCTTGAGGAAACGTGCTTCCAAGACAAAGTTCTCACTACATAGGTTGGAATAAGGTACCTTTTAGACTTTTCTGCCTGATCTCCTGAAAAAGCTGTCGATTTCTGGTAAGAAGAGGAACAGAGACCTAAAAGCAAGGACAGAGACAACTGAAAAGAGTTCCAGCTGTTTGGTCGCAGAAAAAGTAAAGTGAACTTTAAAGGTTAAAGATCCCAATCAAAACATGTGTCCAATAGCTATGCGAGTCAGACATCCTTCACGCCATGACATGGCCTTGAGGCTACGACCATCCAGAAAATTCAGGTTCAAGATCATGGCAAAAAAATAATGGAAAAAGAAAAAGAAAATGACACATTCTAACAGCTAACTAGTAGCATTTGTATTCTGGGTATGGCCCAGCCCCCTCAAGCGACATGAGCTCAGAACAGAAACATTTATATGAAGGGGTTTTCTTCTCAGAAGACCTGTTGTCAAGCTGTCCCAACAATGTATTTTCAATGGAAGCTCTAAAGGGTTCACAGTGGTGTGCATGTATGTTTTGTGTGTGTGTGTGGTGTTGTGTGTGTGTGTGTGTGTGTGTGTGTGTGTGTGTTGTGTGTGTGTAAGCGTGCGTGCGTGCATGCGTGCGTGTGTATGTGAAAGTGTGTGTGTGTGTGAGAGAGAGAGAGAGAGAGAGAGAGAGAGAGAGAGAGAGAGAGAGAGAGAGACACTGACACTGACACTGACACTTTTTTATTGTCCAATAGCTGTACAGCCCTTTCAGACAAGGGGGGACATTCATAATATATAAGTAAATGTTTTGTCATAAATGATCTCATATCTTTATCAAAAGACTATACCACACACACGCATGAAAGAAAATATGCACGCACATGCAGGTGCATGCACACGCACGCGCTCGCGCGCGCGCACTCACACACACGCGCGCACGCAGAGATAAAGAGAGGGGAAGAGAGAGAGAGAGAGAGAGAGAGAGAGAGAGAGGGGGGGGGGGGGAAGAGTGCGAGAGAAAGAGAGAGAGAGACAGAGACAGAGACAGAAACAGAGAGATGCTTGCGCGAACGCGGGTATACAGATGGTGGATCATCATGTAATTTGTTGACTTTGTTCAATTAACACTTTCCTAATCTTCATTGCTTCTGCTAAAAATCTAGCCAGGGATATCGTTACATTTTCATTGTTATTTGAAAGAATATATGTTACCGATCTCTGATCAGGATTTCCTGTAAAGGAATTTAGAATATTACAGCTTTTGCGCTTTTCATTATAAGCAGAGCAATTGAACAGTAAATGAATTTCAATCCTCAGTTCCATTTCCACACGACGGGCAAACGTTAGTTTTATCTTCTCAGTTTGAAACCAATGTTTGACATTTTTTAGGCCGCTAACTCTTAGTCATGAATCTGATAAGACTAACCCTATGCCATTTATCCAATACAAATGATAAATAATTTTTCTGCTTGAAAAAACATTTTTGAAAGAATGAAACCACCTATATTTATCATTAGCTTCCAATTCTGAATGCCAATGCTGTTTATAGCAGGAGATAAAGTCTATCTTTGAATTCACTAATAAAACCATACTCACAACCTGCACCTTGGCTTAGCCTAACAATACCAAATCCATTCTCACATAAAATTCTCTTAACATTTGACGCCCAATTTAAGTGACCAGATTCATGTTGTATAACAAGCATTTCATATGACTGTCTGCAAATAGAGAGAGAGAGAGAGAAGAGAGAGAGAGAGAGAGAGAGAGAGAGAGAGAGAGAGAGAGAGAGAGGGGGGGGATACAGAGAATACGACCCTTCTGATAGAACAATGTTAAGCAGCAAATACATTCAGCGTTTAGGGCAACACATGTAGGTCACCACTCTTATGTAATGTGAGTTAGGGGCAAAAGTGTATTCATTAAAGATACGATAAAGTGTTATTCAGTTGTTGACACCTTTGGAATGCATTAACAGCAAAGATTGTTTCATAGGAGGCCCTCATACTTTGTTGCTGTTGTTGTTGATTTGTTCAGCTTTTTTCTGTTCATGTTCATTGTTGACCAAAAAAAATGTACGTTGTGCAGGAATACTGTATTTATCTTAGATGCATTTGAGGATAAAAAGGTATTTACTCAAGCTAAGATGAAGTTCTAATACAATATCAGAAACGAGGAGTGTCACTGGTAGAAAATATAAAAACAGACGTGTGAATGTGTTCTATGAGCGCTTTTCATAATGCAAGTGCGTGTTTGAAACACTCAAGCTACTAAAAGATTTTTGTTTTTTCCGCAGTGACCAGTACTATTTTTATTGTGATGAAACGCCCTTTTTTATAATTCCAAGACATTTTCATAACCATTTTGTACTCTCAGGAACACTCTGGTTCTTTGCCGCCATGTGCACACTTGGCTTTGTGTTGTTGGCCATTTTCCTGCCTGAAACCAAGAACCGCAGTCTGGAGGAAGTGGAGGAACTCTTCATGACATCACACCAACAGCAACACAATCGTCAGCAGATGGAAAGCAAGCAAACATGCACAGATGAAGCGGAGCAAAAACAGATTTGGTTTGTGTCGGGCAAAGAATCAACCAGGTTCTGAAGCAGCTATCCACCAGAGAGTTGCAACCATTTCTTTTATTTTCTATTTCTATTTTCATGTATTGTTGTTCTACATAGAAAAAAAAATTGATTATCCAAGAAAATGGGCACTGGCGTATATATATGATAAGTATTAATCACGCCACTCCATATGTTAATGTACGTATTTTTGTTTCATCAAATATGTAACCTTTCATATTTCGACGAAAAAGTGTCAATTACATGTATGCAAATGTAACCACAAACTAATTTTCTGATAAAGACGCCTGAGTATTTGACAAAGTGGAAAAGTCAGTTTGGAGAAATATGCAATTTACAGCAGGACGTTTATTCATACATTAAGAATGTTAATGGAAAGGAAATAGAATTCAGACAGAAGTTATTTGTCATATGAATGTAAACGCACTGATGCTGAATATACCGGCAATGATACAGACTTTTAGTGATGACCCAAGCGAAGAGGGCATTGTCGTTCTACACAAACTGAAGTCGTGCGGAGCGAAGGGAGAGTCACGTAGGTCTATTTCAAAGAGCACAGGACCAACCACTTGAATGCGAGATTCTAGTTGTCAGGCAGCACCTAGGCTCAGTTGCCAAGAATCTGTCCATGCACTGGCCATTGCAGGACAACGATAAACTGGCATCAGTTTGCAGCCACTGACCATCCCGCTTCGCCTGTCCCTAATCTGGTGATTCCGATATGGTTGTTCTCAGCTCGTTTACGCACTCAATAAATCATCAGTTGCTCTGTTATCAAAGAAGATAAGTAAAGACAAATATGACTACAACACTCTTTGCAACGCAGAGAAACATGCATGCAGTTCAGTCATTCTATGCGGCAGCTTGTACATAGATCTACAATTTAACTGCGCATGATTTTCTGGATAAAAGCTCGGATCAAGAGATACACATCTTCCCTAATTTTTGATTTTCAGTTTCTTTTGACGTTCCTTTTTTGCATACTTGTGCCTGTCTTGTTTTTTTATTTTTATTTTTTAATTTTTAAGCAATATCTCTGGATGCAAACATTATCACGCCATACAAAAACAAAGGGGACCGCAGCGACTGCAATAACTATCACGGAATATCCCTCCACAGCGTTGTTGACAAAGCCTTCGCCCACGTCGTCCTCAAAGGCTGCAGCTACTCGCCGAAAGACTGTACCCAAAGGCACAGTGCGGCTTCAGAGCTGCGAGGTAGACGAAAGGCATGATTTTCTCCCTGAGGCAGCTACAAGAGAAGTGCCGCGAGCAGAGAAGATCCTTGTTCATTGCCGTCATCGACCTGGCCAAGGCGTTTGACTTGGTCAGTAGGTCAGGCTTCTTCCCCCAGCCCCCCCCCCCCCCCCCCCCCCCCCCAAGCTCCTGAAGATGATCACGTCCTTCCATGACAACATGAAAGGCACTGTCCAGTACGACGGTTTTTCTTCGGACCCCTTCCCAAGCAAGAGCAGTGTCAAACAAGGGTACATGCTCCGACACTCTTCGGCATCTTCTCCCTGCCGCTGCGCTATGCCTTCCGACAGTCTGAAAACGGCAACTTCATACACACTAGGGCTGACAGAAGCATCTTCAACCTGACGCGTTATCGACCAAAGACGAAGGTGCGGAAAGTCCTCATTAGGGAGATGCTCTTCGCAGACGACGCCGTCCTCACTGCCCACACTGAGGAAGCGCTGCAACTGCTCATCACTTGCTTCGTTGATGCCTGAACCGAGTTTGGCCTCACCATCAGCTTGAAGAAAACAAACATCATGGACCAAGAGGTCAGCAGCACTCCCCGCATCTCCATCGGCGATCACACCCTCGAAGCGGTCAACGACTTTACTTACCTGGGCTCTACCATCTCCCGCAATCTCTCTCTGGACGCCTTGCTGAACGTGCGGATCAGCAAGGCAGCAATAGCGATGGCCCGTCTAGCGAAGAGAGTCTTGGACAACACCATGCTAACGTCAAACACCAAGATGAAAAGGTACCAAGCCTGCGTGCTGAGCACTCTTCTCTATGGAAGCAAAGCATGGACCCTGTACTCTCGACAAGAACGCAGACTGAACGCCTTCCACCTGCGCTGCTTCAGAAGACTCATGAGCATCATTTGGCAGGCCCGCGTCACCAACAATGACGTCCTGGCCCAGGCGGGATGCCTAGTATGTTCGCCATGCTGACACAGAGATGCCCTCGCTGGCTTGGCCACGCCAGCCGCATGGAAGACAGTCGCATCCCACAGGACATGCTGTACGGTAAACTGGCTACAGCGCCAGACCCACAGGACAGCCCTCCCTACGCTACAACGAGATATCCAAGTGCAACCTGATGGCAGGCGGACCTGGAGACGGCAGCTTCAGAACGGGTCAGCGGCGGTCCACCATCAAGGCCATCGTAAAACAAGCAGAGCAGAGGAGAGAGGCCCGGTGGGAAGAACAGAGGCGCCGCAGACGACAAAGAATTGCGTCGGCACCAACAGACACTCATGACTGAGACTTCACCTGCAGCAACTGCAACAAAGTCTGCCGCTCAAGGATCGGGCTCTTCAGCCACAGTAGACTCTGCAGCTCTACAATTGACTGATCCGCGTCGCAACGCCATTGTTTCTCGAGACAGACGGATGCCATCATCTCTTGTAGCTTACGTAGCTCTAATCTACTTCTATAACATAAAGTAAGGCCGCCGAGCGTGTCATTCTTCATGGAGTTCATTAAGTTGTGAAACAATAAGACATCCATCTCTCATTGTAGATACAGCTGTTTTGTGTTCTGCATTACCATGAGTAATTGGTGTTTTAAAATTGTGGCCTACCCCTTTAAAAAATTTCTGAAGAAAGGGATTGCCCTAAAATTTTTTGTTTGTTTCAAAAGGGGTTTTGGTTGTTATCAAACCCCTAAAGTGGGGGGCCCAATATTGTTTTTTTAAAAAAAACCCCGGCCTGGTCTTCATTTAAAATTGTTTTGTTTGATACTGGAGTCAAATTTATTTGGGTTACGGATGGTTTTGCGGCCCCCGGTTTTTTTTGTCTGACTCTCGCTTCAAAATTTTGGATGGTGAAATAATTATTCCCTACAACACCCACACCTACGTACATGGATAGCCGGGGCAACCCCTTTTTTTAGATTTCTTTTTTTTTTTAATTATGCTGCCTAAAACCACCCAAAACTTACATTCATTTGAATTGGTAAAAATTAAAAATACATTTCACAAACGCTTTTGTAAAGATTCAATACATAGGAACTTCAATCTTTCGATATCATTTTTAATATCGTGTATCACTCAAAGATTGCCGGCGCCGTCCACAGTTTTTCCAATTTTCAATCAACGCATTCTTTTCCACAAGTCCCCAAGCCACAGTTACACCCTAAAAAATAAGACGAAGAAGGTTAACCAAGGTCCCCCCCACGGTAAAAACAGCCTTTCACAAAACACAAGCGTTTGAAGAAAAACGGGGTTCTAAAACCACAGCAAGAAAATATTTTTTTCGTCGAACTATCAAAAGGGAAGAACCGCAAATTCACAAAGACAGAAACCCATAGCAAAAAGAACCGCCAGTTTCAAAAAGCACAGTAAACCATATAAGAAATGGGCAGATTCAAAAAAGCACAGAAAACCCATAGAAACTGCAGATTCCAAGGACAGAAACCCCAAAAGAAGAAAAACCCGGGTTAAATTGCACATTTAAACCCATGGAAGAACTGCAGTTTCAAAAAGGCAAATTTAACCCTTTTTATTGAATCCCGGAGGTAAAATTTCCCAAAAAAAGGGTCCCTTTGGAAACAAATTTTAATTTTTTGTTTTCAAATCCCGTTGATCTAAAAAAAAATTTTAAAACTTCTCCGTGAAATTGTTTCCTACAGTGTTCACATCAATAAATTAGCCCACCGACACACTTTGCGGGGGTTAAAAATTGGGCCCACAAAAAATTATTCTTACGGGGAGTTTTAAGTCCTTTTCGGGACCAGCATTCACAAAAAATTTTTAAAACCAAAAAATTTTTCCTGTACATATTCCGCTGGTACCGCCCTCAAAAGTACCCCACATACAAAAGTGAACACCCAATGCACAAATGATTTGAAAGTCACCCTCTCCACAAATTTAACACTACGGGGGGAAAACGTTTGATTAAAACAAAAAAAATTGGGGGGACCCCAAAACCCTGGGCCCCGTTAGTTCTTCCTCTTTCTCTTGTCAAAATATCATTCTCTTGTCATGTATTTTACCTTGTCTTTTTAAGTTGACGTAAAATTTTTAAGTTGAGGGTCACAAACCCCCCCCTCTCAAAAAAAAAAAAACAATAAACAAAATTGTTTTTTAAAAAAGGGAATTTAAACAAAAAGCAAAATACCAAAAACCTAAAAATTTTACATTCACTCGAGGGAAAAAACAAAACCCGCTCACGGAAGAGTTGTGGAGCCCTTTCCCAAAGGGAAACTCCACACAACGATAAACCCAAAGTTGTCGCCCCCAACAAACCCTCTGAAGCCCTTTGAATGTTTGCTTGTTGCTGACCTCAGGGGACAACCTCTCCCCCCCACACGGAGTGGGAAAAAAGGGGCCCGGCGGGGGCATGGGCGGGCACCCCACACCGGGAGGGGAAAATTGAATATACGATTTTCTACTGCCCCATGGGTTCCCCCTCTCCATACCCCCAGGGGGTTAGAGTTTAAAACTGCAGTTCAAAAGGAAATCACTTCAAAGGGATCTTTGATTTTTTCACATGAGCGGGGAGGGGAAAAGGGTTTCAGCGAAAACATTGGGCCGAACGGGAAATGGCTGGACTTCAAACGGAACTCCTGAAACGACAACCCCCATCTTTTAATTTTTTGAGTTTTTAAAAGTTTGACGTTGCAGGTACGTAAAGGGGGACGATGTTCTGTTTTGCAAAAAAAAATTTGGGTTTCCCCAAAAAGGAACCTTAAAAAATTTTTGGAACAGCCCGAAAAGGGGGCCCTAAACATTCCCCCCTCAATAGACTGTACCCCTTCTCACGATCCAGTAAATTTTCGACTAGCGAAAAACAAAGGGGTAAAGGGACATCATAAATCTCCTGAAGCAATACGCCCCCAAAAACCAAAGAATTGCATCAGCCCGAAAACAAAAAAATTAAACCCAACCTAGGTAACAACAAACAGGTGCAGAAAAAAAGTTTCCCCCCGAATCTTCCTCAAAGCTTCTGCCCACTCAGGAGCCCAAAAAAATAGCCCTTTCCCAGCCGATCAGTATTTTTTTGATAAATCGGGACAGTGGGGCACTAAAAAATTTGCAAACCCTGGAAAATATCCCTGTTAAAAACTGAGCACCCAAAAAAGACCTGATGCTTCCTAGTATTTAGGATTGGTTATATTAAAAATTTTTTTTCCAACTTTTTAAACCTTCGGGACGCTTTGTACCACCCCAACAAAGGCCCAAGGAATCCAGTGAACGAAAGCCTGCCCGTCTTCGAAGGGAGCTGTGGGGTGAAAAAACCTAGCGGGAGGGCACCCCTTCACAGGGTTTGAAGGTGATCACCCATGCATACTTTTCAAAAGAATATCGTAAAAAAAAATTTTGAGGGGCAAAAAAATGTTTTAAATGCCAGCTTTACTTTTTAATGCGTAAAACACTGCAGGACCCGTTACAAAAAAAAAAAAGGCACCCGGACAAACGGGAAATTAGAAAAATGTGTGTTCTAAAAAGGTTTTCGGAGGGATCCTGGGGGCTTTAACCACGATCTGCCAAATCCTTTTGCAAGGCTATCTTTGGGGAAAAAAATGAGCATCAGCAAAACCTTGAAAAAAGGGAATTCAACTCGGGAAATTTTTTATTTTTCGGCAAAAAGGGGTTTTAATTTCTGTTAAAAGATCTGTAATCGATGCAAAATCTACACGTAAAATCTTTTTTCGCCCAACAAAATGGAGAGGGCTTTAGGGAAATATTGGAGGGTTTTAAATTGTTTTCCAAGACCCAACTTTGGGGAAATACCAATCTCTCTCTAAACAACTCTTTCGCAAAAAAAGGGGAAATATCTTAACACTTCTTTCTAAAAAAGGGACATTGTTGAAAGAGGGATCCAAATTAGGGGCCTTTTCCCTGAGAAAAAAACCCTGGTTTAGGGGGTTCAAATTTGCCCTGAAAATCTTAAAAGGGGTTCTGCACGCAAACCCCCGGGAAACCCGTTGTCAGACAAAGTAAATCAAACTGCACTGAGTGGAATTTTTCATCGGAAAAAGAGGGCCATAGGAACAGAAAAGGGGGGGGGGGTTTTAAAAGCTTTCTCACAGCCCCGGCGACACCAACTGTACAACCATTTTACAAACATTCCAAACAGACTCCGGAGGGGGTCCACAGAAAGACCCCCTCCGGGAAAGAATACTCAAGAGAAAACCGGGTTCCTGTCTTTTAACCCAAAGGGGGTTTCTCTGACCAGGCACTAAAAGTACCTTGTGAAAGAAAAAACTGTGGGGCAAAACAACAGAGAAGGTAGACCAACAGCACGGGGAATTATTTTTTGAGATATTCGCATGAAAGATTTTTTCCCTTGGCCCTTGCAAGGCCTTGTAATTGGGGGGGAAAGACTTTAAATAGGGAAAAAGGGCCCCAAAAAAACCCGGGGCTAAAACTTTTTTAGAGTCAGTCGGAAAACAAAACAAAAAACTTGTAAAAAAATTTGGGAAAGGGCTTTCCCCGGGCCCTTCTTGTCAAAATTTACTTTTTCCTTAAAAACCGGAATCAGCAAAATTTCTTGGCAAAATTACATGAGTCAGCAAAAAACTTTCTTGATTTCAAAAAGTACAAATAAAGGGTTTGGCCTAAATCCTGGCATCGGGACCGGCCCAAAGAACCTGTTTTTTAAGCAAAGGACCACGAACCTGTCGACCAAACAGCAATGAAAGGGAGAGAAACCTGTACTTTCAGGGGGCACTCTTGCACGCAAAAAAATAAAAGTGCAGGAAAATATCGTTGCCACCCATCCCTTTTGGGGTTTGGGGTGCGGCCAATTTTTTTTTAACTTGGTTTCAAAGCCCCATAAAACTTCAAACATGCCTTTTTCCCTGGGAGATCGGGATGTACTTTGCCCTTTGCCCCAACAAAGCATAAAAATGTTTTCATGAGTCAGAGTTGAATGTGTCCCCTGATCAGACAAAATTCTCCTTGGGGGTTTCAAAAACGAAAAAATTTTTCCCAACAAGGGCTTCTCCCACGGGAACAGAGGAGTACCCTTCAACGGAAAAAGCCTGGGGGAAAAGGGTAGAAATGTAAATCATGGTCAGATGAAAAACGGGGACCTTGTTCCGAAGGAGGAGACAGGGGACCAAAAAGTTAAACCACCCACCGATAAATGGAGTATGATGACGGGAAACGGACGAAAGGGGGTACTGGAAAAATTCTACCCTTTGTTACTGTTTCTGAAAACCATCCAGGAAGAAACCCTACTTCGCTACATCCACATTTAAATCCGGCCCAAAAAAGGAATTTTTAAAGGGGTTCTAGACGAGTACCCCGGGGTCCCACAATAAACCCCCCCTCAGATCATGCGCACAGATAAAACTGTGGGTCGAATTTTCAACGGGAAACAAAAACCCTGATCAAAAAAAGATATCTTTTTTGACAAAGGGCCTGTTTCAAAAACCTATCGAACATAGTATGAAAAAGGCATTTTTTACCTAAACCTCTTCACCTCCCCAGAAGATTTTTGACAAAGCCGACTTAAATTGACGCTTTCACCCTTTTTTTCTGAAAAAGTAAAAAAACGGGAAATTTTCAGATCATCGGGGCTTGCCCCAAAGGGTTTTTTTTTGCCCAAAAACCTGTTAGTCTAGCCTGTAACGGCGGCTAAAGAGAAAGGTTTCAAGATACATCACTAATCCCCCGCTCAAAAAAACTCGGGCACTTTCCCCACAATGAGTTTGCAACAGGGCTACCCAAAGGACCAACAAGTAAAATTTGGGCCCACAAAAAAAAAAAAAAAAAATAAAGGGAAACTGTGGGCCAGGGGAAAACCTACCCACACGCCCCCCCCAAGAAACCAATTCACTGTGGTTCTAGCATCTGACTGCAGAAAAAACCCTTTTTCGAACCCCACAAATAGTAGCCCGTTTCACGCGGGAAAACTCAAAGTGCCATTCACGAACCAGACCCCAAAATTGAAAATTTGCCTGTGAACTCCCCAGAAAGTTTGGACAAGAAAAAAGGAGTTCAAAAAACAGAGAAACAACCCTGGACTTTTTTGCTTTCAGCTGATTTTCTCGTTAAAAGTGGGAGTTCCCAAACCCAAAAAAAGGGCACGTGTCGGGTGGCAAAGGGTGAAAATTTCTAAAGGGGTTTTTCTACCTGTTTCCCTTGGACACCTAGCAGCAACAGGTCCTGTCTTTTAACCAAAAAAACACACAACACTTCCCAAACTGATCAGAAGCACTTTCTGAGGAACTCTTTATGCCGAGGTATAACGGGGCAAAGACCAAAGATTAAAGGCTCCGCCAAAAATTATTTCCCCGACCAGCTGGTAACCCCAAAACTTTTGATGACCCCTAAAAACAGTACCACCAAAATTACTTCCCCAATCGGCCCAGGAACAGAGTAGTGGCCCCGTTTTGAAAAATAGGTATCGGTTTTTCCCCTTTTTTTAGGGCTGGGCCACCCGTTTCGGAATTCTTTTCAGATGAGGAATTTTGCATTTTGTCAAAATTACCCGGGGTTTTTCACCCAAAAGAAGCAAAAAAGTTTACATCGCTTTTTCCCAAAGAAACACCCTTTGTGGGAAAGGCACCCTTGTATGACTTGCAGACTTGATCATTTTTATTTAAAAGTTTTCACATTTTCTCTACCAAAAAGTGGCCCCAAATCCTTAGAGACCAAATCCAAAAAAGCTCAGCAAAAAGATCCACCAAAATTTTTCAAAAAAACTTACAAAATTTTTTTTCCCAAAAAGACCCCCCAAAGGCAACAAAAAGCCTAAGTTTAACCCGCAAAAGGGTTTGAAAGGTTTTCGGCTAGGCTTAGCCCCACGAAAACGCTTTCGAAAAAAAACTGGAAATACATTGAAATTTTTTCAGCAAGCTTCTTTCAAAAGCGTAAGGGCACAAATTTTTTTTCAGCGAGACTGTGATAGAGAGTTTAAAGCAGAAACCCCCAAATAGTGCAGAAGGTTGTTTTCCCCCTAAAAAAATAGGCCCCCCAAGGAAGAGCATGGGTTTTCCCAAAAAGAAAAAAGTAATGTAATTTTTATAGTTCTTTCTTTTAAAAGGGGGCAAAATTAGGAAAAGGGTTTGGGGGAGGGGGTTTTAAACCCGGGAAACCCAAAACCCGACTTCTTTCCTGTCCCGAGACCGAAATTGTTTAGAAGTAATTGGGGAAACTGTATTCCCTTTTTGTTTTCCCCAAACAGCCCAAATTTTTTTTGTTTCCTCTGCTTCTTTTTGTTTCCTTTTTATCTCTCTCTTTTGTTTCCTTTGTATCTGCTCTCTTTTAGTTTCCTTTGTATCTGCTCTCTTTTAGTTTTCCTTTTTATCTGTATCTGCTCTCTTTTAGTTTTCTTTCTTCCTGTTCTTTTTCAATTTAAATTCTTTCAAACGCATTCTTTCCCCTTTTCATGCCCGGGAAATTTTAGGTGTAAAAAAACAAATCCTACCACTAAAGGTATTTTTAATTCAAAAAGCCCAAAAAAAAATTTTAAATACGGGGGGCACCAGATGTTACGGTTTGGGGTGCGGTGCGTGTTTTTTTGTCGACTCTCGCTCTCAAAATTTGGATGCGTGTAATAATTATTCCCTACACAACCCACCCATTTCGTTCATGGATAGCCGGCAACACCGAGTTAGATTTCTTTTCTTTATTAAATTTGCTGCCCGGGCCCTCAAAAAAAATCATTTAGGGGAATTGGGACAAATTAAAACATGTCATACACAGGGATATAGATCAAAATATCAATACTAGGAACTTCATTTATCAGATATCATATTACAAATTTCCTGATATCACTCACAGTTTTCGCCCGGGCCGTCCAAAAGTGTCTCAAATTAAAATCAAAGCTTTTTGTTCCACAGAACCCCAAACCACAGGGCTTTAAAACATAAAAAAAAGCCCAAGAAGGATAAAAAAAGGTTCCCCCCACGGGTTTAAACCCCAGCCCTTCCAAAAAACAAGGGTGAAGAAAAAAAAAGGGGGGCTCAACACAGGGAAAACAATATTTACTCGAATTTCAAAGAAGAACCCCCAAAAATTTACCCAAAGACGTAAAACCCCTTAGCAAAAAGAAACCTTAGATTATAAAGCCCGTAACCATTAAAAAGAAACGCAAAATTCTTAAAAACACAGTAAACCATAAAAAGAAATGGAAAATTCACAAGGCACAGCAATCCACAGAAAGAAGAAAACCCCGGGTTCATAAAGCACAGTAAACCCCTAGAAGAACTGCAAAATTCACAAGGCACAGTTTAAACAATATTGAATCCCCCGGGGAAAAACCCTTTCACCCAAAAACCCCTAGAAACAATTTAAAATTTATTTTGACGTACCCTTTATCTAAAACAAATAAAAAACTTCCCGGGTATTGGTACTACAGTGTTCCAAACAATTTAAAATTCAGCCCCCCGGGCACACATTTCGGTGGTCCCAAATTTGAGCAAATAAATATTTTACAGGAGGTTTTTTAAATCACTCTCGGCGACACGCATTCACAACAATTTTATAACAAATCATTTTTGTACATTTTTCGTGGACCGTAAACAAAAATATCCCCATCACAGGAACATCGAGCACTTTGACTTTAAAATAGTCTCCACATAGTAAAACTTCGGAGAAAACGATGATTTTAAAAAAAAAATAAATTAGGCTTTGGGCCCAAAGCTCGGCCGTTAGTTCTTTATCTCTTCTCTTTTCTAATATATTCTCTTGTCATTTTAGGGTTCCCATGTAAATTTTTTGTTGGGGTCATTTTTTCGTTGACGTCACATTACTTTGTGCCCATAAACTGTTATGATTTTGAAATCAGTATTAGGCCCGGCTAGTGTATACTTGGATAGGTTAATTTTGTCAATTATTTTTCCATTATGCGTAAGGAAGATTGTATCTTTTGGGAATGGAAATAAGACCATTTCATCTTCTCAACTATCACTCACTATTTTAACCAGGGCGCATTGTAATATTTTAAAAATTGTCTGTAAAATAAAGTGTTGAACCATCATTTCTTGGAGTGTGTGTACTTGCGTTCACAAATGCTTATGCAATATTAATGTATTGTTCCCTTCCTTTCTTTCCTTTCTGTTTTACGTTTTAGTGGGGGCCTCCATCCTCCGTAACGTCTTTTACGCTTTTTTCTTCTCCTTTCTTTCATTGATACTGTCTTACCTTTTTCTTTATATTTTTACATTGCCTATTAAGTTATTAAAAAGTATCGTCATCGAAAGCAATCAAAATACATAAGAGCAACTTGAGGTCTCTAGGAACAAAATTCACGCTCAAACATAACACCAGGTACAACTAGTGTTCCATATGCAACACTTTCAATAAAGTTATATTGCAATTGTAATAAGACAATGATTTCATCCAAGCAACAAGTCCACCTTTTTGGGGAAATTTTATCGGTAGCTCAAATGTTGTGTAAAAAAATGGTCGTAGTCGTCGTGCTGATTCGTCCTCCATGAGCACTTCATGGAGTCACAGATCACTTCTACGCTGATAATTCCGTCTTCCCAACCACAGCTGCTATTCAAGCTCCTCCTGTGGCAGCGTTTATAAACTGAATGGGGCTTTCAGTATTAGGTTGCAATGATTGCTGATTTTAGTGCGCAACTAAATGGTCAGAGTCTGTATGCTTGTTTCATGTATAGAGATGGTCCTTGTGTGGCAGAGATGTGTTGGTTTTGGAAGTGGGTGACTGTGGCTGTGCTACATAGCTTGGAAAGTGTAGAAGGAATGTTACATCGCCACTGAAATGTGATACTCTGTGAGAAGCTGGAATTAAGGTGAGTGCCTGTGGGAGGGTCGGGACTGGAGGTGATCGGTAAATCCACTCGTGGTTTTAGATTACTGGAGGCACGGTGGGAGAATCAAATGGTAGGTCAGTTCTTTGCTGCGTGCAAGAGGTGTGACTGATTGTAAAGTGTCTGAATGACATCAAAAACTACCGTCATCTAAACGCTGGAGGGATGCAAAGCAGGGCTTTTCTTGGGTGGAACAGATGGTAATGTGACAAGACAGAATCCAAGGAAAAGCTAATGTCCTCAGTCAGAAAGGGGGCGATGGGTGAATGAGTGGGGTTAATGGTGACGGAAGGATGGTACCACTTGACTGAAGTGGTTCTTAGTGTATCGTCAGCTGTCTGCTTCACAGATCGCCAGTGACTGGTTGAAATATCATTGATGTGACATTGTCCAGAGCGTCTGCAATTGTCTTTGCAGATATCTGCGGTGCAGATGAGAACTCCCATTTTTTTTAACTCGCCAACTTCTTGATCAGCCCAATGTTTCCTGGTTTGAAATTGATGATACACATGGACTGCTAGTGGTCTGTCTACCATAGAACGTTGAATAGAGGAGTGCACAGTTTGTTGAACGGTGGGGTCAGTAGGTGTGACGAGAGAGTACCGCCAATAGCGAAACTATCAATAATGTCACAACTTTGCCCTGCCAGTACTGACATCAGTGACGTCATGACGCTATTAGTAGTGCCACAACTGTGTCTAGAATCCCTGCTTAGAAGTACAATCCCCCAAAGAAACAGACAGATCCATTGCCAGCCTTCACTTTCACCCTCACACAGTCATACTCTGCAAGATCCTCAAATCTAACTGGCACACACTACGCGCGCGCGCGCGCGCGCACACACACACCACACCACACACACCACACACACACACACACACACACACACACACACGTACACACACACACACACACACACACACACACCACCGCACACACACGAAGCACGCAAAGAAGCACGCACGCACGCACGCATGCACGACACACACACACACACACGCATGCACGACGCACACCAAACACACCACCACACACACACACACACACACACACGCACGCGCGCACGCGAATATGAATCAGCGCAGATGTGCATACAGATGAGAACGAACGAACGAACGAATTATATTTTCAGAGGGTAATGGAATAAGCATCACTGCTTTTTTACATCCAGCCCTCTGGGGCCAAAATAAATTTAAGAAAGGAAAAGAAAAGAAAAATGATTAATATAAAACAATGGAAAATAACTCTTAAATATGAAATATGAAAATACAAAAGGACACAAAAATCTATGTACAGAGGAACACCGACAGAAGGTGTGGGAGACGGTGGGGGTGGGAGTGGAATGGGGTGGGATGGGGACAATTAAGAATAACAGGAGGGGGGATGGAAGTAAAGGAAGAACTGATAAGGAAAATGAAATATTTTCACAGAGCAGTTATTGGTACATCTTTGAGTAAGGTGGTGTAAGATCAGAAAGAATCATCAAGTACGTAAAAAGATTGAGAGAAAGAGAGAAGAGAGAGAGGAGAATTTAAGACTCGAGATTCAATATACTTTATTCAGAGAGGTCAGTGGCCCATTTGAAGGCGTAGCTACGTATACTTCACACACAAAGATAAAAAAAATACTTATAATTCTTACATTGCAGCAGCAGCACAACAACAACAAATAACATGCAATCTAATAAGTCATTGCTTCTTTTATCTGAAATGCTTTACACAGAAAAAGAAACAGATTTAGTCACAACATCATACTTCTTCGAACTAAGTAAGAATAGATTCTAAGCATGCAAGGATGTGTATAAATTGTCCCTAATATAAGCGTTTGGTAATTATCTTCCAGAACTGACAATAAGATATGATATAATGCATTTCATTTCCCTTTCCCTGCATGCACACCGGGCAGACTAAGTTAGTTTGTCTATAATGTTTACGATATTCATGTCTTCAAAAAGGAAGTTTCATTTCAAACACACCAAGTCTATTTTTAGCAATCAACCTTTTCAAAGAGATATCAAGTTCAAGTCTTAGATGTAACTGAATGTCACGAATAATAATAGAGTTTCTACGTTAGTCACAAGAACAGCAACAACAACCACAAATGATAACATATGATGAGCATTTCACACATTAGTCAAAGTACATTTTTGTTAAATGTTTTTTTAAGATTTAAACCGACGACAAAAGAGAGTAAGACCAAACCAAAACCAAACAGCACGAAGCACTGTAATGTTGCGAAACTTCAGAGTCTAGTTGATTCCTGACCAGACACAAAGAAAATTTGTTGTTGCTTTATTCCACCAGTGTCTGTTTGACTGCTCTCCCTTTGCTGACGATGACGCTGCAGTTGCTGTGACGTCATAAAGAGTTCCTCCACTTCCTCCAGACTGCGGTTCTTGGTTTCAGGCAGGAAAATGGCCAACAGCACAAAGCCAAGCGTGCACATGGCGGCAAAGAACCAGAATGTTCCTGAAAATGAAACGTGAACATGAATATGTCTTGGTATTCAAAGAAGTGTCCAATGCGCAATAAAGATAGTATTGATCTCTGTGGCCATAAAAGAAACTCTTATGGGTTTCAACCAGACACTTTTCAAGGAAAACGCACCAAACATTGACACATTTCTTTTTAAGCCATTTTACCAATGAAATCTTTACTTCTTAAAAGTTAATGGCATTTCATCGTAGCATTTGTAAGTGCTTTCTTATCCCCAAATTCATGTACAGTGAACACAGTGTTCGTGCATTACGTGCATTCGTAACACATGAAAAGATAACGCTTCAGTAAGACATTTTTCTCCTGCAAACATCCGAAGCATATATTCGCGAATTTTGAACCTTTAACATACGTTGTCTGCATCTGGAGCGCTATCCTCAGTGCATTTAGCTACTGCTGCGACCAGTTGATGTACTGTAAATTTTATCATCGATAACAGTTTGAGCTAGATGGTGATTTAACTTGGTCAAATATTTCTTTTTTTCCCTCCAAATTGCTCTGATCGCCCTGTTTTCTGAAACATTTCAGTAGAGCCAACCCTTTCTCCTCATTTGTCTTGAGTTTTGTAATCCCGTCGGTATCTAGGATATCTGGGGCCGTGTTTGTACTGTGCTTTCCTTCCATGCGATGAGAAAACTGCCGGAACTGAGTGCGTATTGTCTCATGGTTAAGTGACTCACAAAATTGTTGTCATTTAGTTTCTTTTGCTTCTTCAGCTACTCTTTTAAATTGTTCGCCTTTTGATTCATGTCTGTTTCAATAGCTGGATCAGGGCAAGTTTTTCTTCTTTCTCTTGGACAGGTTTCTCACAGCCTCGCCTTTCTCTCCATTGGCTGTTTCTGCGTCTCAATCCATGGCAAGGCGTTGACTGAATTGCTTGATTTTAGCATTGTTTCTTTAGCATATTTCACTCCTTAACTTTCCTATGATATTTCCGTCGTTCTTATCATATTGAAAAGGGTCCTTGTTTCGTTTGTTTTACTTTTGATAGTTCGTTTGTTTTACTTTTGATAGTTTCTGTAAGCTGAATAAGAGAACGAAACGGTCACTTCCATGAAGTAGAAGTGCTTCCATACTCATTCCTGCTGTGAATTTTGGTCCAGTGAGAGCAAAGCTGGTGACGCTGTCAGTGTCGCGACGTCGCCCTGCCGTTCTGTATATTTCAGAGATGATTTTGTCCGTGCGCTGAGAAGTACTTCATCCAACATCTCTTTCAGCGCAGTTCCTTGAGGGCTGGTGCCATGCTGATCCCACAATAGTGACCGTGCATTAAGATCCCTACATAGTATTAGAGAATCTCCAAATTCATCTTCTATTTTCTCCAAAAGGTCCATGCCTGTTTGTTGTTTGGGAATCAAGATATATGTATATACTGACGAGCACAAAGCTATTCTCATTACTATCAAGTCTATCCAGTCTCACATCCATTAGTTCACGTTTGATGCTGCACCAGTTTTTCTTAGTCTATCCTGGACAGTTTGTTTTTCAAGTTGTTTGTTATTGTCATGGCTAGTTCTCGTGCATAGTGCTTTTGAAAGATTATAAATCCCTCCAAAGTAAGGGGGAGGGGGAGAGTTGTAGCAGTACTGGGTTTTCAATTGTTGAGATCCTCTTTCTGGCACTGCAATGGTTCCAAGTACAAATCATGAAATATTTCATGGAAAGTCTTTAAATTTTTGCTATATTCATACCTATCTGTCTTCCTCTTCTACTTCTTTTGCCTCGTCGATTGTTCTTTTGTGGAGATCCACTTTTAAGTCCCAAAGCTTGCACCCGATGATCCCCATGACGCAAGCAATAAAATGTTTTTGAAAATCTATAAAAAGAAATTCTTAGTGCTGAGGAATCATAAACAGTCGCCCTGGAAGAGTCTCTTATCAGGGAAGGGCAATGTCCACACATGTGAAGTCCGTCAGTCTGGTGTCTCCCTAGGGCCAGACTGCATACATCTTCTTCGTTCACTCAGACAGGAACCCCAGAGCATTGACGAAGGCTGCTGTACGGCGGAGGCCCTCCAGTGATACATAAAGCTTTTCCCTTGTCGTGTGTCGGCAGGTCTCTCCCCTTTTAGCTTTTCATGTGTGGGACAGTCCTGCAGAAGTGTTCCACTGTCTTTGGGGGCTGTACCGCATGGGCAACTTTACGACTCGCCAATACTGCATACAATTCGAAACTGTTTAACCCATTAGCCATTCACTCCATTGGTACTTTATGAAAGCCAGCATACAAAAAAGGTATTCAAGGAAGAAAGTCCTACCCCACGCCCACCCCCTCCCCTCTGTCTTGTTAAGGTTCTGGTCCTGCTCTTTTCAGAAATCGAGAACTGTTTCATGGATCATAAACCGATGGGTGTACAAACCCACTTGCTCCAAACGCTGAGGCGGGGAAACTTTGGCTTCGAAACAGATTCGTCCAAGCTGCTGACTAGGTAGACTGGCGTACCTCTCAGTTTTGTACATGTAAGCTCCCTCTGTTCCGCTTTCATATTGCACAGTCAGTTAAGTCAGAATCATTATTTGCATTTAATAGAACTGAGTGGAATACTACATACAGTCTGATGCCACACTCCCTGATGATCTCTGGATGGTCTTACCATTCTGATAAATCTGCTGTGCTTTCGCAGTCACCAGCAGTCCAAGTAATCATTTCGTACGCACTACATTGTCGTAGATGTTCCGCATTCGAGGGCAGTAAACTATACACAGATCCAAGGGTCACACATACTTTATTTCAGAGAAGTCTTCTTCAGCGAAGAGTGCTTTTTTTCCCCTGCATAGCAACTCGTTAATCTTGCTGGATTACCTCCTGGATTCTTTGGACCTCTCTTTTTTCTCTGAACCTGAATTACTCTCTCCACTTTCCAGTTTGCCATTACCCAGAACCTTATTTCTTTGTATCACCATCCCCCTTCTCTTGGCCCTTCTATGCCTCTGGTCTTGAGAGTTTCCTTTACCATGTTTTCAGTTTCCTAAACTTTCCATTGTCTGCCAGTCTTCAGCTTGGGCTGGGCTGATCCTGTAAACTCTGTCAAGTAATCATTGCTAGCAGCCATACGTTTCCCACTTTGCACTCCTCGAGGTGTTGTTATCGTACCCTGGCTAAAAGACTCCAGGATCACCCGAACAGCCGAAGTACTTGAACACTATGGTACAAATGCATCAGCCAGGGATGAAAACATTATGTGTGTGACCGTTTTGATTACCCTGCCACGTGGGCAGCCACACTCCGACTTCGAGGGATTTTGGAGACTGATAATGTTATGCTAGGAGCTTGTCACGACTGGGACAATCCCCGCATACCTATGCAGAGCATAACAACATTTTGTGGGGACCTTGGTGTTCTAGCCTATGTCAATTAGTCTGAAACAGCCTTAAGCCAAGGCGACACTCCTCGAGGATGAAAATTCAAAGTTAACGTCAGATTTGGTTGGCGACAGCAGAGCGCAACGTCGGTGAGACCAGATGAGACACCAAGCCATTTCTTTGTGTACTTCCTCATGTTGGTCATTTTAGTCTCCATTCATGTCACCATTCTACTCAATTTATAGTTTCAAAACCC
>CM031604.1:54926950-54953429 GCA_018398815.1 Conus ventricosus | reverse complement strand
TCACACAAAATGTCCATTATCTCATTAATCCATTCAAACATGTCAACCTTAATTATCAAGTCACTTGCTCAGTGCCTTTTAATCAGCCTCACTTAATATAGTTTTGACCAGATTTTAACATTCTCTTGTTTTTACACAGTATTTTTGTTTTTCTCTTCTTTTCTCTGTAAGAAATAAGCTGCATAATAACAACCATATCTTCATTCATTCTCTCAAGTCTATTTTGTAACCCAGTTTGTCATTTTCTGAGACTTCAAGACTTGTTTTGATGGTATATGAATCTCTTTCCAACTAAATGACCTTTGTTGAAATTTGCAGAAGGTTTAATTCTAGGCAAATTTATAGTCATTAATATACTCTTTGTGGATGTAGTTTAACGCATGACGTTTCACTCAGAATTTTCACAGAAACACCCACGATTTCATTACTCTCAAGTAACAAGGACAGCACTGATATTGTACACAATCTTGTCACTGAACAATCATATAAAATGTAAAACTGTCATTATTTGGGAAGAGTGCGTAAATAACCTCTAAGGAAAGAGTATTCTCTTTAAATTGTAAAAACATTCGTTTTGTCTTGCCACTGCAACAAACATACACATGGTACGGTAAGTAAGAAGTCCACATGTGTTGCCACCTTGTTAATTTTTCTTACCTGCAATTACGATTTGCTAAATTCAAATCTGCTCCAGCTCTTATCGTGGCGTTTGCCCCGCTGTACGTAGCTGAGATGTCTCCAGTCAGCATCAGAGGACGGCTTTTGACACTTCACCAGCTCCATGTTATCATAGGAATGCTCCTGTCTGCTGTCACCTCTGGGGCCTTCAGCTACTTGTCCTCTAATAACTGGCGGTATGCATATTTCTCTATATCTCTCAACGTCTATCAGCCTGCCTGCCTGTTTTTGTGTCCCTCTCAAGTGTGCAAAATCTAAAACACACATGCGTCTTGCCTGCATCGAAGGAAGGTCAAGCAGGTATCGCACACTTTCAACTGGTGTATCCTCCGTGGTTCCCAAGATCAACCTCATTGCTTCATTTGAATCTTTCTAATTTAAACGAAGATTGCTCTTGGTCAGTGTTGTAAGCCCTGATCCATAATCAATCACACTGAGTGCAATTGCGTGGAACAGTCGGGAAAGATGGCACCGTTCAAAGCGTTTAGCTGCCATTGCTTTCATGGCAGACAGGCCCGTTTTGCATTTGAGAATTATGATTAAACTCAACATGCTTTCAAAAGGTCAGCATCCTGTCAAAGCCTATACCCAAATAGCGTAGGTTGTCAATTGATTCAACTGAAAGAAACTGGCAAAGGTAATTGTCTTGATGTTTTGTTGTTGAGATTGCGGACCAATGTCTGGGCTTTAGTAGGTTGATGGACGATCCAGTTTCTTGACAGCGCTGGTCAATGTTGTTCAACTGCTGCTGAACAGTTTTTATTCTCTCTCTCTCTCTTCTCTCTCTCTCTCTCTCTCTCTCTCTCTCTCTCTCTCTCTCTCTCTCTCGAGAGAGAGAGAGAGAGAGAGGAGAAGAGAGAGAGAGAGAGACAGACAGACAGACAGACAGGACAGGCAGACAGACAGACAGAGACAGACAGAGAGTGACACAGAGACAGATTCTTGCAGTCAGCTGTTTCTAACAGCTCTCTTCGATATCAAATATGCCTGCTCTCTGACGTGGGATGTAAAGAGGCACTCATGCGCATATAGACAGGCGTTACTGCTCAATCTTTTGTACTAACGGACATTTGAATTGTGTTTGACAGCTACATGTTCGGGTCTCTACATTGCCTGGCCTGCTCCTAGGTGTCTCGTGTTCCACCTTCCTGAGAGCCCTCGGTGGCTAATAGCAGGGGGGCATCACCAAGAGGCTACTCGGATTCTGCAACGTATCTATGGGTGTGAAGACGTCAGCCATCAGTTCAAGAACATTGAAACGTCTGTATGTTCTGATTCGCCAGCTGGTAAGTAATTTGGTTTCTATACACATGTGTATTAGCCCAAGTCAGAGGTTCTCCTCTGCCGCTAGTAGCTATATAACCTAGACCTATCAGCCGCATGCTGGGAGTAAAGATCTTACGGGAATACAAAATGTCAGGACAGTGAGCCTTGGAAGAAGGATCTCACGAATCTTGTGTTCCAGGCAGGCTGTGAAAAGAACTTGCCAAACCTGTTAAAAGACTGGATGAAACAAAAAGAAAAGGCACGGAAACTACGCATCACCGAGAAGACCAAGTTGATGGTCAGCTACAACACCACCGTCATACGAAAACACTGTTCATAGACAGAAGCTGGAAGCAGTTCAAAAGTTTATTTACTTTGGATCCGGCATTAGCAGCGAGGGCTTCCAACCAAAGCTCCACTCAATTACAGTAAAGAAACATCAGCACTTTTCAGAGTAAGCCGTTCGGAAAGACAGTAATCTTCATGTACCACGTGATGGGAAAACCTCCCTTTGTGTTTCCTATTCCATCATTTGTAGCATGTAAGATACGGATGCAGCAAATCTGAAAAGAAAATAAAAGCCAAGAAATAAGATATTACCGCAACAACTTAATGTTGATATAGTGTCATTCACAATGAAAAAAGAGTCCAAATCCAAGCAGCGCATCCGACTTATTAATATGGACGTTTAATGACATCAGTAAAGAAAATAAATTACTCTGGTATGGTCACGTATCAAGATTCAATGGCCTTGGTGAAACAATCCTCCAGCTCTTCCAGCGAAATATTATGGACGGGAACTGATGGGAAAAAAAAATAACGATAGCTGGGAACATTGCAGATTTTGACATATTATGTCTGTAGAGACCAGGGCCTTAGGTACAATAGAACAAGTGAACCTGGAAGACTGTTCTTTAATGTAGCCTCGACCCACCAACCCCAACCCAGTGACTTGCAAGAATTCAGAGAAGAAGAAGAAGAAAAGAAGAAGAAGAGAGAAGTAAGAAGGAGGAGAGGAGGAGAGGAGGAGGAGAGGAGAGAAAAGAAGAAGAATTTGGAGAGATGAAAGCGCATAAAAAAGGATTTTTTGGTATTGAGATGGAAAGAAAACATTAAGTAAGGCAAACACCAAATTTCCATGTGTTACTCAATAAAGATGTTGTAATGTCCAATAAATATAATTGAAGCCTTGGTAAATGTTCATTTTGGCAGTTGCACTTTGTCAATAAAACTAATATGTAACCTCAATTTATTGATATTTTTCTTTAGGCGGGATCTTCTCGTGTTGTGGTGTGTTGTGTGTGTGTGTGTGAGTGTGTGGTGTTTTGTTGTGTAGTGTGGGTGTGTGTGTGTGTTTTGAGTGTGTGGGGTGTGTGTGTGTGTGTGTGTGTGTGTGTGTGTGTGTGTAGTGTATCTGGTGTGTGGTTGAAAATGTTATGATGTGCAGGTTTCGGGCTCCATTCTGTCACGATGGTGAAAATGCCAGCGTACTTAAGGTTTAGCTTTGGGCAGTGTCTGACCTTTTTCTTTATTGGTAGGAATCTACGTGGTTGGGTGAGTATTCTAACCTTTTAAAATTTTGAAGCAACAGTTGCTAAAGTGTAAGGCTATTTCAGGGGTGGAAAAGGAATCGGCTCAAACTGAATTGCTGTTCTCAAAATTATGTATTAATGCAATTATGGGTACATGGAAATGCTTTACCACAAAGTTAGTACTTTATTTTAATTAATTGGACTCTCTTGCTTTTTTTTCTTTAAGCACGGCTACATGAGGTAATTTGTGTGATTCCGTCTTAATAAGAAACTCGTTGGGTTTCAGATCCTCAAAATGGTCATAATGAAATCTACGGGAATTCAGAAATCAACTGAAAAGACAATTAAACTATTACTGAAGATTCAGGAAACAAGTGTTGAAGTGGTTTCAGTTGGATTAACAGGCTACATTGGATTCTACCAAAAATGTGTGTTGTGGAAATGCGGCCTATCTGATAAAAATGTAAATTATGCCAGGCCGAAGTGAGACAGTTTAAAACATAATTAGTTCGAAAGGGGACAAGTGAATCTTTTGGGACATATGAACGAGTTCAAAGAAGATTATTATATAAATCGTTCTTTCCCAAATGAAAAAAAAACACGATTTTGACACAGCACATATTTTAGGGACGGGTGTTAGACTTTTTACCTGCTGTTGTCTAAAATTTTACATTTACAAATGGAAACTGAAAAATGGATTTCCTCATGTAATGTCATCACTGAGTTATTGAAAGGACAGGTATGAAATAGAAAAGGACATGGCTTATATAACTTAAAAACTGCCATTTTAATGCTGACTGGCAAATTATAAAGAATTAACTGGAAGAGGGGGAAATGAACACACCATAACAAACTTTTCATCTAAAAAAAAAACAACTAGAATGAAACCTCCGAGGCAAAAAAGCATGCAATCAAAATGTTCCTGTATACTTTGAAAACTTCCTGGTTACTCTTAAGATAACAGAAACATGTAAATAATATATTTTCTTAAGAATGGCTGGCAGCTATTTATATTTTTTGTCGCATAAATGCTTTCATTTTTTTTGTCGCTTTTTTTTCTTATTTTTCCTTTCGTCTTTTACGAGTTTTGTTGTGGTATTCCTTAGTTTTGTTTGTTTGTGGAATGTTTAAAATTATTTTTTAAGGAACTTGAAAAGCGAAAATAAATACTGAACAAAACGCTTCATTTCCTTACTGAAAGAATCCTACTCGGAACTGTTGAGGGAGGGAATACGAAAGGGATTGGGAAAAAAAAGGTTTGGGAACATCCCAAAGTACAATGTATTATGGCTTTTTTCAGATTTTTTTGTGGGATGATCATCAAGTCAGTGGGTTTCCCATGGAAATGCAGTGTGGATACAAGGCCTGGCTATCTTGGCCAGATTTCCCGGCAAACTTCCGCCAGTTTTTGGCTGTGGAGAGATGTGGCAGGAGACCCATTGTCCTTTGCAGCCTTGGAGGTCGAGTGTAACATTGTGTATTGAGATCATTTGCCTGTTTTAATGTTAAATATTTCCCTGATAGTTCAGGTTTGCCGATAATATAGATTTGTACGTTTTCGTAGTGAATAACGCAGGTTTTCAATATTCCTTTTACTTTCATAACTTTTCATCTTTGATACAGTGTGCATATACATTAGTATCCAGTATTAACAAATATCAGCTTCTTGATTAAACAGTATGGAGTTCTTAAAGCTTTTTTTTCAGAGACTTTGCAGATAATTAAATCAAATGAATTTCCAAACCAGTGTTGAAAGTTTTGGCCTTGTTGTAGCAGATTTGTCCTTGCTGACAATTGTCCCTGGTTTTTCTGTCATTGGGTTTTGTGGCTTTGGGAACCATGGTTGACAACGGGTCACTGAGGGAAAACTAAAACAGCACGTGTCTAATTATCTGCCAATCTCTTCAAACAAGCTTGGGGCCTTGATTTGTGTACATTTTTTGCAGATAGCGTGTCTATCCCGTATTTCTTTCAGTTTGTGGTCCTCGTTTCATTCATGTATCGGTTCACAAATAATTTTAAAGTCTGTCCAAGAGTAGAGGCCCCTGGAACTTCAGAACTCTAACCTCTGACACAAAGACATCGAGCACGCTCGCATGTGTGGCTCCTTTTTGATTTCTAAGCACAAATTATGACAAAAGAATACAAATCACCCTCCGTGGTATGTTCTCCTTGCCTTTGGCAAAATCAGTTTGTTCACTGTCACTGCTATGAGGGTTGTCTGGCAAGGGTCGCTTTCATAGTCTTATTTCATCTTCCGACCTTATCTGAGGAACTATTGGTAATTGTGTTTTCCAGTGACAGTACCTAATTTTGAAACATGTTCATTCAGTTCGCATTTGTGGAAATCATGTTTCTGAAATCACCAGTACTACGGTCAGTGCTCTTGGGCACTTTTACGTGTTTGGCATTTTTTCATCCTGTAGGCTGGCCACCTTTTTTTTAACCACCCCCTTCCGTTCTTTCCCTCCCCTACTCACTTCTTCTCCCTTCCAAGCCGAATAAAGACGGGGAAAAAGTTCTATTGTTCTTCTAGGCTGTACATTTACTAACAGAAGTAGTAACCCTTCCCAACATAAAAAATGCTCTTGTATATCATACTAAAACCAATTTGTTTTGCTTCATTTGCTGTTTTGTCATAGCTACTTTTGTGAAGAGAGACATTAACGCGTGCGGTCCAGTAAGATTCATGCAAATGTTGTACATCTATTCCTTGCTTTAAACGTACCAGGTATGCCTCGATGAAATTCAAGGATTCTAACTTCGCTGCCTTGGCGTTACAGACATAAGGAATTGGAGCAAGTGAACATTTTGCAGAGAGAAAGACTTATTCAAAACTGCAGGAAAACAATAAACTCCTAAGAGGTTATTGTCTCAGAAATCGGAAACAAAAGGCACGCAACCTGTTTGACCTCTTTTCTTAAGGTTTTGCATCTAGATTCATTCAGCACTGCAGGGGAAAACAACAGGTTGACTGTATCACGGAATCGGAACAAAAGAAACACCACTTGTTTTGAGATGGTTTCTTAAGGTCTGGCATCTACATTAATGAAATCAGGCTTTCGTCGTCAGAAATTTTTTTTATTAAAATACTGTTTTTAAAGGCCAAAAACGTGGGTTTTCGGTATTATTTTTATACCCGGTTGTACACCTTGACAGGTTCTAGACTTCCGGAGGAGAAATGGATGCTGCTTTTAACCCAAAAAGCATGCATCCTAAACGGACGAAATTAGTCTGTCGCTGTTTTTCTCGTCTTTTCTACTATTCTTGGATTGCTAACAATTTCTGAATTTTTGGAACTCAGTGCTGGAAATAGAAAACTTTTACACTTGTTAATACAAAGGGGTCTAACTTTTGAATCAGCTCGCTAAACACTTATACCAGATTAAAAACCAAATCCTCCTTCACAAAGAATCTAATGCATAAGTACTACAATGGAGTAACATGCTGCACATTCAACGCGTTTAACAACATTCTTTCTCCAATGAAATAATTCATTCAGCCATGAATGTACCATTTTTGAAGACATCGGGAAGGTAAGCAACTGTCAGCTCGAATATAGCTTGATAACATACATCTTGGCTTTTTTAAGTATGTCTTTTATATCAATTCAGAAAAAAAGACTATCCATATTAGCATCCAAAGTTGTGCGTTCCCGCTGCATACAGTCATCTGACAGCCAGATCAATGTATAATTATCTGTAGTCTTTTATAAATAGAATATCTATTGTGCATACTGATTCAGATAATGGCTGAGCAGTGAATGATAGCTGCTGAACGATGAATGACGAAAGGTCGCCGATAACTGAATTTAAAAAATGTAGGTATTGATGTTACCTCTGTGATGTTAACGTGTTTTATACTTTCTGAAAAGAGACCGATCACATAATAGATGGGCTGTTCGATTGCTTGACTTTGCTTTGACAGTTTCCTGTCTGATAAAGAATGTACTCTTTACTTTCTTGAAAGATCAGCACTGAGCCTCATGCTGCTTTCTGTAGGATTCCACATTACCACAGCCAACCTTCCTGATATTCACATTTTGAATGTTACCAGCGCCTCTCTCTCCCTTCAGGACTCTACCTGCCAAACTTTAACGTAAGTACTTTCTCTCCACTCTTCTCTCTCTCCCTCCCTCTCTCTCCCTCTCCTCTGTGTGTGTATGTGTGTGTGTGTGTGTGTGTGTGTGTGTGTGTGTGTGTGGTGAGTAGAGAGAGAGAGGAGAGAGAGGAGAGAGAGAGAGAGAGAGAAGAGAGAGAGAGAGAGAGAGAGAGAGAGAGAGGAGAGAGAGAGAGAGAGAAATAAAAAAACTTCGTCCATAAGTAGTCGTGGAACTTTTTTTTTCTTTAAGCCATCTGAACTATGCTTCAAGCCGGTTGGATCAACATCTCAATGTTTTGAACAACAGCGTGAGACGTGACGTCAACGGGGGCCCATGAAAATTTTGACTCTGGAATAAAGATCAAATATCTTTCATCCTGTCATCTATTGATTAAACCTTTTACTGACCCAGAGCTTTTTCCTTTTTTATTTATTCATTCATTATTATTTTTTGCTCCCCATTCTCTCTCTTTCTCTGTTGGTGTGTGTGTGTGTGTGTGTGTGTGTGTGTGTGTGTGCGTGCGTGCGTGCGTGCGTGCGTGCGTGCGTGCGTACGTGCGTGCGTGCGTGCGTGCGTGCGTGTGTGGTGTGTGTGTGTGTGTGTGTGTGTGTGTGTGTGTGTGTGTGTATCCATGAGCCCCTGCTATATATAATAGCAGTTGTTGTTATTGTTGCTATCATCATTATTATTATTGCTGTCGTTGTTGTTGATATTGCTGTTGTTGTCGTTACTGTTGTTGCTTATATCATCATCATCATCATCATCATCATCATCATCATCATCATCATCATCATCATCTCATGTCATCATTGTAATCATCGTCGTCATGAAAAAGGGTGAAATGTGTGACTAACGTACTTCAAACTCTCGAACTACCAACCACAGTGGGCATGTCAATGCTATTTCTGGCTTTAAAATAAGATAGACAGATTCAATGACCAAAACGATATTGTACTCTTCACAAACACGTGGATTTCAGAAATATTCAGCTGCGTGCACTATTTCCACACATATACAGACGAGCACACTGGCAGACAGAAGAACATGCTTAATATTATTAAAACTAAAACACAATAGCTTATATCTTTATAAAACCCTGCCTTCATGAACAACATCAAACAAAATCAAAATTGGCACATATATTATACACAAGGAGAAAATAACAAATATGCTTACAAAAGACGAAACCTGACACAAAGCATTATCTACCAAAGTTTAGTCACAATTTGTCAACTATATGAATTTAAAGGACAAAGTGTGTGTATGCGTTGCCTTTTTAAAAACTAATCTGTATAAAACAAACTGGTTCATACCTGTATCCACCATAACAACCTTTGTGAAATCAAAGTGTTTCCCACTTGCATGCACTAGCATCAAAATAATATAAAGTATACAGAATCATCATAATAACGATCATGATCATCATCATCACTATCATTATTGTAGTTATTGTTGTTGCTGTTGTTTTGTTGTTGTTATTTTTGATTTGTTGTTGTTTTTGATGATATTGTTGGTGTTTTAAAAACTATTACTATCACAAAAAGAAAAGATGAAAAGAATACTTTGTTTAGCAAACAAACACAATAGTTTACATATAGCACATAACAATGATATTATACAGTGATATTTTGTTTGGAGGCACACAAACGTTTAAAAGTAATTTAGCTTCATGATTCATAATGTGTTTCCCCTTCCACCAGGGGTGTGAAACGTGTGTCCAGAATCCAGGCTGTGGTCTTTGTCACGACAAGACGTCTGGATTTTGTCTGCCCAAACTGAATGAGCACCACTCGACACTGGGGCCTTGTGCAATGGATGATCAAAGGGATGACAACTTCACCTTCGCTCTGGATTATTGTCCCAGTCCCTATGCCTGGATCGTTGTTACTGGCATCTGTCTGTATTGCATTTTCTCACAAGGTGATTTGAATCTTTATTTCGCTCAAGATACTCAAGATAACGGACTTTACTCAAGATAACTGACTTTCAATCCTTTTTACGGTTGGTCAGTACATGTGGATTTCGACTTTGCTCAATCAGTCATGGCATCAACTCACCATAACATTCTTAATACATTAAAAACAAGCTGAACTCACAGGGCTCTACATGTATTGCAAATCGACCCAGTGCTCATCTTTTCACATGAAAGCAAGATGATTTAGGCTGTTATTATTATAATTATTATTATTATTAACATTGCCTGCTCTGTCATCCATTTTTTTGTTGGTATTTCATCTGACTGGTTTTTTTAATCACCCCGTGCAACCAGTCAGAGCCCAGCAGTTCGAAATGAACTATAAAGCTCAGCTGGTGATAAGAGGTAACCCGGATGATCAAAACTTACTCTAATCAGCGTCTGGCTAAGATGGAGTGATCTTATCACTCATTAAGGTTACTTTGTAAAGATAAGCAATGTACTGTTATGTTGAATCACTTCAGTGGTGTTTGATGTTAGTTTGTATCTAATCCAACGTTTGCGGAAAACCGATACTAAAAACTAACCAATGAATCAAGATGGCTATAATCTGCCATGTTACCTTTGGCATAGTTTTCTTCCGTTGTCTTGGTCTGTCCTTTTAAAGGATGATCAGGTTGGAAAATAGGCACCGCTGGTCAAATGGTCTGTAATCACATAAAGCAGAAACGTAACATACAGAATTTACTTTCAATGTTAAACCTGCTTTTCATTTATATCCAGCAGCTGTTATGCAAAAGCTACCCCGTTTCATTCAGCAAACTAGCTACCATCTCCAGAATACCTCATACCGAAGATGTGTGTAATGCTTGTCATCTTTAAACATTTCATAACAAAATTTCATTCGTGTCAGATTTGTTAACCAATGTCTTAGATGTGTATTTGTTCATATGTTCACTTAAATGAAATCCGGATACTGAGTTCTGTAAATGGACAATCTCTCTACACGATACAGGAATGGCTTCACTGGCCTTTTCTATTAACGCCGAGATCTACCCCATGTGGGCTCGCAGTGTCTGTGTCTCAGTGGTGGTGACCGTGTTCTGGATATCCAACGCAGTCATCACTTTTAGTTTTCTAACCATTGTGGAGACATTCAAAATGTATGGTAAGTCACACTTATACTTGTATCTTTATGCTGAATGTACCTTATGAAATGCTGACAAATGCGCAGTCTGGTACACAACATATTCCAGGAATGTCCAAAGCCCCATTACATTCACCTCATGCTAACAGAAACAACATTTAGTGCTTACAGAAACAACGTTTAGCCAAGCGTTTTATACTGCAACATGACGGAAGTACCAAGATGAACACTTAGAATGCAACAGTAAGCCTGTGTTAAACAAAACAGAACTTACCCTGACACGACTACAATATGGCAGTACTAGATACTAGTTCAATTTATAAAGAAAATACAACGTATATGATGTATTGCATCTATATTTGTTACATCTAGATTTTGTGGTAAGCAGTCGTGTTTTGGAGAATTGCCCATGCAGTGTCATTTGTGCATAAGCATTTGTCGTTGTGGTCCAGAGCTTTAGGATGACTGATGAATGCAAGAAAGCACTGGTTCTTTTAACCGTTTTTCATTGCAAAAGGAACGTCTGTTCTTGTTATTTTAACAATTTCAGAAAGCCTTTGGAGATCGATCGTATATTGATTCTTTGAAAGGCAGAAGAGGGGAACTTAACCAAGCAAATATCAGAAGCAAGTCTGTAATTAATCAGCCAGGATGCCTTCTTGGAAAATACAAAAGCCAGTGCCTATTGTCCGTGTTGATCCCAGCGTTCCTTCGCTTCAACTGATATATATTATAGAGTAGACATGGTGAAATGAATGGAGACTAAAATGACCAACATGAGGAAGTACACAAAGAAATGGTTTGGTGTCTCATCTGGTCTCACCGACGTTGCGCTCTGCTGTCGCCAACCAAATCTGACGTTAACTTTGAATTTCATCCTCGAGGAGTGTCGCCTTGGCTTAAGGCTGTTTCAGACTAATTGACATAGGCTAGAACACCAAGGTCACCACAAAATGTTGTTATGCTCTGCATAGTTATGCGGGGATTGTCCTCAGTCGTGACAAGCTCCTAGCATAACATTATCAGTCTCCAAAATCCCTCGAAGTCGGAGTGTGGCTGCCCACGTGGCAGGGTAATCAAAACGGTCACACACATAATGTTTTCATCCCTGGCTGATGTATTTGTACCATAGTGTTCAAGTGCTTCGGCTGTTCGGGTGATCCCTGGAGTCTTTTAGCCAGGGTACGACAACAACACCTCGAGGAGTGCAAAGTGGGAAACGTATGGCTGCTAGCAATGATTACTTGACAGAGTTTACAGAGATCAGTCCAGCCCAAGCTGAAGACTGGCAGACAATGGAAAGTTTAGGAAACTGAAAACATGGTAAAGGAAACTCTCAAGACCAGAGGCATAAAAGGGCCAAGAGAAGGGGATGGTGATACAAAGAAATAAGGTTCGGGGTAATGGCAAACTGGAAAGTGGAGAGAGTAATTCAGGTTCAGAGAAAAAAGAGAGGTCCCAAAGAATCCAAGAGGTAATCCAGCAAGATTAACGGTTGCTATGCAGGGGAAAAAAGCACTCTTCGCTGAAGAAGACTTCTCTGACGCAGGGGGACATTCGGAGTCATGAACTGGGTGTGGCCCAACCCCCCCTAGAGTGTCAGGAGATAAGGGCCGAAACACTTGCTTGAAGGGGGCTTCTTTTCTGAGGACTCTCTGCTGCCACGCTCTCCACGAGTTTCTTTCTACTGATGCATGGGTAAACCATTGACTTCCGGAACAGGCCGGAGGACGTTCGGGAAAGACCGGAGGACACTGGGAAAGACCAGAACCAAGGGCTCTGTGGGCTGGTTCCCCACTTTGCCTTCAATATGTGGCTACTAAGTACAAAAAGAAAAGATGCTCCCAGGATTCACCGAAAGGGGGAGAGAATGATGAATCCATCGGTGCTCAACCAATCACGACTGCAAATCCCAAACGGACTATGAACATGGACCAAATGGAATATCCATGTGTCTGTGGAAAGCGTTTCGCTACCACCCGTGGCATGAAGATTCACAGAACAAAGATGGGATGTGTGAAGACTCATCTGAATGAGCAGCAGCGCACTGCATCAGCAGATAAGACGTCGGAAGACCAAGGCCAGGATTTAAACCACAGTGCCAAGGACATCCACGCTGTTGGTTCGGATGAGGAATTTGCACAGGCCCTCGATGCCAGGCGCCTGAAACTCAACCTGCCACGAGCAAACGAAACTGAAGATTGGGAGAAATTGGATGCAAAAATCGTCCAAAGACTCGATGCACTGATAGGGAAAAGCACCCTGCAACACAAACTAGCCACATATGGGGACATTGTGTATGCCACATGTAGAGACGCCTATGGAGCAAAACTACCCAAAGAGAAAACACCTCCAAAGAAATCCAGACGCCAAGAAAAGATGGAGAAGATCAGGGTCCAAAAGAAAAACCTCAAGAAGCAAATGAAGCCCACACTGCCAACTGAAAAACAAGGCTTGGAAAAACTCTGGAAAGACCTGAAAGCAAAACACAGCGCCCTCAGCAAAGCGGAATCTGCGAGGAAGAGGAAGAGCAAAAAGAAGAAGACCCAAGAGCGCTTCTTCAGAGACCCCTTCCAGTTTGCCAGAACACTGTTTGAGCAGCCGAAATTTGGGACCCTAAGTGTGGACAAAGGAGTTCTTGAGCAGCATCTGAGGAAAACATACTCTGACTCACAGAGCAAAGCACCACTCGACATTCAAGGTCTGGTGTGGCCAGCCAACCCTGAGGAACAGTTCACTGACAAGCCTCCAACGTTGGCGGAAATCAAGAAGGTGGTCGACAAAGCCAGAGCCAAATCATCACCAAGGCCAAACGGAATACCTTACCAGCTGTACAAGAAATGTCCCAAGGTGCTGGAGTGGCTCCACAGGCTGCTGCGGTCATCTTGGAGAAACCAGAATATCAGCGGCCAGTGGATGACGGCAGATGGCGTACATCCCCAAAGAGCAAAACTCAAGTGACATCAGCCAGTTCAGGCCAATATCACTACTGAACGTTGAAGGAAAAATCTTCTCTGTCATGGCAGCAAGGCTGACCAAGTACCTCATGGAAAACAAGTACTTGGATGTGTCAGTCCAGAAAGGTCGCATCCCAGGTGTAGCTGGCTGTGTAGAACACGCCACAATGATCTGGGACGCAATCCAAAGAGCAAAAACAGAAAAGATAGACCTGGACGTAGTATGGCTTGATCTGGCAAACGCATATGGATCTGTACCCCATGAGATGATACAGTTGGCTCTTGAATGTACCATGTGCCAAAAAAACATCTGCGACATGCTCATAAAGCACTTCAGTGGCTTCTCAATGCGGTTCTCTACCAAGGAGTATACAACAGATTGGATCAACTTGGAAGTGGGCATTGCAATGGGCTGTGCAATTTCCCCAATACTGTTCGTGTTGGGAATGGAAGTCATCTTGAAAGCAGCAACAAGCAACGCAAAACAAACAGACCTTGGCGATGGACACAAGATGCCCCCTCTCAAGGCCTTCATGGATGACACTACATGATTTCATCCAGAGGGAAAACGAGACACGTCATGTGCTGGAAAGGCTGGACGACATAGTTGCCTCATCCAGAATGAAGTTCAAGCCAAAGAAATCACGGAGTCTCTCACTGAGGAAAGAAAAGTGGCCGAATCTGTGTCTTCAGTGTTGCCAACCAGACCATTCCAACAGTCACAGAGAGCCAGTCAAGAGCCTTGGAAGATGGTATATGATACGCTGAAAGACACACAAAAAGCAAAAGAAACCAAACAGATGTCGGAAGAAGGCCTGGAGACTATTGACCAGTATGGGCTCCCTGGCAAATACAAGGTCTGGTGTCTGCAGTTCATGCTGATACCAAAGCTTCTATGGCCTCTGATGATATACGACATCTGCACCAGCATAGTGGAGGCAATGGAAGCCAAAATCAACAAGTTCACAAGGAAATGGCTTAGTGTCCCACCCTGTCTGACTGACATAGCGCTGTACTGTCGCCAAGCAAAGCTGAAACTACCACTGAAATCCATCCTGGAAGAATACAAAGCAGGAAAGATCAGACTTCAAAGCATGCTGGAGGACTCAGGAGACAAGGTGGTAGAAGCAATCAAGCCCCAGCTGAAGACAGGCAGAAAATGGAAAGTTCAAGAGGCGATGGATTCTGCAAAAGAAAGTCTCAAGAGCAGAGAAATAACAGGACACACACAGACCAACAGACAAGGACTGGGGGTGACCAAAACTGAATGGTGGTCAAAGGCCAAAGGAAAATCCAAAAGAGACATGATGATTCAGGAGATGAGAAAAGAAGAAGACAAAAAAGACTCCAAAAAGCAGTCCAGCAGAGCCATCAAGGGAAATGGACAACGTGGGAGAATGCACTCCAAAGAAGTCTCACTTGGAATGACATTTGGCACATGGCCCCTCTCAGGATCAGCTTCATTCTCAGATCTGCATATGACCTTCCGCCTCAAATGCAAACCTGGTGAAGTGGGAAAAAACAGATGATCCTGCATGCCCCCTCTGCCATGAAAAACAAACAGTGGAGCATGTCCTAAGCTCATGTAAAGTAGCCCTGGCTCAAGGAAGGTACACATGGAGGCACAACCAAGTGCTCAAAGAGATTGTACAAGTAGTCTGGGCTAGTACCAACACCACAAAAGGGAAAATCAGGACTCCAAAAGCACCCGCAACATTCTTCACGGCAGGAGGCGGCAAATCATGGCCAAGAACAACAGTGCCACTCGGAACATGCAGGCAGAGTCTGCTGGACGGGACAGATGACTGGGAGTGCACTGCAGACCTCCCAGAATGGAAGAGTCACCCAGAGATCATCAGCAAGAGTGGCATGAGACCAGACATAGTAGTCCACTCTCAGTCAACCAAGCAGCTGATCCTGATCGAGCTCACGGTGCCATATGAGAACAGAATGGAGGCAGCTCAAATCTACAAGACTGAAAAGTATGCTGATCTGGCAAACAGCCTGAGGAGAGAAGGCTATCAGGTCAAAGTCCTTACTGCAGAAATTGGAGCTAGGGGGTTTGTAGGAACGTCTGCATACAGCCTCATGAAACAGCTCTCCTCAGCTTCTGCTGTGCGTCTGTTCTCTAATGTACATGCACCCTTTGTGAGGCTGCTTCGCCAGGCTGGGCGGCCCAGGGCAAGCGACTCCCAGGTGTCGAGGTTGATGTCCAGGCCTTTGAGGGACACTTTGAGGGGGTCCTTGAAACGTTTCTTCTGCACCCAACATTGAGGTTGCCCTGACTCAGTTCTCCGTACAGCAGCTGTTTCGGTAGTCGACTATCTGGCATTCTGACGATGTGGCCAGACCATCTGGATTGGAATTTCTAAAGTAGAGTGTTGATGTTGGTGATGCTGGCCCTTTCCAAAACCTCAGTGTGGGGGACTTTGTCCCGCCACTTGATGTGTAGGAGTCTGCGGAGACAGCTGTGGTGAAAATGGTTGAGCTGTTTGGCGTGTCTGCTGTAGACAGTCCAGGTCTCACTGACATAGAGGTGAGTGGTTAGTACCAGTGCATGGTAGTTCAGAAGCCTTTTCAGTGACCAACGGCGTAAAGCAAGGCTGCGTTCTCGCCCCTACACTCTTCAGCATGGTCTTCTCCGCCATGCTGACTGATGCCTTCCGTGACTGCCAGGGTGGTATACACGTCAGATACAGAACTGACGGTGGGCGGTTCAACCTCAGGCGACTGCAGGCTGTTACAAACGTGAAAGAGACCGTCATCAGGGACTTCTTGTTTGCTGATGACTGCGCCCTCAATGCCAGCACAGACCAGATGATGCAGCACGAAGTGGACTGCCTCTAACGAGCCTGCGACAACTTCGGTCTCACCATCAGCACCAAACAGACCGAAGTGATTATCAGCCAGGTAAACCCTACCAGGAACCACATAGGACGGTAAATGGGCAGAACTTACAGGCAGTTGACAATTTCACCTATCTTTGCAGCACACTCTCACGCGCTGTGAACATTGACGCAGAGGTCAGGAACAAGATTGCCAAAGCCAGCTCTGTGTTTGGGAGACTCTGTGAAAATGTCTGGGAGTGGAGAGGTCTAAGCCGTACCACCAAGCTGAAGGTCTAATAAAAATAACACAGAAATAATGAGAGTAATATTAACAACAATTGTAACGGTAAAAGCACTATGCACAATTACGAATACCTGCTATAAAAAGGAGAAGTCCATACACCGAAAGTAAGCCGGCTACGCACACAGTAACCCACTATCCATTTTGTCTTATCCGGCATAAATAAAGTACACACGCATGTAATATTGCTGTAATCCCAACAAGGTGTTGCGTATAAGAGCAAGAGTAAAACATGACCAGTGGCAAACGCCAGCAGATTCAATAACGACACGCATTTGATTACAAATCTGGAAGCACTATGCACGGCCGCGAATACTTGCCTTTGTGTTTTCTCGGAAATTTGACGGGCTTTTCTTTTTTTTTTGGCTGACTCATCTGTCAAAATTAGTGTCAACTCATCATGAGGCAACCCTCCAGAGTACATAGTGCCTCTATCTATTCATCTATCTGTCTATCCATCTATCTACCTATCCATCTATCTGTCTATCCATCTGTCTGTCTATCCATCTATCTACCTACCCATCTATCTATCTATCTATCTATCTATCTATCTATCTATCTATCTATTTCCATCCATCTGTCTATCCATCTGTCTACCTATCCATCTATCTACCTATCCATCTATCTTCTATCTATCTGTCTTACGTGGTATCACATGTTAATGATGTGGATAACCGTTTCCTTTTGTCCCCCCTGCCTCCCTTTGATGTATTTGGGAATTATTCACAAACAAGTAGACATAGTTTATGATATACACATAACAAGAGAAAACCATACTTGCCTTCTCTAGCGGGATTCTAATTGCTGTCAGAAAGTATAAGCAGACTGTTCATTACCGTGGGAGTAAGGAAACACATCACCACAAACACACACGTATTTTGTCCCGCACTCTCCTTGATGCACGCCACACTGCACTCTGTTCACATGAATAGTTGAAACACACCTGTTTCTTTTAATGCGGAAACTTAATTCACACGATCATGATAAAATGATACATTGTCGGAAAAGTACATTCACCATTTTAAAAACTATATCATTTTAAAAAATGCCAACACAGTGGAAGGATTTCAACGGCGGGCAGATTAGTCAAACACTCAATGTGCTAGCGTGAGTGGAAGGTAAGTCGTTAACAGGTAGATGAGATATCTAGCATAACACAACGCAACAGCCCCGACAGTGGCTGCAGTTTCAATGAAGTTGACCGATTTTTCATCCCAAACGTCATCAAGTGTATGAAAGACTACCAAAAGGCAACGTTCTCCCTGTCAAGTCTGCCAAACAGAGCCTGACCATACGTTGACGGTGATACCCAAGACGACGCACTATCCTTTCGGGGAGGAGACGGTGGGGATAGAGGGCACTTGCAGTCATGGTGGAGAGTAAGGGGTACAGGGATGGGGGGGGGGAGGGGAGGGAAGGAGGGGAGACGGGAGTAGGCCTACTGTTGCTTGTACAGTGCTGCGCTGACTGTATGCTAGTATCCAGTGTGTGTGTGTGTGTGTGTGTGTGTGTGTGCGTGCGGTGCGTGCGTGCGTGCGTGCGTGTGTGTGTGTGTGTGTGTGTGTGTGCGTGCGTGCGTGTACGTACGTGTGTGCGTGTGTGCGTACGTTCGCGCGCGCGCGCGCGTGTGTGTATATGTGTGTGCGTGTGTGTGTGTATGTTTCACATGTGTAGGGAAGGAATTCTGTTTTACGTCTCGTCACACATATAGGTAATTGCAGACGTCTAAATAACATAGTGTTTACAATTTTAGACTATTATCATAAACGAAGAGAAGAGGACGATGTGGTTACATAGAACAAAAATAAAGGATAGATGAATTATAGGACAGTAACTATGAAAAATTAGAGAAAAATAACTAAAGTAATCTAACTTACGATTATGATTATAAAATGTTCCTTAATGGACTTTCCAAAAGGTTACTCGTTAATTTAACCAGAGAAACAACTGGCAACGAATCTAAAAAGTCAGACACATTAACATGCCCAGTGTCAGCACTTGGTATAACACCATTCAAAAAGGGTTTCGTTAGTTCACAATCAAAAATCACATGTTTCACATGTGTGTATGCGTGTGCGTGTATGTGTTTGTGTGTGTGCGTGTGTGTGTGTGTGTGTGTGTGTGTGTGTGCGTGCGTGCGTGCGTGCGTGCATGTATGCGTGCGTGCGTGCGTGCATGTGTGTGTGTGTGTGTGTGTGTGTGTGTGTTGGTGTGTGTGTGTTTGTAAGTAGGAGTGGTGTGGTGGGGGTGGAGAGAAGGGAGCTGGGTAAGGGATCGTTTGTGCGCGCATCTCTACCTTAATGCTTCGGCACATGGACATTTGCATATGAGCACACAAATAAACATCATAATTACCTCATGGATTAACCAAATTAATTAACGAAAAAAAATCGTATCACTAGTAGAATGAATTATGAAATGAATGTCACTAAATAAGTTACAACTATAAGGAAATTGCAGCACATAAAAAAGAGAAAAAAAAACTTATTGACCGAACAAGTGCGTAAATTAATCAGAAACAAAGACAGTTAAAGAAATAAATAAAATGAACGTGTGAATAAACGATGGAAAGAATGGATGCTTCTGATGAAAAAAAAGTGTCGTAAGAAGTCTTTTGATAGATAGATAATTGACAGAGAGAGGGAGAGATACATAGAGAGAGAGAGAGAGAGAGAGAGAGAGAGAGAGAGAGAGAGAGAGAGAGAGAGGGGGGGATAGGAGAGAGGAAAGTGAGCGAGCGAGCGAGAGAGAGAGACAGAGAGAGAGAGAGAGAGAGAGGGGGGGCACACATGCATACTAGCCTCTGTGTGTGTGTGTGTGTGTGTGTGTGTGTGTGTGTGTGTGTGTGTGTGTGTGTGTGTGTGAGGAGAGAGAGAGAGAGAGAGAGAGAGAGAGAGAGAGAGAGAGAGAGAGAGAGTATGGTATTCTTTTCAAAGTAATAATGAAGCCCATTACCGCTTATGATGAATAACAATACACAAAATGTATTTCACGGTACTATTTATGAAACACCTAAGGTCAACTTGATAGTTTTAGTATCCAAACTCTGTAACGTCTGGAATTAAGTATTAGGAGCAGAGAAAAGGACTTATTGAATGCATGTCAAAGTAGAACCAACAAGTGTAGTCGCAGCTTTCACCAAAGTTCTGGAATCTTGACTGGATGAGTGTTTACAAACAATTTTCAGAAAATTCAACCATTTGACGTCCGAGCCCGTTCGTCAACAGAGTGCTGTCTTGCAATGAGGCTGCCGAACCGGCTGGTCACCGACACGCACTGTTGGATTGTCGCCGACAGCTTGCCTATATCGCGTCGGCCACACGCCACAATTATGATTTGGCAATAAACACTATAATTATAATCAATGTAAGCGTTTTGAAACATACAATAGATTTAAGCCAGCTTTTAATGTTAATTTGATAATTGATCAGAACAATTGCCCACCAATTATTCCCCCCCCCCCATTTTTTTTTTTTTTTTTTTTTGGGGGGGGGGGGGGGGGATTTTCACCGATGAAATTACAATCTTCAAATATATGACCTTCCCCTTAGTTGGTACATGTTTCAGGCCTTTGCACTCACACGTGACCCTATCTTTGTGCCAGGTGGATTCCCCAAATAGTCCCATTCCTTTGATTTTAATCTGCTTGGAACCACCTGGCTTGTACCTTGATGGTCATATTAAAGAAAATGAAGAGAATCTACTTTCAGACACAATGAAAATTTTCAAAACAATCTAACTGTGCCAGTCTATAAATGCTCGACTCTTCAAGCGAGCCCTTGGCGCATTAGTATTTGATGTGCAGCCGTCTTTTGGCTAAAACAAGCCCACAGCACGAAAAAGTTATTTCCCTTTCCATCAATATGCATGGCGTGACGATTTTGTTGTGCTGACCACTTTTGGCAGTGATTTCAAACCCACGCTCTCTGTGGTGTGAAGTTGGTAACGCTTTCTCATAGCAACGAAGCATTGGTTTTCTCTTGCAGAAACTGTTGCTGAAATGGAAGCAGCTAGCAATTCTGATGACGATTTGTTGATGTCTGGTGTGACGGCGATGAAAATCTATGTCCTCCTTTGTGAAGACGTTGGATGTGAATGCGAGTCTGGATTTTGTCGTCGAAAATGATGAGGAAAGCGACAAACTGTCTCTAGCTCAAATGGAGTAGTTGAAACAGTGGCAAGTGCAGCAATTTGTTATTTTCTTGGAATTTTAAACAGTGATGTGATAATAGTGATGATAACTTCGTGCATGTTTGTGTGATCAACAATACTTCACAAAAACGCACAACTTGGCAGAGGCAGAAAAAGGGGAAGAAATGACAGTGCGACCAGTGCAAGGGGCGTGGCAGAGGAAGAAAGGTGTGAGAAATCAGACACAGATTCATAGACTGACAATGTGGTCGTGCCTTTGTGTCACATACTGCCAGGCTTACAGAGTGTGGGGGTTTTAAAGCAGTAGCTAGGAACACGAAGTTTACACCAGGTGACTTTGTCAAGTCTTTTGTAACAAATGATATAATGCAGCACATTGTCATCGAACAAACCGTCCGCCCAACAACATAACGAGGACGATACTTGTCTAATGATCCAGAATTCTGGGCCAGTAACGTGAAGGCAACACGCATTAAGGCAATGAAAGTGTTCCCTGGAAATGATCTTTTAATGGGACTTGTTCGCTGCTCAAAACTGCATCGATCTGTTCTAAATTTTGCTGAAACATATACACCTCAAAGACAACCGACAAATGGTCTTGTGAGGTGACTCTGGCTACAAGGGGTGAACAAATGAAATGAATGCATAAAAAACATGCTTAAATGAGAAAAGTAAATAAATCCGCTTACATTAAACACATCCACAGATATTTACATATATCTACTTATGCGTTTGTATTCGCATCCATAAAGGTATGCATTTATGATGACATAAAGCCCATTGATTGTTTCTGAACAAACTAGTTTACATAAATCTATATCAGTTACATACGTGTACGCGCGTTCGCACGTGTGTGTGTGTGTGTGTGTGTGTGTGTGTGTGTGTGTGTGTGTGTGTGTGTGTGTGTGTGTGTGTGTGTGTGTATGTTCATGAGTGAGTGTGTGTGAGCACGCACGTGTATGTGTGTGTGTGTGTGCAATAGAGTGAAAGAGGTGGTGCGGGTGTGTTGTGTGTTGTGTGTGCGTGCATGGTGTGTGTGTGTGTGTGTGTGTGTGTGTGTGTGTGTGTGTGGTGTGTGTGTGTGGAGAGAGAGAAGAGAGAGAGAGAGAGAGAGAGAGAAGAGAGAGAGAGAGAGAGAGAGGAGTGAGTGTACATGTGTACGTGTGTAAGAGGGAGGAGGCCGGGCGATATTATTTTCATGCATGTCACTATTTCATTTGATTTGTTATTACTTGAATGTTTTATCTTACTTAATTTTAATGTCTTTAATATCTGATTCTTTCCTAAATAATGACTGTAATCTTAGGAGCTGCACATTCTAAAAATACCTTATGTTACGATGTGGTTCTAAATGCTTTTTTCTGAGCAAGATTGTTTTCATTTATGTTTGATAAATATGTGTATCGCTGGTTTTATACATGGATACTCTGTTCATTCGTGTTGGTGTAGCAACAGTTGGACATGACGTACTATCTCTCTTTTTGGAGATGATAAAGTATTTCTCATCTTACTTTATATTACAAGGGCGCTACATACACGTGATCAACTGATAGAGCCTTATAGTTTCACTCGAAAATTACAGAAGGGGAAAAAATGTTTTCGTGTTTTACAGGTGGCTACTCTGAACACACATGCAGTTGCAAGGGAGAGGGAATACCAGAAGGAACACTTTGACCTGTAAAGGCTCTTGTAAATTCTCCTCCACAAGAAGTCGGTGCTGATTCCACCTTGCCTGACACCAAATGCAGACATTGATAATGCGTGTCGCCTGAATGGAAAAAAGGTCTCTTGGCCTGTACCATCCCCAGAATTTACAGACAGATTATCCAGACGGAGTCACGTGCGCAATGCAAAAGATAGCTTTAGATCAAACAGACGAAGCTTTTGCCCAAAATGTTCTGTTACACTAGTTTTGTGTACTCATGTCATGCATTTTGATGTGTACCATACAAAACTGGAACATTCAAGGTAGTTGCTGGACACGCGAAAAGTAGGAGGTGGCTTTATGTACTTTGCTTTCTTCTGAAGCTAACACAGGCATGAACGACTGCGATGTTTCGTGTAACTAAACACACTTCTATCATTATCACCAGTGCTTTTGCTTCATTTGTTTGGCGTCTGCGTACAATTTACAAAAGCAGTTTCATTTCAAAACTGTACACTTAAGTGTGTACTAGATCAATAATTTAGGAGTTACAAGAAATGACATAAAAACTACACCCCTTTGCTGCAGCAAGACAGACCACAAGGAACAGCCCTTTACCGATCGCCTAGTTCAGTCAGTCACACCAGTCAAGGGGTTAAACTATTCATGGTTTAAGACCGTGATAATAATTCTAGACACAATCAACGTTCCTTGCGTGATTGTGGTTCAACTCACTAGTTACATGAAAGAAAGAAGGAAGAAAAGACACCATGTTTTGTACAGTCATGTTTCAAATTCTGGTCGTGTCCTCGCAAATCGGAGGCATCTTCTGCGCTTGTTCTTTCGGAGTTGCGTCTGTCTGACTGCTCTCCCTTTGCTGACGATGGCGCTGCAGCTGTTGTGACGTCATGAAGAGTTCCTCCACTTCCTCCAGACTGCGGTTCTTGGTTTCAGGCAGGAAAACGGCCAACAGCACAAAGCCAAGTGTAGCCATGGCTGCGAAGAACCAGAATGTTCCTGAAATAAAAACAACATAACAATTATGAAAACATGATGGCAAAACAGTGACATATTATCAACAGAGCTCAAGGAAACCTGGTGGATGGTTCTTCAGAATGGCACCTATATGACTCCCTACTGAGTTGATGGAGAGAAGAAGAAGAAGAAGAAGAAGAAGAAGAAGAAGAAGAAGAAGAAGAAGAAGAAGAAGAAGAAAAGAAGGAGGAGAAAACAAAAAGGGATCAAACTATAGATTTTGTTCATCGTACGTGACAAAATAACTGAAATCATTTCAAGTGTATGACTATGTTCAAAGTTCAGATTTGAATGATGTATCATTCTACATTCTGATTTCAAGTATTATCAGAACCCATTGATTGGTTTTCAAGGGGAATAATGAATGAAAGAAACAACAACAAAATTCTTTAAGTAATTTTGACATTTGGTTAAATCCTCTGAGAGGCATTGGCTACGCAGTCCAAAGAGGACATATTCTTTCATCACATGAAGTGCACTATATCAGTTTTGCATTTGAGATTCAAAGTGTGCCAGGAAACACTGCGCTCAGATTCTACCATTAGTTTTTGTTTTAAATTAAATTTGTCTGAGAAGTGGAACATCAAGCCCCTTGGGAGGGTGAGAATGGGCGTTGTGAAGAGGAGGGTGTATAAGAGTTTAGGACCTTTAGCTGCTCAAAAAAAAAAGTAGCCGAAAACTACCTCACAACCTCCGTCGGACAGTTAGTTGCAACGTGAGGCGACTGCAGGCGGAAATCTAAGCAAGTCGTTAGAAGTATATCTAATCACTCCGCCAACAACATGAACAAGCGTGTTTTGTCTTATGATGCGTTTTCCATGTTGTTTAGTAGAGTGATTACATATGCTTTTTAAGATCTGTCGGACAAGTCCTCTCTTCAAACAAGAGAGAGAGAGAGAGAGAGAGAGAGAGAGAGAGAGAGGAGGAGAGAGAGAGAACAGAGACAAAAAATGCGAGAAATGATGAGAACAGTCTCTTCCTGTGCATTTGGTGAGGAAAGCCAATGTCATTTGCGATAAATCTTTAACATTAAGTTGTCGCTTCATATGTGCTTCAAAAATTCCTATAATGTCAAATCTGTCACTGTTACGAATGGGATGGTGCCATCTCTCGCATTTGAGATCAATTAAAAGTTGTCAAATTTTCTTCTTTAAATAATTCTTCAGGCTGCTAACCCATGTTGAAATAGACGAAAGCTACATATGGAACTCGATTCTTCTCTTCACTAATATCTTAATCATAGTACATCTTTATATGCAGTCGACTCACTTTGCAACTAGATTTCGATGCAGAGTTTGTGAAAGATTCCCTGTCCATACAACTGGTTCAGGCTGACCCGAGTACTTACGCACCAAACAGCAGAACTGATAAATATCTGGCATCTATTTTGACATATACTAAATTATGTAATGTTCGTGTAATCACATTCAAAAACGTTTTGATAAAGGAAACTGAAATTCATGCTCTTAATGAGCTGCTGTTTTGCGTAATTCTCAGCTGAGATCAATACTACATAATTGTATTATAGAGTCAAACATTTAATAGATAATCAGAGAGAGAGAGAGAGAGAGAGAAGAGAGAGAGAGAGAGAGAGAGAGAGAGAGAGAGAGAGCACTTTAAACACAATACTTTCAAAATTACCAACACAGCGTCGTAAATATATGTCCCAGGATTTATATAAACTTTAAGAAGAAACAAGTGAAAGACTTTGAGAGATATATTTGCATATTGCACACACACACACACACACACACACACACACACACACACACACACACACAAGAAAGAGAGAGAGAGAGAGAGAGAGAGAGAGAGAGAGAGAGAGAGGAGAGAGAGAAGAGAGAGAGAGAGATTCCCTTAGCTGGAAATGAATTCATTATTTCCTCCTCCCCCCCCCCCTCCCCTTTCTTTTTTGTATGTGCATTTGAGAGCACACGAAAATCATGTGGCAATGTATCAAAACATGTTAAACTATATACTGAATGTAACTCACGGAACACACAATTTAGAGCATTCTGACAACCCATCTAAAATCTGCTCTTTTTATGTTCGGCAATATATGCATTGCTTGAACTGCTTCAGGCAATTCAAACATTACCTGATGGATTACAGGAATACGTTTTTTGCCCAGAATGGTGAGGCCATATGCGAGTTGTCAAATAATGTCGATTGCCTGTACTGTGTGGTGATCCCCAGACCACTACAATGAGATGCCAACGTACACATATTGAATATCCCCCACCGTGACTGATTCCGCAAAGATACGAAAATTGAGAGCTTTTTAGGAGCATTAAGTTATTCCTCACCAGAACACTTTCAGACAGATATCTGATAAAACGAGCTTTGATTCGTTCACAGTAACTCTTAAATTTTGTGCACATGCATTAGGATAAAATCCCACCATGGATCTTGTTCCAGACACGAGAGGTATGTTAGTTTTGAACCAAACGACAATAGCTCGTAAATGGTGTGCACATGTACACTGATAAAGCGTAACTATGAATCCTGTTCCAGACATAATAGGTATATTAGTTTTGAAACAAACCATATTAGCTCCTAAATTGTGTGTAAATGCATAAAAAAAGCTCATCATGAGTTCTATTGCAAGCATTACAAATTCATCAGTTTTTAAACAAATTTTATGGCTACTCATACGTTTATTGTCTCTGAAATAGTGTGTCTCATTATACACATCGGAACAAAAATAGCCTACTTACCGTACGTGTTGAATGTCTCAATGATGGAGAGGAAGCTGAACGTCATGATGACGTTGAACAACCAGAACTGCTCACCACCACTGATGTGCACGTGCTGCGAGCCCACATAGGGTAAATCTCCGCATTGATGGCAAAGGTCAAGGCAGCCATTCCTAAACCACACAGAAAGATCATGGCATTAAAATGCTTCACACATCGACATAT
>CM031604.1:54899450-54924450 GCA_018398815.1 Conus ventricosus | reverse complement strand
AAGAGAGAGAGAGAGAGAGAGAGGAGAAGACAGAGCAGAAAAGAGACAGAGAGAAGAGAGTGAGAGAAGAGAGAGAGAGAGAGCGAGAGAGAGAGAGAGAGAGAGAGAGAGAGAGAGAGAGAGAGAGAGAGAGAGAGAGAGAGAGAGAGAGAAATCTGAATCTGAAATCTGAAATCTTTAATGAGGATAACTGAATAAGCATTTCAATACGTTTTCTTCATCAGGTCCTCAAAAACAAAGCAAACCACATCACAAATTAAACAAAGGTCAAGAAAGAGCAGTAAGAGTATGTTAACAATAATATCAGCTATGACAATACAATAAATAATATTAATAAAGAAAGGATCGGGATGCAATAAACAAAATAAAAACAAAGGGGCAGAGTACATTATATCTATATATGTATATATTATATATATATATAACAACAACAACAACAACAACAAACAACAAACAACAAAACAACAACAACAACAACAACAAACAACAACAACAACAACAACACCGTTCCAGCAACTTACAGAGCAGCTTGGTGTTGCAATGTTTTTTGATTTTCTTTTGCTTCTTAGATGGCACCTTTGGTTGGTTTTTTGAAACCTCAACAAACATACTACGGTATTGCATACCAACCTTTTCTGGGATTGCATTCTTCTTAAAACTGAAAAGGCAGAGGAGTCAAATTACCACTTTCCGCGGTCACTGAGGAGAAACCACCAAGTTTCGAAATATCGGTATATGACCAGGAGTTATATGTTAGTGAGTTTCCCTCCCTATTGGAGGATGTCTCCCCCTTGGAGAATATAAGCTTGCTGAAGGCTCGTTTTGAGAAGCATCTATTTTATTTTTCCCCATTCACCCACTCAAGCACATACTGTTAGTTAGGCAGAATCATCTGCCACTGCAGATATGAATGCGAATCTCCCCCTATTTCTTCAATCTAAGACATAAGAGCAAGCTTTGTTTATAATTCAATATTTCTTGCGGTCATTGCAACACCAAGCTGCTCTGTAAGTTGCTGGAACGGTGCGGTACTTATCCTTGGAATTTATTAGTTTGTTGTATTTTAGTCCCTTGCGGATTCATTCCAAGAACTGGCCCTCAGCACTTGTGTGTCTCAGAGGATATCTTTTTATATTTTCTAATTTTCACAAGAAAATGTAGCTTGTTTTGCTCTTTTTTGATTTTCTTTTGCTTCTTAGATGGCACCTTTGGTTGGTTTTTTGAAACCTCAACAAACATACTACGGTATTGCATACCAACCTTTTCTGGGATTGCATTCTTCTTAAAACTGAAAAGGCAGAGGAGTCAAATTACACTTTCCGCGGTCACTGAGGAGAAACAACCAAGTTTCGAAATATCGGTATATGACCAGGAGTTATATGTTAGTGAGTTTCCCTCCCTATTGGAGGATGTCTCCCCCTTGGAGAATATAAGCTTGCTGAAGGCTCGTTTTGAGAAGCATCTATTTATTTTTCCCCATTCACCCACTCAAGCACATACTGTTAGTTAGGCAGAATCATCTGCCACTGCAGATATGAATGCGAATCTCCCCCTATTTCTTCAATCTAAGACATAAGAGCAAGCTTTGTTTATAATTCAATATTATATATATATATATATATTACACACATACACGTATACATGTACACTTACCTACTTGTACATATAAGTACAACTGAAAAGAGAGAGAGAGAGAGAGAGAGAGAGAGACAGACAGAGAGAGAGACAGAGAGAGAGAGAGAGACAGACAGACAGAGAGACGAGAGAGAGAGAGTGAGAGAGAGAAAGAGAAAGAAAGATGAGAGAGAGAGGGGTCATCATCAGGGTAACTGAATACATTGCAGATATATACCATTTACATGAACAGTAAGCAAACGGAATTATTATTATATAAAAAATTGATAACACTTGACTGGGTCTTTTTCAGAACAACTATATAATTTGAAGATTGGTGGTAAAGACCGAAACAAAAAGGGGGAGGGGGGGGGTTAAAGAGAAACAAAAACAATGCACAACGTTTCGACTCTTAGTCTTTTTCAAGTGACATGAAACTGAGGACACAGGAATTGTTTCAACAAATCTGAAGTGACAAGAACCAAATCACACACACACACACACACACACACATACACACACACACCACACACACACACACACACACACAAAGGGAAGAAAACACACACACACACACACACACACACACACATACATACATACATGCACGCTCCCGCCCTCCCGCTATCACCCCCTCCCTCTCCACCACACACACACACCACACACACACACACACACACAAAGGGGAAGAAAAACACACACAACACACACACACACACACACACACACACACACACATACATACATACATGCACGCTCCCCGCCCTCCCCGCTATCACCCCCTCCCTCTCCCACCACACACACACACACACACACACACACACACCTACCATTATAGAGAGGGAGAAAGGGGAGGGGGCGGGGGAAAAAGGGGGTAGGAAGGGGGAAGGGGGAAGCACGTTTATATAACTCATAAAGATATGCATACCTTAGGGTGTCTAGACATGTATATGATATATACCTGCACAACCGCTAACAATTTTTTCAACCTCAAAAAACTTTTTGGAAAAACAAAAAAACAAAAAAAAAACAAGAAGGGTAGGGTAGTGCTGAAGACCACAAACAAGCTATGTACCCTATCCCAGCTGCTGGCATGTTAATTTTAAAAAAAAAAAAAAATTCAGGCAGTCCACATTGTATAGCTAAAATGGTGACTCCATCACCTCAGTCCTTGATGTTCAGTCCATGGGGAGTGAGCGTCCCTAGCCTAGAGATCAGAGATGATTCCCCATGGACTGAACATCAAGGACTGAGGTGATGGAGTCACCATTTTAGCTATACAATGTGGACTGCCTGAATTTTTTTTTTTTTTTAAATTAACATGCCAGCAGCTGGGATAGGGTACATAGCTTGTTTGTGGTCTTCAGCACTACCCTACCCTTCTTGTTGTTGTTTTTTTTTTTTTTTTTTCCAAAAAGTTTTTGAGGTTGAAAAATGTTTGCGGTTTGCAGATATATCATATACATGTCTAACACCCTAAGGTATGCATATCTTATGAGTTATAAACGTGCTTCCCCCTTCCCCCCTTCCTACCCCCTTTTTCCCCCCCCCCTCCCCTTTCTCCCCTCTCTATAATGGTAGGTGTGTGGTGTGTGGTGTTGTGTGTGTGTGTTGTGTGTGGTGTGTGTGTGTGTGTGGGTGGGAGAGGGGGGGGGTGATAGCGGGAGGGCGGGGAGCGTGCATGCATGTAGTATGTGTGTGTGTGTGTGTGTGTGTGTGTGGGTTGTGTGGTGTGTGGTGTGTGTTTTCTTCCCCTTTGTGTGTGTGTGTGTGTGTGTGTGTGTGTGTGTGTGTGTGTGTGGTGTGTGTGTGTGTGTGTGTGTGTGTGGTGATTTGAGTTCTGTCACTTCAGATTTGTTGAAACAATCCTGTGTCCTCATTTCATGCCCACTTGAAAAAGACTCAAGAGTCGAACGTTGTGCATTGTTTTTGTTTTCCCTCTTTAACCCCCCCCCCCCCCCCCCCCCCTTTTTGTTTTGGTCTTTACCACCAATTTTCAAATTATATAGTTTATTATTATATAAGCTTAGATAAGTAATCATGGTAGCAGCTTTTGAATGATGCCAAGGAATTCTTTGTTTTAAATGCCATCAGGAATTTCGTTCCATTGTTTTACCGCCTGAGTATATAAGAGAAGTCATATACAGATCAGTTCTAGGACGGGGAAGTTGTATTCTCTCTTGTCTCGTAGTTTAGTCTTTTGGAGTTTTTCGTAGAGATATGATGGAGCAAGTCCATTAACTATTTTGTAGAAAAATACTGCTTTATTGAATTGACATCTCAATTGAAACGGAAGAATATGTAATGATTTGTAGTCATGAATTAGTAGGGAAGAGGATTTTAGAAGTATAAGTTTGATAGAACGCCTGTAAATGCTTTCTAAGGTTTAAGACAGTTTTTACTAGCCATATCCCATATTGTAGATGCATAGTCGAAATCTGCTTGTAAATATGCATGGAAAAAATAATTTTCTAGTGCGTTGATCGAGAAAGTGTTTTATTCTGTTAAACTGAAATAATTTCTTAGAAAGTTTACGCGTGAGTGCAGAAATGTGTACTGACCAGGAAAGATTGTTGTCAATTGTTAGACCAAGCAGTTTGTTACAGTTAACCTCTTCTATAACACTGTCGTTTATTTTTATTTTGCTTAAGACAGTTTTTGAAGTTTTGGCGTTTTTGTCTAGTGGTAATTATCATTAACTTAGATTTCTTAGGATGTAGAGCCATATGATTTAGTTTACTCCATGTTTCCAGTTTTGTAAGGTCGTTTTGTATATCTGCAAGCACCGAGTCTGTGTTTTTGTTTTGTTATGCATAGTACTATCATCTGCAAATAGTTCACAGTCAGATGAGACGTTTAACGGAAGATCGTTTATATAGACAGAAAATAAAACTGGTCCAAGGACTGACCCTTGGGGAACACCATAGTTTACTGGTTGAAAAGATGATTTTTTTACAATCCAGGAAAACTAATTGTTGTCTGTTGGTTAGAAAAGATGAAATCAGATTGATTGCATCTTGTGATAAACAATATAATTCCAATTTTTTTATAAGGAGATTGTGGTCAATGGTATCAAATGCCTTAGCAAAGTCAACAAATACTGCCCCAGTAACAAGGTCGTTATTAATATTTATGTGCCATTGTTTTACTAGGTTTGAGAGTGCAGTGTGACAAGAATGATTTTTTCTGAAACCACTTTGGTTTGGATGAAACAAATTATATTCATCAAAATGGGACTGAATCATTTTCTTTAAATGCTTTTCTAACGGTTTTGACAGAACAGATAAAATTGATATGGGCCTGTAGTTTGAAGCATCATTTGGTCACCAGATTTAAAGAGAGGAATTACCTTGGCATCCTAAAAGCTTGAGGAAAAAGACATTTTTCAATACACAAATTATAAATATAGGTTAAATGTTCCGCAATGATTGGAGCTGCCGTTTTAAGTATTCGATTGTCCAAATCATCCAATCTACGAGATTTAGACTGACTTAAGGAACATAATTCATGGTATACTTCATGAACACTTATGAATTTAAACTTAAGAAAAGATTTACATTTTTCAACGCACAAAAATCTTTAAGTAACAGCAAGTCATTCTGATGAGCGTAGTCTTCCTTGACAATCGAATCAGAAACTGTCGAGAAGTGATTGTTCAATTCGTCGTTGATAGGTTTGTAGATGGAGTGTTTGAAGATGTTTTGTTTTTTCCTGATAGTTGGTTTACTGCTTTCCATATAGATTTAGTGTTAGATTTAGAAGCGATTAATTCGCTAAAGTATTTCTTTTCAGCAGCTCTTTTCATCGAGTTTACTTTTTTTCCGCTGTTTCTTGAAGTTTTCATCATTTCCTGTTTGCTGAAGTAAATATTCACGGTTATTTCTAGCTGCGTTAATTTCTTCATTTAACCATGGAGGTTTGTCTGTGAGTTTTACTCTTTTCTTTTTGCATGGAGCATGCTTATTGAATACCGCAAGAAACGCATCATACCATGTATTCAGAGCTCCGTCAGGGTCCCTATGCTGATATACCTCTGAAAAGTTTGTTGTTAATTAGATCGAACAAAAGAGATCTGGATTGAAATTTTTGTAACTTCTGTAAATTATATATTTATGGTAGGATCTAGGAATTTTCACGCCTTTCTTACACCAGGTTAGACAAACTGGAAAGTGATCACTCAATCCAAAAATAGGTACAGATGTTTCTACAATATTAGAAGAATTTGTAACATAGACATGGTCAATCAATGTTTCTGTTTTCAATGTTTTTGCGCGTAGGGGAATTTATTATTTGGGGTTTAAGTTGTATGTATCAATAATCTTTTTCCATGTGTTGTAGGTTTTAGTAAGTCGATGCTGAAATCACCGAGTAGTATTATTTCACTGGAATGGTCTAATACTTCTTCTATCATTGACTCAAAACGGTCGAACCAATCAGCACGTTCATCAGGGTTTCTATACAACATACCTATTAACATTGTCTATTTCCCTTTAGACACACTTTCAATCCATATACATTCCACAGAGTGTTTATCAAACACATTAAGTTGCTTATACTTCACTGATTGATGGACATACGCCACTAATCCCGTTTCTAGTTTATTTGAACGTGATGCATCTTTACGTATAAGATTATAACCTGGAATAGTGACTAAATGGTCGGAAACAATATCAGTTAACCTAGTTTCAGAAAAACCAAAAACATGAAAACAATCGTCTGAATTCGACAAAATAGAAGGAACATCAGATATCTTGTTTTAAAAGATGGCAAGCATTTAGATATTCCACTTTAAAGCCTTTTTTTGTTAACCACTTGAGATCTGTGGCTTTTGCGACATGATGATTGAAGATGACACCTAACAGAAATTTTCTAGTAAAACGAAAAAAGTATAGTTTTATTTTTAAGACAACAGCAACACAACAATGATTACAATAATACCAAAACGGTTGTCACTCAAAATCAGTAAAGGTCCAAAAAATTCAAAACGATGTCAAGTACTAGGCACATAATCCCGCAAAATAAAAAGCTAACATACACGACAGAAACAACGTAAGAAGAGTCGAAGCTGAAGCAAAACCTCTGAGCCAAAGCAATTGCAAATTTTCAGGTATCCCAGGTCCAAAGTACAAGCATAATACGGCCAATGAAAGGAACATGGAAAACATATTCTTATGGGAACAGAATAGTTTCATGTAAGTTCATGGGGGTGACATGGCGCGCGCGCGCGCGCACACACACACACACACACACACACACACACACACACACACACACACACACACACACACACACACACACTGAATAATTGAATAATGATATAAATAATCGCATGCAATAATAGAAGATATTTTCGGTATTATGCTAAGATGAAGTCATACTCTCCACAAAGCTTTTCTTTCTCAAATAATTGAAACTGCATATACAATAGCATGAACAAAATCAAATCAGAAATTGACACACACATTACCAGTTGCCATTAGGCCTCTGGCACCCTTGCTGTGACATCAACTGTGCAGCCAGGGACATACGTTGCTGAGCACACTCCCCTGCTGAGGCAGGTTGTGGCCAGCTACGAGAATTTGGGTTTTGGCCCTGTGGCATGAGATTAAGAGCCGGGGGACCTGACCCAAGAGGATACCGTCCTGTTCTTTGAGCAGTGTCTCCACTCTGTTGGGGCACATGAGGGGGGTAGGTGCATGGGAAGTGGCCTCTAGGGTAGGATTTGGGATCTGCGTACATTGGATAAGGGAAAGGAAATGGTACAAAGGATATTTTGAGATAGAAGTAAAGGGAGGGCATGCATTATCACCAGCCTGTGGCTGACCATATTGAGGAGGCTGTGGCACAACGCCACTGGTGTTGTTTAAGGCAAAAGGTTGCCTTACAGCAGAGACACCCTCCTCGTGGTGACCCATGCTAACCAGTCCAGGCTGACTGGCATCTGAAAATAATGGGGGAAAATCTGCTGTGGACAATAACTGGGGAATGGCTACAGATTCAGGGCCATTCTTACGCATACTGGAGGTTCTACCTAGAAAGTTAAAATCACTCTGTGCATTCCTTGAGTGTTTTGCATTCTGGTGATTATAGATTAAGTTAGGCAATGAATTTTTATGGTCTGCATGGTCGTTTCTTCCTGGTGGGTGGGTTTGAGGAAGCACTTCTTTGAATTTCATTGCAAGACAGCAGTTCCCCTCGCGCTAGGGTGAAAAGAATCTTTGTACAGTGCTTTACGTGGGAACCCTTTTGGGGTTACGAAAGAATTAAAGTGATCTACCATATCCACTTGTAAGGTGGTACAGCAGTCGTATAAGTTTCGGTTCGAAGGGGCTATTGAATTATTCAGCTGATGACGTCCAAAAGCCGGCACAATGGAGCTTATAGCTACGTAAGCGGAGGGAAAATCTTTGTTTACACATGGTGATGAGGTCTTTCCATGTCTGGGAGGAGATGGGTCCTGCTGGACAGTCATTGACTCCGACATGAACAATCAATGTTTTCACGTGTGACTGAGTTTCTAAATGGTTTAACCATTGGATGACATCTGCCACTGTTAGTCCTGGGGCACATATTTTGAACATGGGATCTGTCTGTGACCCTAATCTCTTTGGAGTTATATACCTTATTGTAGAATCTCCTACAAGGACTGATGCCGTTTCTCTGGGAATGCGTAAGTCACCTAAAATCTGTTGTGGCGTACGCTTGATTTCTCTTTCAGAGTGAAATTTGGATTTCGATATGAAACCCTCATCAACATGATTAATGTTTGCGTTTACACGCTGTGGATTCTGTTGTTCCCCTTCAAGGACATTTTGTTCCTGATCAGTGCGGGAGAGTACGTCATAACGATTTTGAAGGGGCACAGTGGGGCTGTGAGGGAAGTTACTTCCCTTTAGTGATGGGCACTGTGCAGTGTTTTCAGCAGAAACATCACTTTTCTCCGGGCAGTGAGGCTGAGAGAATCAGGAAGACCAGAGCCGAAAGTGGAGGCGACAGCTGAAGTAGGGGAGGGAAGATTTACCTGAGAAGGGGACACAGAGGGCGAGGCATTATCTCCCATCTTTTTGTTCTCATGCCCCGAGGGGAGATCAGATTGTAAAAAAACAGTTTGAACATCTTCATGGCTAACGGACAAATCACACTGCATGGAGTTATCGCATCTAGTGGGATAATCACATTGTGTCGAGACGGACTGCACAAAAGAAGGCTGCTTTTTAAACTGTTTAGGTCAGACTGAATTGTGCCTAAGCAGGTTTTGAGAAATGATTTTCCTTTAGCAGATTACTTACAGTAGAGTCCAGTTTGGTCATCATTGCCTTTACATTGTCAATGGAAGCATGAATTGTATCAATCTATGATTGATATGCTGTTTTAAATCGTTCTTGATAGCCACCTTAGAATCCTCTAACTTGGAGACAACTTTTGATTCCTGGTCAAGAATGATATCAAGACTGTCTTCAATGTTGATCAATTTTGTAATAAGTGCCTTTTCGGAATGTAGTGATGGGCATAATGTACGCCTACGATATTTCTGGGTTTTTCTGTAGATTTTTGGCGTCGGTCTGTATTTGTTATGAGATAACGTGGCAGTGGTTGGAGTCACATGCTCTTCTGTATCTTCCTCAACCTCATCAACAGAGACAGGGGCAGTACCTTCAGCACTGTCTGACACAGGGGAAACAATCGACAGGTTACTGAGACTGCTTGCTAGCACAGACACATCACATTGTACATCATCCTGATTAATCAAGGGGGTGTGGGGGAAATGGGAACAGTAAGATGGATTTTCTTTGTCTGTGGTTTGATCCTTTTGAGGGAAACACAGTTTTAAATTTCTTGATTTTCTGCCGCAAGAAAGGTCAGGGGTACAGAGAGCAATTCCTTTTGAAGCGTGTGTACATCACCATCCTCACACAGTTTACAAACAATGTCTTTCAGCATCTCACACTCCTCTTCATCCCACTTGGTGCAGTCGGCTCCCTGACACAGGAATGACCCTGTGCCTTGCCTAGTGGTGTATAACGTCAGCGTTATTCATTTAGACTGGCCGCGAAACACCACGCAGTACTGCGGTCAGGTTGGAGGGCGGTGACCCACTGATCCAGGACGGGAGGAAAAAGGGCTGTTTGTTGGTATCAAAGTCATTCTTTTCAACGCGAATTGAGTCATCGGAAATAGCCGAATACCGAAAAAGTAGACAATTTCGCCATGCACACAGTTCTTGGACGGAACATGTAAATGTAGAGAACAGTAATATGCCGACTCTACCCCACTTGCTCCTCCACCAAGTTTTCGGGCGAAAGTGCCCTAGAATCAGCATATTACTGTTCTCTGACAAGTAAGACTTCAATAACCAAAAATAACGATTATCTACAAACAGAGATACTGTGTAGGGTTATCTGTTTTCAATACTAATTTACTAAACTTTTTAGATTTTGAACAAGTAAGACTTTAATAACCAAAAAAAAAACGATTATCTACAAACAAACATACTGAACAAACATAAAGTAAAAATCCTGCTTAAATCTAGAAAATATGTATTGGTTGGGCCCGGGACACTGTGCACGCAGGCCTAATTGCAGTGGATTGTGGCAGGGCTTTATCAGGTACGTGGTTCGTGCGGCTTCCGTGGTGCTTGAAATTAGTCACGGGGGGGGCTTGCCAGTTCTAGTCATTTTACTGGCATAAGCCTCTTATTCGAATCAAGTGCTGAGCTAAATCACGTGACACTTTGTGTTGTGGCCACCATACACAGCCGCCGCCATTTTACATTTGACAGGCGGGCTGAGCGGAGAGAGAACTTGTGTGTTTTAAAAAAACATGCGATCAGGGAAGTGGTGTTTCAATCCCTTCTGTCAGTGCTGGAAGTGACACTAATATTACTCAAGAAATGGATGAAATGTTGTTATTTTCGCAAGGAAAACTTTCTGATCGACGGGCCCGATCTTGTGGAAAAATACATTGTTTTTCATGAGGCCATGGCAAAGTTTTTGACAAAAAAATTTGAGTGGCGAGCTGTTCTCCTCCCTCAAGCCAAAAGGAAGCATTTTGTTTTTTGTTTCCTCAACAAAAACGGAACTCTCAGTTGAAGATCTTGACAAATATTTGAAAACACAGCTTTGTGAGCTGACTTCTGATCCATTTGATAAAACCAAAAACCCGTTTGAAAAGATCCGGGCCCCGCCACCTAGAGCGGGTCAAAGGTTTATTAGCAGTGAGGAGCCCAGCAAAACTAGGCCCAAATCGGCAAACTCTGCCGATTGACCTACAAAGCCACCTCTACCCCACCTACTGGAGCAGCGCCAACACTCCTTCACCTCTAAAGGCGGGAAACAGATCCTGTGATTATTGATTCAGGACTTTGTTAAGGCTTTCGGCGGCTGCCTTGAATTTACGACGTTCAAGTGTAACAAACAAAAGCCCCCTTCACTTTCCCACAAGCACTGTCCTGTCTATTGTGTGTTTGTTTGTTGTTTGTTTGTTGTTTTTTTGTTTTTGTTTTTGTTTGTGTGTGTGTGTTTGTCCTACCCCACGCACGCACGTCCCCCCACCCCCACCCCCACCCCACGCACGCACGTCCCCCACCCCCACCCCACCCCACGCACGCACGTCCCCCCCCCCCCCCCCACCCCCACGCACGCACGTCCCCCCACCCCCCCCCCCTGTGTACACCACACACCTCCTCCCCCCAAGTCGCCCCAAGTTCTTAATTAATTTTTTAAATTTAAAGTCCCCCCAAAGTTCTTAATTAAGTTTTTAATTAAGTTACTTCAAGTTCCTAATAAGTTCTTGATCAAGTAACTTCTAAGTTCTTGATTAAGTCACCTCAAGATTCATAACTAAGTCATCCTTTAAGTAAAACCCAAGTTCTTATTAAGTTATCTTAAAATTTATCAAAAAAATACAAGCTATTTTTTTTATCTTAAATAGTAGATGTCTAATATAGTACACACACGCCTCAAAAAACTTTGTCATTGTTGAGGATGTCTTGCTCAGCGTTCTCTGCATAGATCTTAAGAAGGTCTTACATCCTAAGCAACCGCATGATTACAATTCTGGTCTATGGAAATGTCTTTTATAGACTTCCAGTCTTTATTTATTGACTTTATCATTTTATAATACGCCATGATCTATTTTTATTAAAAAAATTAAATTAAGTTCTTAAAATATTATTCCATCTGAAATGGATCAAAATGATGCTTTGTTATTGGCGGTTTTGGCGTGCTGTTGCCTTCTGTATTTTGTGGTTCAGATTTTTTTGATTGCTTTTGTTTCTGCTGCCATTGTGTATAATTTTTAACCGTAATAACTGCCCCACAGCAGCAAGGGCGCCAAAAATGGCAAAAAGTTTTAAGTTCAATATACCAGGGAAGACTTTGGCGCTGTAGGCCTTGAATTACATGGAGTTTTTATAGCGGCATTGAATCAACTTGTTCTGGCGTTGGCGGTGTTATGTTTTCATGTGAGTATATTCTGTAACATTAATTTTTTTTTTCTGTTCCACTCTGCTAATTTTTTTCCTGCTTCAACACGCCCGGATTTTAATGGTCCCCCCCTGGTTCAGTGTTTTCTGTGATTTTCTGGCTTGGTTACTTTCTCCACCTGATTCAGTGTTTCTGGTTCTGATGATTTTCCAGCTCGTTCATTTTGAAGGGAAACAAATCTATATTTATTAAAAGTTATTAAACCCCTGATTAATGGCCCATAACAATGTTTCCCAAAACTGTAGTATAGATCACATCCTAGAGACTCTAATGACTTTGTTAAAACTGGATCTTGCGTTAATCATACGTAAGATCTTGTTCCGAATCAATGGGAGCAAATCTACGATAGTTTAGTGTACAAACTAAGAACCGTTTGCCCCACACTTTTCACCATTCTAGACCCAGCTGCGCTCATACCTGTTATGATACTTTAAATGTCTTGTGGCGACATCTGTTTAATCTGTTCTATGCTGAATTCAGTTCCCAGGAATGTTTTGTTTTTTCCACATGCTGCCAAAGAATACAGCCTCTCCTTTTTGGGCATAAAGCTTGGTCATCAGCTTGGTCATTCATAAGTTCAGGAAGGTTTAGGCTGCCTTGTAGCTGTAGGAGATCATCACTGTTCAGGGTTTTTTTAAAAATTTTAATTATTTTATTTTATAAAATGAGCACCGAAAAAACTGTTACCAACCTTGTATACCATTCTGCTGTTATTGGGGACTAAGTGTAGGATACTCAATGCTTGGTAAAAGCCTGTTAAAAATTAAACCAGCAGATCTTTGGGAAACTAGACTTTGGGATTCAGCAAAGCTGATTTCTATTGTTGCAGCTTGTTTGCTACGAAAGATTTTCTAGTTAAGCAAGGATAATTCCAGACAATATAAATATGTAAGAAAAAAATACATTTTTTAAAAAATGGCTTCACTCGCAATAATGATAGGCGGCGCTGTGGTGAATGCGCTTTTCTTTTAGCGGAAGTAATTTCGCATTTAGTAAACTGCGGGATGACGGCGAGAGAAAAAGACATAACAAAAACTATGGAGGAACTAGCAGCTGCACAAGACGCCTATGAAAAGCAGAGACTTGAGCAGTTAGATTTTATTAATGACACACTGAAAAAACAGGGGCATGCAGATTACACATTTAAAAATGTTGATCAAGCAATAAAACAATATTATCTTGTAACAGGCAAACCAATCGAGACATTGCCCCCACCAAAATTCAGTGACTTTTATCAACCATCAGAAAAACAAAAGATCAAGAAATCGGGTTTATTGTCGTTGGTATGACCGTCGTGTATTTTGTTGCACATAATATTGGCTTTAATAAAAAAAGAACAAAAAACTATTATTCGCCCAAAGGATATTGGAAGGGTATCACAGCAATACAAAAGCTAAGCCAAGCGGCGGGGGTCAGTGAACAAACAGCAAAAGAATGGTTATTAAACAAGCGATTTGGAAAATTTTTTCCCTGCCCCAGGGAATACAGAGACCACACTTTGTCAATCAACCCCAACGACCCCCTCAAGGATCTTCTATTTTTACCCTCTGATAGGATTGAAAAAAGATTTAAGTACCCCCTTCAGTCTTGACTAGCTTCAAGATAAAAGATGCTAAACCCATTAACACAAAAGATGCTTCTGGTTGCTGTTCCCCATACAACTGTATCCCAACGAGGCCCCTTAATTATCCTCCATGTTCAAGTCGATAGGGAAAAAGAATTTAAAGGCCAAGTGAATAATTATTTTAAAACCGGGTTAATTAAAAGAAGAGGCTTTCCGGGGGGTTCACAGATCACGGGTTTATTTGAAAACTTTAAAAAAACATTTTGCCGAAAGATTTTTCCCCTCCAGTATCACAGGGCTGATTGACAATTCCGCAACACAAAATGGGTTGAAGACTGCCCTCAGTTTTGCGCGAAATGAAAAGAAAAATTTAAAAAGGGTTTAAAAACCCAGTACAAGAAATTTAAAAAAAAAACCAAAAATGTTGTTAAAGGAGAGTCTTTGGGGCAAACATTACCATTTGGTTTAAAAGTAAGGTACCCTTTATTTCCCGGGGGGAAGCGAAGGGACACTGCTCAGGGAAAAACCGTCCAAATTTTTGGAGTGTTGACCCGAACAAAATAAAAAGAATTGTAAAAATGAATCCCCCCGTGATTTTTACGAGAAACTACACAACAAAAAACCACTCCTCAAAGATCTTTTGTGAAGAAGAACTGGGATAATTCCGCCAGACACAGTTCCGCTTTAATAATTTTTAAAGGTTTTCCAGGCCCAAATTTATATGAAAACTTGGATTAACAAACACCCCTTTTTTTGTTTGTTCTATCTAATGACTTCTTTGTTACAACTGTTTTTGATCTATGTAGATTAGATGCAGTTTTACGTTGTCATTTGAAAAGTTTATTGCCCAAAAAATGCTTCTTTGTAGTTGTCTGTGATATTTTGATGCACACGTGCGAATATTCCCTTTTCTTTCTTTAAAGATTTTCTCTGGCTCAAATACTGTAATTTTTGACCTTAACCCCACATACCCTTGATCACCCTTTCCCGATAATTTATCCTTCTCTTTCCCAAAACCTTCTTATTAGTAATTGATGCAAAGGGAATTTAGGGTAAACAGTGTATCTACCACCCCCCCAGGCTTTAGCCCCTTCGGTTTCCAGTCTTTATGATGCTTCCGTAGGAAAATCTATAACAAAAATGTCTGTATCTGTGTAAAGTACTTGGACCCGGATACGAGGGCTTAAGTTCAAAAGAAACTCTAAAATCAAAAACTTTTATAATTCAAAACGTAAACCCAATAAATACGGGTTTTTTATTTGACTTTTTTTTTTTTTCATCATTATGCCAAAAGCTGATCATAAAATCTTCGAAGTCCTGATAATTAGGTTTTGAAGTCAGCTTAATTGCTTCATTCTCTCTGGTGACCAATCTAACATCTTTACGCTTGTGCGGATTCTCCATGTCTTCCAAAACAGCTGTGTTCATCAGCTTGAAAAGTCTTTTTCTGAAGCATCTGTGGATTTGGTCTGAGATCAGTGTTCTTCATGATGTATGGTTTCATGAACTGTTCTTGATCGAAAGCATTATACGATGAACAGCTGTTAACTTTAAACCATGTCTTAAATAAAATTGTAGAAGTCTGTAATGACAGACATAATTTTTTTTGCCTCGAAGATTAGGCCAAGTTTAGGCGGCTCTCTTGGATCCATCTTTAGACTTTCTGCTGCTAATGGGTAGTCATTATGTAGGTCATGGGTTCATGAGGATAGTTCTAAGTCAACTTCTAGAATGAAACCACGCTGTTGATAGGCGTAAACTGCCCAACCACTTTAATGCCTTTTGAATATTATTCGATCGCGCCGCCTGTGTAACATTTTAAAGTTGCGTAATGGAAGCGATTGCGCCATAGCCCACCCATACAGATTGTTTTGCATCTAAATACATAAGATAGTTAGACCTTTACTCGATCATAGTCGTCCAAGTATTTGTTGTTTGCTTTACAGTAATGATGCGACGCCATACAATTCCTCCACGCAATCCGTTTTCAATCATCTGAATCATTGGTAAATCCGACAATAAATCAATCTGTACTCCAGTAAACTTTAAGAAAGCATCCCAGCTCATCCCGGGCGCAGAAATGTAATGCGCGGATCCGGCTGTAATGTTTCATACAGTCTTTCTATAATTTTCAAAGACGTCCGCCAACAAACATACATCAGCCATTAAGTAGGAGTCATGATAGTCTCCCATCGTTTTACACTCTAACTTCTGCCACGCATCTTGAGCATGCTGGTAATCAGAATCACTGATGTCCTTTCCTCTAAGACTAGAAAAGAACGCGCCTTTAGGCGGAAGTGTATCTTCGTCAAACCTTTCCCAACTGTTCATGTACTCATAAGGGTAAACACCCTTTCTAACAAGAGTTTGAGTCAAAATATTTTTCCGTTATTGGGCAGGACTTTAAGGACATAGCCAGTGCCTCTAATGAGCCCATCATGTGTTGCATAGAGTCGTAGAAAGACATGTTATTTAAAGTGAAACACATGTACTTTTCTGATGACTGTGCAATGCATGCTACCCTGAAGGCGCTGGTTACTGCTTGCATTATAAGGTGAGAGTCATAACCTCGCAAGTTGTGAAAGAATACAGGCAGCTTTCCATGTCTTTGGATCAAACTTTAGTTGAAGATTGCATTTACTGTGCGCTGCACCTCTAAACTTCCCACTAATGTGATCATGGTCTCTTACTGTGGGGTTTACACTCTTGGGCGTTAGCTCTAAACCGCAATCCAACAATGCGTGGCTGAGTCATACTTTGTTGGTCTTCAGGCGCCATTATGATTTCAGATAAGTTTAGATTATTAGAACAGGCGTTACGCACTTGCTGCATGCGTTTTAAGAATGTTTCTGCAGCACTCTGGCCCTCTATATATTCTGGCTCTGAATAAACGCCATCCGACCTAACAATAATGAAGGCAAATGAACAAATCTGATGATTACTCATTAAGATGTTTTTTCGAAGTTTTTGTGGTGCTGGCCCTTCATAAGGAACAATAAGCGACTCGAAGTCTGCGTAAACTACGTATGGACTTGTTTGCAGCGTTTTCCAGTTCTTAAAACTAACTTTAGATCCTGGCGGGGGCGTAGTTAGTTCTGTCTTACAGTCTACAGAACTTTTACAATGTTTTATATGTTCAAGCGCGGCTTGAGCGGTTGGAATTCTTGTTAAACATTTTCTACAGAATTCTTGTTTATGTTCATGCTTTGAAGTATGCGCTAATAATCTGCTCATTGTGCGTATCAATGTGTAATGGGGCAGCCCTGCTGGCGAAAACATTAGGAGTAAGTCCACATGACTTTTGGCTGGTTCGCCTATTGTTGGACTGTTCTTGGACACTTTAATTGGCACCAAATTTGTTTCCTCATCCCATGTGTATACATTAACAGTTATTGGGTTGTTTTGTTCTTCAAACTGATCAATTTGGTCTACACTAACAGGAAAGGATATTCCATTGAAGTTAAGATCTTTGGCGTATTGCCGATAGTTAGTCACTCTTTCTGCGTGTTCGCGGACATGATGCAGCCTTGCAAGAACGCACCACATGAAACATTTGTTGTCTGAATTTTTTATGTTTAAAACTGCTCTCTTTAAAACCAACTCCCGAGGTAGCGGAATGTAAGCCTTGCCTACAATCGGTGCATACTTAGCCTGTTTTAATCTAATCTCTAAGACTTCGCCCTCTGACCAACCAGAGCCTCTCATTTTAGCTTCTTCAGCGGCAGCGTCAAACTGTGTAAGCAGTTCGTCTGCCCAACCGGGGGGTTAAGTCATTAGAGGAAAGAATAGTCTGTTGTTTAGTCGAGACCCAGACTTCTAGATTTTCTTCATTTATTGTTACATAGGTCGATTAAAAACAGCTAACATTACTTTAACTGGCGGGTCTATTGTTAGTTTGCCTGGAACTTGAGAAATAGCATGAACAACACTTGCCTGTACGTTTGTTGGGTCAATGACTCTAAATCAATATCATTCAGTGCTCTTGACAAACGCTCTTTCTCGAGCATTCCTTCAAACAATTCATCTGGCCCTTCATATATCTTAGCCATGCTGTCTTTCTTTTCTAAGCCAACATATTTATTTAAATTTAAAAAAATACAACGGCTTATCAGAATCAATATCAACGGTCTTTTTGTGCTTGGACTCATAAACTAAAGTATAAACACCCTTCGATGTTGTAATGTGAGCTGTTTAGAACAGAGTTTAATGTCTCGTTTACTTTTTTTAAGCATTCCTTTTTATTTTTGCTCGGCGTCTGGCTGTTGAGAAAAAGTTGTCCCTGCCTTTCTTTGAAGATCAAACTTTTGCCCCCCTTTTTTTTGTCATCAAAATCGGCCTGTAAACGATTAAATTCTTCATCCGTGATGTTTGGGTCAGCTAGTGCTTTATTTATTATCAGTTTAAACGAACTAAGTTTAGCCGTTATTAGTTGAACCATAGCTGTGTGTTTTTGGATTTTAGTTTTTAATTTTTTGCCAGCCGCACTTACAGCTAAGGGAACCCCAGCCGAGAGCTAAAGACGCCCCGCCTAGGGGTATAGCTAAACGGTGCACCAAACCTGTTGCTAAAAGACCAACACTCGTTCCTGCTGATAGAGCGCTTATAGTCGATGTTCCAGTATTAACATATGTAACAGCATTAAAGGCAGCAGAATCCCTTTCGTTTGGTTTGCTGTATTTTGAAAGGTCTTGCTCTAGTTTTTGTTGCATTTGTGTAATTTTTGGTTAATCTGAAGGTTTTTATGTTAGGGCTTTCTACTATCCCTTCGTTTGGCGGGCGCTGTAGGCACATTTGGATAATGGTTAACAGACATGCTTTTTATAAAATAAAAATAATTTAGTATTGTATATCTTTTAATCTGTTATTTCAATATTCAGCTGCGCTTCATATTTTAAAAAAACAAATGTACATTAAGCGGTTTATCAGCTTCTTCTTTATAAATTTGGAATGCTTATTCGTCTCTCACAGTTCTCCCCCCGTTTCCATTAATGATTATCCTCCGTTGACCTTAGGTCAATCCATAAAACCGTATTTTGTTGTTAAATAACATCAAGTCTTACACTGTGAAGGTGTAGATCTTTAGCCACAAGGTAAACTGTTGGATTTCTACACCTCCCACCTCCAAACAGTTTTTTTATTTCATCAAAATGCTGATAAGGTTTAAGCCCGCTAGCATAGATTTGGTTAGGACTGCCCTCAATCGAACATTGTACTTTCGTTATTTTTGGATTAAAAAACTTTTCACTTCCTCTTTTGAATGGTTCTTCATCTTCACACAGCAATAAAATACCTTTAAAGCGATCTTGCTGAGACGCTAAAACTAAAATTCCAATAGTGTCTGCCCCGCTTCTAGGATATGTTGTATGATGAATCACTCTTTCGTAATATATTGCTAATTTTGACTGATATTGGTTGTTCAATCAGCCTTGCTAATTAGGGTTGCTAACAACGTCAAACTCTAACGAGATGTCAAAAAGCTGTACTTTGCTTCGGTGTCTGATGATTTGATAACCCGTTTGTATTCATTAAAAGTTTAGTTCCCTTATGACAATCTGTCTTTTAATGCTCCTTGAAAGTATGGCGCATGCGCTTTTAACAATCAAAATCTAAGGAATGGAAAAGCGATTTCCAAACGCAAATTTACAGCCACATACTTTTTGCCGTCTTTAGTATCTGCGGCACCTATTCTATGTTTTAGTGCTTCTTCATTTTCTATTCCTTGAAACGCAAAGTCAGCCCTTTCAGTCCCCGGTTAGCCATTAGATCAGAATAGGTTAAAAATATGTCTGCTTTTTGTAAAGAAAATATTTCTTGCCCCTCAAGTTTTATAGAAATTTTCTTAACGATTGCCCTCCCAGATTCTGTACAACTGTCCTGTTTGGGTCTGTTGTTGAAGCGAGCGCTATTTTGAAAGTAAGACGCGCAGAGCCCGGCACAATCACGTCATTGCTCCTAGGTCTGGAAATTTGACAGTAAGAATTTGATCTGCATCAATAGTAGATGGATTATTTGGAACAGTAATAGTCCGCTTATTTCCCTTCCACGCCAAAGGGTTCTTTCAGTCTTCTATGCGGGTCAAGAATCGAGCCATGTGCTTGTGACATTTTTTTGAAGCAAAATAAAAAATAATTATTTAAAAACATGGCAGGAATTGAAGATGAGAAGATTATGATGTTTTTGATCCTGGAGACGACATGAGTGAAATGATCCCTTAATACAACCTCGCTCAACGCTCTCAAATGCGGCGTGAATTAACAGAAAGTACGGTCGGAGCATTTTACAAAAGTTTAGGCCAAGAACCCCCCGAATTTATAGACCCAAATGATTTTGAATTAGAAGATGGTCATTTGTCTGTAAAAAAACGACCAAGGACAACTTGTTCGGCTTACAACTAAACCAGACCCATCAAGTTTTTAGCCAAGAGTACAATTATACAAAGACTCAGTGTGAAAGATCAAAATCGCCTTGGCATTTCTAAACCAAAATTAGATAAGGATGCAGTTGCTAAACTTCAAAACACACTACAAAAACTCCCAACAGCTAACCCAAATACAAAACATGGAACTTAAAGAATTAAATCAATCAGCAGATGAAATAATAATGCAATAGAAGCAGAAACCAGTTTTTTCAGAAGAAACAGCATTAAAGACATACACGACTCGCCGCTACCCATGCGAGAAATAGCGGCCCTTGATCATGCTTTGAGAAGCATCAGAGGCGAATTAACAAACAATTTAGCAAACTAGGTGAACTAGATGAGCATATAAAAAGAGAAAAAGAAAAACTCGTTGAGGCTGATGACGCCAACTTAGGGCCTGATATTAAAGAAAGAATAAGACAAAGACTAAAAGATCTTGAACAAGAAAGATCAGCAAGACTAGAAGCGCTAACTACTAACCGGGACCAATTACGAACTCAAGTGAATAGAATAAGAGAAACTATCGAAAAAATTTTATATGAAGACGCAACGCTAGCAGAACGAATAAGAACATTGTTTAGAGAGCAGGAGTCACATTGGCAAGCGTTATAACGGCCTTAGGATTTGCAATAAGTACACTGGTGATGGCTATTACAGGCGGCGGTGGTCAAAGTTCAGTGCCTCCCCACCATCGCCTCCGCCTGATAAATCATGGGTAAAAAAAACAGCTTGATCATCTTGCGAATTTATTAAAAAAATTAGCCAGTAAAGCTATAGACTCTTTACCGGGTATATTAGGGGGTATTGTTAGCTGGCTTTTGTCTACTGCAAGCAAAGTAGTTTGGCTTTAGGGCCGAGCACTTATGGACTTAGTTCTCGTAATAGTTGGGGTTACTATTTAGTAAGATAAAGACCCCAAGAAAATCCTAGGCCAGTTAATCCAAAAAACAAGCGCTGTCTTTTCATATTCATGGTCTTTATTTTTGACTTCGCGAACAGAGTCCGCGACCCTTTGCTGAGTCTTCAATGACTTTGGGGGTTTGGACTTGGGGAATTAGATGATTTAAATTTCTTGGGCGTTCTTTTATTGTTTGTAATATTATTTGGCTCAAATTTAGTTGTTTTTCCCAACCTTCTTTTCCCATTGCCTGCTATAAGAATTTCATTATTATTGTTTATTATTGTACCTATCTGGAGTCTGAGGTCAGAGGCAGCATGTAAAAAACCAGTGCCAACAGCAAGTCACTTTCGATCTTGCGTATTGTAAAACATGTTGGTACCTTTGGAATACTTGAAGGTAAATCAACTGTAGAATTAATGGCGTCCTCTAAATTTGCTAAGTATTGTTTTTGTGCGTCAAAGCCAGAGAAAGACATTTATGCTCGATCCGCCTGTGCTTGCGAACCTTGCAAACACCAAACGTAAGTACGAAAAGAGTCGTTTATTCGTTCATTCCCGCTCTAAGTTAGGCCCTTAGAAGTGTCTAAGATAAATGTTGCCCCATGCTGTTTTAGCTCTTGCTGTAGGGACCCGGGCTGAACAGTTGGACCAAAAAAGAAATTTTTTGAAAGGAGGATGCCATCATAGTTATACTTTCTGTGCGTGCCCCGAAAATAAAGGTCGCCTAGGCCATGATTATGATCCAACTTTTGTCTAAAGTCTGTCTTGATGTTATATTGAATTCGTTACAGATCCTTTCAAAAGCCTTCATGTCTATTCTGTTGCTAAGTGGATTAAATGGTTTGTCATTTGGTAATGGCGCTTGCAGTTCAGTAAAAATACGTCTGAAGGTGTAATTAAAAATGAAATCTGTACACTGACCTCACCAAAGGGTCATGGTGATTTAAATGATCACATACGACACTCCACACCCAGTTGATGCGCAAAACACAGCAAAGTTTAACTGGTTCTGATAAAACTGCATCGGATGACTAAACCCCGCTTTCTTGATGTGGTCGTTTCAATAGGGGGGTTAAGATAGCTCTTCAATGGAGTACTCACCTTTTTAAAAAAAAGAGGCGTCTGGGTCACAGCAATCAAGAGTATCAGTTGCTATATTTTTAAGATTGTAGTGCGGCCCAACAAAATATTTTGCACCAGTAAAATTGAATGCACTCATTTTTATTTCGTTTAAAAAAAGGTTTGTAACAATAACAACCCAAGACCGCCCTTCGTTTTTAGAACATGCTATTGATAACAATTGCGGAACCAGAACGGTCGCGCTCCATGAAATATTTTACAAAGTTGTAGGGTTTAATATAAGCAAACCCAAGGGAATAATAAGATTAGAAAAGTTAATAATAGAGGCCAAATTAGTTAGCCAATTAACCATCCCTGATGGTTATTACGGGTTTTGCTCGCTAAAAGAAGCAATGAGTAACTTCAACATTGCTCTCAAACTAACAATGCAAATCTAAAAACAATGTTGGCCTTCAAACCTGAAGAAGAAGAAGTAGGTTACCTTTTGATAAAGAGCTAGCAAAAAATGTTAGGCTTTAACAACTGCCCACTGCCCGTTCATAGTTTTAGAGTTGCAGCAAACAAAACTACTTATGAGGGGGAAAGTCCGCTCGATCTTGCATTACATTCATTACTCTATTTTTCATTTGGATGAGCTGAGCACTGATGAAAACTTATATGACGGAAGGCCCTCAACTTTTTAAGAGCTCTTCCGTCGGGGAAAGCTGCATATTGCGATTATGAAATCATACAATTCCCTAATTTACAGTTTAAAGGATTATTTTTGTGGGAGGGTGGGAAATCATTTAATATAAAAATCAAAGACAAAGCGGGGAAAGTTGTGAAATGTGAAAACCTACACATTGTTTTGGAAATAAAATAAAAGTTGTTCTAAAAAATGTCGCGTGGGCCAGAAGAACCAGGTTACATTAGCGCCTGTGAGGTGGTATAACCTTAAATTAAAAGACCTTGCAGACGTTGCGGACTTTGAACAGAACGTGAGATAGGCGCTTGTATGGTTTTGAGTACACTAAAGATGGTGATTATAAACGCAAAGGGGTTTGGGCGACACCAAAAATTTCCTAAACTAGAACAGCTGCGCAATCTAGAAGCAAATAATGTTGGCCAGTATGAATAAAAAATAGTTCAAAAACCTAAACCTCAAATGGCATTTAGAACCATATTTAGAATGGGACAAAAAATTTTGAATTCATAAGCCCATTTACTATTTTAGCCGTCAAAAAAGTTTCGGGAAAAGCATTCAACTCTGGCCCTTACATGTAAGTCTTATGCCGGAGGGACAATAGTCGAAAGAAATTGAAATAACGCCGTATGGGAAAAAAACAGTACATCCTCCACAGAAAAGAAACAGTTGTAAAAAAAGCTTCTACAAAAATTTCAGTTCTTCCAAGCAGAAAATTAGGAGACACTTCACAATTTATAAATTTTAAATTTCTGTCTTTAAAGATGTGGAGAGGGATGGGGGTTTTTGGGGCGTTAGTGACGACCTTATAAAAGGAATAATATTAGCTGGCAAAACTTAGACGTTAAACGGCTTACATTACCATCGTCGTTCCCTTTACAATGGCGAGGATATTAAGATCATAACAACAAGCAACAAAAACAATGTTGACTTAAATAGAAGCAATCTTACAGAACTAAATTGGATTAATCTTACACATTTAGGCCTCATAGGTTTTATTATACTGAACAAATTTTGACGGAGAGTATGATAAAAATAATAACTGGATTAGATTAAATTCTTCATAAAACCTGGGGCAGTTAAAAATTTATGACAAAAACCCTCATTGCTCATTGATTGTGGGCAGACTGGTTGTGGAAAAACAATATTGGGCCTAGACCTATTACAAACAGTTTTTTCGCTATAATTTTAATCATATTGTGGTTTTCTGTCCAACACTTAATGGAACAAAGCATATCATGATAGAAGGTTTATGGACAGATGATGCCAATATTTAGTTGATCCTAGCAATAAACGAGTGAGTGTTTAGAACAGTTTTATAAACTGTTTGAAGAACGCAAACACTATTTATTATAGAGACTGTTCGGCAGAAAGAGACATAGTTAAAAAGAGAACACTTTGTCAAACTAGCTTTCAGTGGAAGGCATGCTAGGATAAGTGTGGGGGATTTTAAAGCCAAAAATAAAACTCAGTTTTAAAAGAACTTTAGAGAACAGTTAAAGACGTAGTGTTATTTCACCATGAAAGACAGAGACTCATTTGAAGAATGTTTCGCGAAAAAGATGTTATTGAAAATGATCAGGAAAAACATAGGATTAAACCAAAACTGAAATCTGAAAAGTTTAGTAAATTAGTATTAAAAAACAGATAACCCTGCACAGTATGTTTGTTTGTAGATAACGTTATTTTTTGGTTATTGAAGTCTTACTTTTCAGAGAACAGTAATATGCTGATTCTAGGGCACTTTCGCCCGAAAACCTTGGTGGAGGAGCAAGTGGGGTAGAGTCGGGATATTACTGTTCTTAGTTTTCTGTATTATACCAACGTGGGTTGTAATTTATTTTCATCTCCTGCGGAATTGTCCTCCATGTCGAGTTAGCAACACAACAAATCAAAAACACACCCGTGGTTTGCCGGTGTCATAGTTTTTACAGTTCACGCATGCCTGGACCTGGGGCACTGGTTGACTGCCTATTCTGCATGTCCCCAAAAACGACACGAGGTTGACCCCAAATTTCTTGACGCACGGGCAAAACGAAACCGAAGTCAAATAGGCGTGCTTGGTTGTGGGAAAGTTGTGAACGTTTTTTCACCGCTGATTTCTCCTTCTTGGATCTTGAAATTTTTAAAACTTAATCAACCACAATACTTGATGACACCTTTACAGAAATTACAAACCCTTACGGCCTGGCCACTTGCGACTTTGACTGCAAAAACTTGTGGAGATCGGTGCACTATGTCCTGAACAAAATCACATG
>CM031604.1:54889450-54891950 GCA_018398815.1 Conus ventricosus | reverse complement strand
GAAAAAGAACGAAAAATGACTCATCCGTTGTTGTCCATGTGGAGGGTGAATAGCCGGTGGGCGGAAATGACGGGGATTATGGGAGAAGAAAAAGGGGGGGGGGGGGGGGGGGGGTTGCGTAGGGGGAGGTGTGTGTGTGTGTGGTATGATAGGGTTGTGTGTCTAGTTTTATTGGGAGGGTTTGTGATATGTTTGTGATGGTTGTGGTAAGGGTGGATGATAAAAATTGGTTAAAAAATATATATATATATAAAAAAAAGGGGGGGGGGGGGGGGGGGGGAACTAAAAAAAAAAGAAAAAAAGGGGGGGTTATACATAGGGTATCTTAGGAGTGGTGGTAATAATGTAATGATGATGGTGGTCATATATTGGGAACACGCACACACACACACACACACACCAACAACCACATGTGCATAAAATCCAAGCATACCTGTATGTCGAGGGTGATCATGAGATACAAGGTACAATGGGGACGAAGGAAAAGAAGTGGTCAGTGGGAAGGGGGAAAAATGTGTGTGTGTGTGTGTGTGTGGTGTTTTGTGTGTGTGTGTGTGTGTGTGTGTGTGTGTGTGTTGCAAGTTAGTGTGGTGTGGGTGTGTGTGTGATTTTGTGGAATATATAGTGGGTTGTTGTTGCAGTGGTGGACCGGTGTAATCATGTACTTGGGTTGGGATGCAGGTGATGCGGGGGTGAAGGGGAAAGAGCAGGGGGGGGGGGGGAGTGGGGTGGTGGGGGGGGGAGGAGGGTACGGGGTAGATAGAGGGTAGGTAGTTGATTGGTTATAGAACATGGGGTGTGGTGGAAAGTGAAAGATGAAGGAGGGTGGATAAAAAAAAAAAGTAAAGTGGGGGGGGGGGGGGGATTAGGGGGAAGGATAAAACAAAAATTGAGTTAAATAGATGGAGGGTGGCTGGAACTACTGTATGAAGTGAGTGAGGGGATGTGGAGGTGGTGTATGTATGTGTGTGTGTATGTGTGTGGGGGTGGTAGGGGATATTGCCAACTGATGTGGAAGTGGTGGGTATGTGTGTTTGGTTATTGTTGGATATTGATGCCTTGGGGGTGTATGTGCCCACACCCCATGTTCTATACCAATCAACTACCTACCCTCTGATCTAACCCCGTACTCCTCCTCCCCCTCCCACCACCCACTCCCCCCCCCTGCTCTTTCCCTTCACCCCGCATCACCTGCATCCCAACCCAAGTACATGATTACCCGGTCCACCACTGCAACAACAACCCACTATATATTCCACAAAAATCACACACCCCACCCCCACCACACTAACTTGCAACACACACACACACACACACACACACACACACACACACACACACACACACACACACACCACACACACATTTTTCCCCTTCCCCACTGACCACTTCTTTTCCTTCGTCCCCATTGTACCTTGTATCTCATGATCACCCCTCGACATACAGGTATGCTTGGATGTATGCACATGTGGTTGTTGGTGTGTGTGTGTGTGTGTGTGTGTGTGTGTGTGTGTGTGTGTGTGTGTGTGTGTGTGTGTGTGTGGTGTGTGTGTGTGTGTGCGTGTTCCCAATATATGACCACCATCATCATTACATTATTACCACCACTCCTAAGATACCCTATGTATAACCCCCCCCTTTTTTTTTCTTTTTTTTTTCAGTCCCCCCCTTTTTTTCTTTTTTTTTTTTTTTTTTAACCATTATTATCAATCCACCATTACCACAACCATCACAAACATATCACACCATCCCAATAAACTAGACACACAACCCTATCATACCACACACACACACCTCCCCCTACGCAACCCCCCCCCCCCCCCCCCCCCCCTCCTTTTCTTCTCCCATAATCCCGTCATTTCCGCCTACCGGCTTATCACCCCTCCACATGGACAACAACGGATGAGTCATTTTTCGTTCTTTTTCTCGTTTTTTGTTCTTTGTTTGTACTGTCCCCAATGTTAAATGTGATTTATATTTTCGCATGAAGAAGACCCAAGTGGTTGAAATGCATCGTGTCTTGTCATGTGCTTTGTTTGTCAGTGCCCATTGGCGGTAAGAAACCAACTCTATTTTTAAATTTTGATTTATTTCTCTCTGTCTGTCTGTGTATCTATCTATCTAGCTGTCCGTCTGTCTGTTTGTCAGTCTATTTCTGTCTATTCATCTCTCTCTCCATCTATCTATGTAATCTACGTATCAATGTATCTATCTATCTATCTGTCTGTCTATCTATCTGTCGGTCTATCTATCTATCTATCTATCTATCTATCTATCTATCTATCTATCTATCTATCTATCTATCTATCTATCTGTCTGTCTGTCTGTCTAATTATCTATCTCTATCTATCTATCTATCCATCCATCTGTCTATCTATCCATCTACCCATCCATCTATCTCTCTATCTCTCTGTCTGTCTGTCCTACTATCGATATCTTATTCTTTCAGACCAACAAAATCCCGAGGATGAGTGTGCAATAGTCATGCTAAGTGGTTGGG
>CM031604.1:54884450-54886950 GCA_018398815.1 Conus ventricosus | reverse complement strand
ACACACACACACACACACACCCACACACACACACACACACACACACACATACATACTTAAACACACACACACACACACATACATACTAAACACACACACACACACACACACACACACACACACACACAACACACACACACACACACCCACACACACACTGCCAAGTGGTTTCTAAATCGAAGTATGGTTCTGCATACAGCATGGCTCCGGAAACAATGACCATGTTGTACCCAAAGCACAGAGCGCCCAGATTCACACCTAAAGTCATGAGATACACGAAAGAACGGGAATACTGCTCCGCTCCATCGCTTTTCACGCTTGGCTTATCCTCCATTTTAAGACTGCAAGTAGATCACTCCAGCCCACCAGTGTTTCCTGAAGAATAAAAAGATACAAACAACACACATGGACAATGCTCTTTGAAGTGACCCCATTCTTAGCGGACATGGTCTGTTATCAGTTCACTTTCTAAAGACCAGCTGGACACGTACTTAAGAGCTCACTGCCCGTTCGATATGCTGGCCGATGTCATGTCTGAAAATGACCCAAGTGTCGTTTAAACTCCACTGGAGTCGACCCACAAATACTCCATCGGAATTACTTCAGGGTAGGCAGGCCACGCTTTATACTCCAGCCCATGCCCAAATTAACACCAGTCCCTTTCTCGATTAGAATATGGTGATTTGGGAAAAAAATCTTAGTTTGAAAAAAGGCGACACAAGAAGCAGGGTAAGAGTAAGTCTTTCTATATGGAATGGCGAGTAACACGTCAGTGTTAAGTACAGTGGACAACGAAGAGACAAACATACCTTAAGTAAAATAGATGTTGGCATGAGGAGAAACCGAACGTACATATACACACTACGTTAAAAGAATATACATGTGCACACTATGATCACACGTACTTCACGTTACACACACACACACACACACACACACACACACACACACACACACACACACACACACACACACACTACGTTAAGCGAATGGATGTAAACACATGACTCACACGTACTTCAAGTTATTGACGTTGAATGAAGCAAAAAGTGATCAACACACACGTGCACGCACACACATGTAAGTTTGTGTGTACTCAAGCATGCATGGACATCACACCCAGACAAGCACACACACACACACACACCACACACACACACACACACACACACCACACACACACACCACACACAACGTGCGTGTGCACGCAAGCATGTATACATATGTACACACACACACACACACACACAACACACACACATGCGCGGTCACGCTCGCTTACGAGCGCTTCCACACCACACACACACACACACACACACACACACACACACACACACACACACACACACACGCACCACCACCCCGCACACACACACACACACACACACACACACAACACACACACACACACACACCACACACATGCGATACGTATGTGCGCATGCATGCATGCATGCATAACACACACACACACACACACACAACACACACACACACACACACACACACACACACACACACACACCACACACAGATACACACGCGCGAATAAGATACAAAATAACCGTCTGATACGTACTTGAAGTGCGTCGTTGTCCCTCGATCAACTACACACACATTCAGAAATATCCTTGTGGCCGTGGTGGCTGTGTCAATGGCCACATAGATAACACTCACCATGCCCCACTTTAATGGCATGCTGGTGTGCAGATCGCTCCAGGAAGTAACTTTAGATAAGCCGCCATAAAGCAGTGGTTAGAGTAGGGGGCTGCAGGTTGAGCGGTCGTCAGTTCGAGTCCCATCAGGGGCATTTATTTGTGGGATTTTCCATCTGGACATTTTACCCTCAGTTGAATATCCCTTGGGCTCAAATAGAAGGCTGGAACAACACAAGAAAGTTTCCCCTCACTTAATGGATGCGTTTTCCCTTTTTTGAAAGTAGGGGTTCGGCTGTTTGACACCAGGAATATTTCAAACGAAAGGGAAAAAATACGTTTTTTCATGAAGTTCGACAGGTTTAGTTCTGTGACATATTCATCTTTCTCTTTTTCAAAAAAATGATTAGCCTAAAATCTTCATTTTAAGCGTTGTTCTGTGGCGATCGCAGTTTGTGTTCTTTCGTGTCCATCCCGAGGTGATTTTTTTCCAATTGCTTTTCTTTGGGGATTGTTGGTCAGATGTGGATTCTTTCGCTGTTTTACGCTGTAATGCGGTTGAAGTTGAGTCTGGTATTTCAAACAAAAGGGGACACCCTGAACGCATCGAAGTTAACCAGCGCGGGTCTCTTCTAGTGGGTTTTTGCATCTTGACGGGGGGCCAATCGTTGACTGCTCTTGTGGATTGGTCTCAGTGCTCGAGCTTCAAAAAAGGAGAATTTTGGGGGTGGCGGTGTAAGGGACCCCCAAAAAGGGAGCTAGAAATGTGCCCCTGTACGGCGCAGAAGATGAGACCTGAAAGACTGGTTTTAAATGGGCTGGGGAAAAATAAAAATGCAAAAAGG
>CM031604.1:54874450-54879450 GCA_018398815.1 Conus ventricosus | reverse complement strand
CAATTTTCATGTACATTTAAAGTTTAAATTCTTTAATTCCTTGTTTGACGGGGGTTTCCATCCTGAGATTTGGACGGAAGCATCGTTCTCCCATTGTAAAAGAAAGATGATATTAATGACCCCAATAGGGATATTTCTTTATGCAATGATGTAGTAAATCATATAGTGCAGTGATTAAGAGAAGACTACTCGAACAGATAGAGCGGCTGGATTAGAAAACAAATTACTCTACATTAGATCAAATTTTTACTTTGATAGCCTTTGTGCAAAAAAAACAGTTTCCTTTAAATCTTTAGTTATATGTCGCTTTTATTGTTTCGATTCTGTGAATAGATGTTTAATCTGGCCTATTTTTGGCGAAAACTGGTGTCCGCAGGAGACCTTATAGATAGATCATGAGTAAGTATAACTGTGTGAAAGGTGAGATGAGATGTGGAGCAACTTTAACAGTTTACATCAGTTGTATACCTGATGTCAAACAAGGCGATGTGTGCATTTCACTTTCATTTTCTTTATCTGTAAGACAAATTGACGATAGAACTTTTAAACACATGTGCACATAGTACACATTTTCCAATCGACCGATTGAAGAATTTTCATTCTCGTTTTGGTTGAGAATGTTACATTAATGTTATTGATTCAGCTGAACAGTTCACAACAAGCTGCTACCTCACAGCAGTAGAAGGAGAGTTTGGAGAAGAGCAGTGCAATGTTGTTTAGGAAAGGAGAATATTTAGATGCTAGTAAAAATAAACATACAATGGAATTATAATGCTGGCGGTAATTGCATATAAATATCTAGGAATACCTTTTTGAACATGTCTAATTTTCACAAACGCACGTAAGAACCTGTCTTACCGAGCGAAAAAAGGTCTATTGTCCATTTTGAGAAAACTGTTATTTCATAAAGAATCAAGAAAATAATGTTTGGAAATATTTGTTGCTCAAGTACAGCTTACATTACTGTGCGGAGTTGAATTATCGGTTTTGTATGCCTCAAAATACTTCTTGAAGCTTGTTGATCTAACGATCTACCACCTAACAACATTGCTTATGCAGAAACAAATATGTTCCTTGTTAGTCTGAACTGTATTGTTAAATGAATTTGCTACTCGATAAAAGTAACTCAAGTTCATTCATAGTAAATCTTGCAAGCAATCTTGTTTATTTAAGCTCATTTCACTTACGTCATCGTGTCAACACGAGCATACCACTTTGGATTCTCTCTTGAGGGCACATAAGACCGTATGGCGAAAGCTTGGCTGTGTCTGGAGTGGCACCGTCTTCATCTGTCCGTGGGCAGGGGTGGTTGGGTCTGTGGGGTATGCTCGGCAGCTGGAGGGTGGTGTTTTTCGCCAGTGGGCTCTGCAGTCATGAAATACGGGCTGGTACACCCATGGGGATGTTACTTTAAGGCTGTTATGAGCTGCATCCTGTAGTCTAATTTACCTCTGTTCAGGAGCAGTTATGTCCCTTGATATCTTAATGGAGTGTCCTGCGCGTGCTTGTACCCATATGAGCTGCATCCTGTAGTCTAATTTACCTCTGTTCAGGAGCAGTTATGTCCCTTGATATCTTAATGGAGTGTCCTGCGCGTGCTTGTACCCATCGTCAACACAGCGCAGGCCTCCAAGGGTGGTACAGGACTGCTCTAAAGGCAGTGTGAAGACGGTGCTTCTCTGGGTCCTCCCCAGCACCTTCGGGTGTTTCTTTTTCTTCTTTGCCTTAACTAGGCTGACCCTGGAGAAAGGTCCAGTGACGGTGAGGAAAGACCCACTGACCACAGGGAAAGTCCTGTTGACAGTGGGAAAGACTACAACTTTGGATTCTCTCTTGAGGGCACATAAGACCGTATGGCGAGAGCTTGGCTGTGTCTGGAGTGGCACCGTCTTCATCTGTCCGTGGGCAGGGGTGGTTGGGTCTGTGGGGTGTGCTCGGCAGCTGGAGGGTGGTGTTTTTCGCCGGTGGGCTCTGCAGTCATGAAATACGGGCTGGTACACCCATGGGGATGTTACTTTAAGGCTGTTATGAGCTGCATCCTGTAGTCTAATTTACCTCTGTTCAGGAGCAGTTATGTCCCTTGATATCTTAATGGAGTGTCCTGCGCGTGCTTGTACCCATATGAGCTGCATCCTGTAGTCTAATTTACCTCTGTTCAGGAGCAGTTATGTCCCTTGATATCTTAATGGAGTGTCCTGCGCGTGCTTGTACCCATCGTCAACACAGCGCAGGCCTCCAAGGGTGGTACAGGACTGCTCTAAAGGCAGGTGAAGACGGTGCTTCTCTGGGTCCTCCCCAGCACCTTCGGGTGTTCTTTTTCTTCTTTGCCTTAACTAGGCTGACCCTGGAGAAAGGTCCAGTGACGGTGAGGAAAGATCCACTGACCACAGGGAAAGTCCTGTTGACAGTGGAAAGACTACAACTTTGGATTCTCTCTTGAGGGCACATAAGACCGTATGGCGAGAGCTTGGCTGTGTCTGGAGTGGCACCGTCTTCATCTGTCCGTGGGCAGGGGTGGTTGGGTCTGTGGGGTGTGCTCGGCAGCTGGAGGGTGGTGTTTTTCGCCGGTGGGCTCTGCAGTCATGAAATACGGGCTGGTACACCCATGGGGATGTTACTTTAAGGCTGTTATGAGCTGCATCCTGTAGTCTAATTTACCTCTGTTCAGGAGCAGTTATGTCCCTTGATATCTTAATGGAGTGTCCTGCGCGTGCCTGTTTCCATCGTCAACACAGCGCAGGCCTCCAAGGGTGGTACAGGACTGCTCTAAAGGCAGGTGAAGACGGTGCTTCTCTGGGTCCTCCCCAGCACCTTCGGGTGTTTCTTTTTCTTCTTTGCCTTAACTAGGCTGACCCTGGAGAAAGGTCCAGTGACGGTGAGGAAAGACCCACTGACCACAGGGAAAGTCCTGTTGACAGTGGAAAGACTACAACTTTGGATTCTCTCTTGAGGGCACATAAGACCGTATGGCGAAAGCTTGGCTGTGTCTGGAGTGGCACCGTCTTCATCTGTCCGTGGGCAGGGGTGGTTGGGTCTGTGGGGTGTGCTCGGCAGCTGGAGGGTGGTGTTTTTCGCCGGTGGGCTCTGCAGTCATTAAATACGGGCTGGTACACCCATGGGGATGTTACTTTTTAAAGGGTGTTATGAGCTGCATCCTGTAGTCTAATTTACCTCTGTTCAGGAGCAGTTATGTCCCTTGATATCTTTTTGGAGTGTCCTGGGGCGTGCCTGTACCCCTCGTCAACACAGCGCAGGCCCCAAGGGTGGTACAGGACTGCTCTAAAGGCAGGTGAAGACGGTGCTTCCTGGGTCCCCCCCAGCACCTTCGGGTGTTTCTTTTTCTTCTTTGCCTTAACTAGGCTGACCCTGGAGAAAGGTCCAGTGACGGTGAGGAAAGACCCACTGACCACAGGGAAAGTCCTGTTGACAGTGGGAAAGACTACAACTTTGGATTCTCTCTTGAGGGCACATAAGACCGTATGGCGAAAGCTTGGCTGTGTCTGGAGTGGCACCGTCTTCATCTGTCCGTGGCAGGGGTGGTTGGGTCTGTGGGGTGTGCTCGGCAGCTGGAGGGTGGTGTTTTTCGCCGGTGGGCTCTGCAGTCATTAAATACGGGCTGGTACACCCATGGGATGTTACTTTAAGGCTGTTATGAGCTGCATCACTGTAGTCTAATTTACCTCTGTTCAGGAGCAGTTATGTCCCTTGATATCTTAATGGAGTGTCCTGCGCGTGCCTGTACCCATCGTCAACACAGCGCAGGCCTCCAAGGGTGGTACAGGACTGCTCTAAAGGCAGGTGAAGACGTGCTTCTCTGGGTCCTCCCAGCACCTTCGGGTGTTTCTTTTTCTTCTTTGCCTTAACTAGGCTGACCCTGGAGAAAGGTCCAGTGACGGTGAGGAAAGACCCATGACCACAGGGAAAGTCTGTTGACAGTGGGAAAGACTACAACTTTGGATTCTCTCTTGAGGGCACATAAGACCGTATGGCGAGAGCTTGGCTGTGTCTGGAGTGGCACCGTCTTCATCTGTCCGTGGGCAGGGGTGGTTGGGTCTGTGGGGTGTGCTCGGCAGTGGAGGGTGGTGTTTTTCGCCGGTGGGCTCTGCAGTCATGAAATACGGGCTGGTACACCCATGGGGATGTTACTTTAAGGCTGTTATGAGCTGCATCCTGTAGTCTAATTTACCTCTGTTCAGGAGCAGTTATGTCCCTTGATATCTTAATGGAGTGTCCCGCGCGTGCCTGTACCCATCGTCAACACAGCGCAGGCCTCCAAGGGTGGTACAGGACTGCTCTAAAGGCAGGTGAAGACGGTGCTTCTCTGGGTCCTCCCCAGCACCTTCGGGTGTTTCGTTTTCTTCTTAAATGAATTTGCTACTCGATAAAAGTAACTCAAGTTCATTCATAGTAAAATCTGCAAGCAACCATGTTTATTTAAGCTCATTTCACTTACGTCATCGTGTCAACACGAGCATATATTTTTTCATGTATATATTTCCCTTCTGGGAGATGCGGGTCTTCGTTGCGGGGGGGGGGGGGGGGGGGGGGGGGGATAGAAGGAAGGGGTGGTGGGGGAGGGACTATGGCCGTTACGAACAAACAATCGGATCTCTCTCTCCCTCTCTCTGAAATGTTTTCCAGTGTTTATTTGCTTCTTTTCCGGTACTGTTTCGATATGAAACATTGTAACAATCTATTCACACACAGCTGCATGTATTCTAATTCTGCTACAAATGATCAAAAGTGTTGGGTTTTTTCGTTAATGCAACCTTACACGGATAATTCGTCAACCGATGAACATCGTTACCTACGACTCCTGCCATGGAAGAACCAGGGAAAGCAGCAACAGAAAAGGAACAGAGCAATTCTCGCGTTCTTTGTTTACCTGACGATGTTTGGGGTGTCACTGGCTCCTGTGCCTTGGTTATGACCTGACATTATTCTGCGGCGTATGGCCCTTTATCTGGAACATGGCAGGTGAGGTTGTGGGGGGAACTTCC
>CM031604.1:54828349-54873450 GCA_018398815.1 Conus ventricosus | reverse complement strand
ACTTTAAACAATTGTGACGAATTGCAGTCACTGGAGCCTTTCTTTTCACTCTCCGCTTATGCAGACATTCGGATCAACTTTTCACTCCAACAATATTGTTACATATTCACCTTTTGTCTCAGCACGTTTTTGCTTATGACATTCAAGCTTGCATACTAATACGTAAAACGTTTTCATTGAAATAATAAAACATCTGTAAAATCTCTCCTACTCTGACATGACATTAAAGGGGTTTGAGATTTTTTTTAGACAAAAAAATTCTAGAATGGCATCCTGTATCCATCAGATTAGCATCACAGTAACATTTTCACATATTACAATGGTTGTCTCAATATATTCATAATCGCACATCGCTCAAATCTCATCCCTTGAATAAGAAAAAAAGATCTGGTGAAAGGAACGGTTTCTTCATAAATCAGTTAGCATTTATGTATTATATACATTGAGGTTTAAAGAGTCGTTCTCGCACCGGCTTACAGATGCGTTCTCACGGTCAAAGTATACCACGTAAGAGTTATGTCTTTAAAAGCAGTATTGTCAGTGAGTCAGAGCCAGCCAGTGCAGTCGTTTGTGTACAGAGTGAAAAGGGAGGGCTTTAGGACAGTGCCTTGAAAACAGCCACTACTGAATATAAGAGAGGTTGTTGTAACGCCATATCTATTCATCAGAAAGCAGGAGTTTTATTCGCTTGGCCGAATAGCCCAACCGCTGTGTGAAGGAATGGATTCATATCTCGAGTTACGGAGCAGAGAGAGAGAGAGAGAGTGTGTGTGCGTGTGTGTGTGTACGATGGTTGAGACTGTGCGCATTGTTGATCAGGAAGAGGCGGAGGGAGGGGTGAGAGGGAGGTGCTGAGCGAGAGAGGGTGAACTCAACTGGGAGGTAAAGGGGGACGTAAAAGTATGTGGGGTTATTTTTAAAAGCACTGTAAACATACAATGTCAACATACTTGCTGACAGCTTTCAGTCACCGATGTGCGAAACATGAACAACGTTTTAAAAACGTTGGCTCGTATAGAATCGGTGCTGTGTTCTGTCGGCTGAATGGATCGCGGTGTTTGGTTTTGAATGCAGAAAAGATAGCCGTTTAAAAAACGCACAACTTTGTAATTTCAACTACGCATGTACAGGCACCTGCTGTCGTATCCCAGAGCATTTTTGATTGACTGTAGAGTATGAAACATTAAAAAAGGTCGTAAGTGTACTGTTATGATGTGGGTGCATGGGGCCATGCTTTTTTGTGTGTTTGTTTTATTGGTATGAGTGTGTAGGATAGTTTGCCTCGAAAAGTTTCGTGCAATGGACGACTTACAAAAGCACGGATCTGAAAACGTGTAAACGGAACTAAGTCAGCTGTGCTTCTCTTGTGTTTCGCATAAACTCTTTCATTTCCTGACAGAACTTCCATCTTCCCACAACCAGCTCCATACCACACATTTTCCTACCTCATGCCATCTTCAGTCTCTATACCTGACGTTTCAACCCACCCATCCCATTAGACCATAACACGTTGATTTTCAGTCCACGTCCTTCTGTTGATTCCATCAGCTCCTCATAGATTACCGACCGTACATAACAGTATTGTACTTCAACCTCCGTTCTCCAGTAAGTATCACAAGTATGTCAAGTATCTCTACAATTCTTTACCTGCAAAATCCAGCCCAACTCTGCCAGTCTCAGCATTTCAAAATGCCAGAAGAAACTCATGCTCTAAAAGACCTACATTCACAAACCTCGTAACTTATCAAGATGCTGTAAACAACACAGAATCAAAATTTTAAAATGTAAGAACACACTCAACACATTCAAGACACAAGTGAGGACCACACACACACACACACACACACACACACACACACACACACACACACACACACACACACACACTCAATCGATCAACCAATTAATCAATTCCAGGTGAAATTTAAAACCAGAAGATGGCAGGTTTTCCAAGAAAGCCAGAAATATCATCATCATCATCATCATTCTCTTGCCCATGATGGGCGTAGAGGAGAGATGAGAGACACTCTCGAAGCCAGGCACCGCCATCCGGCCCTGTCCTCTGCCTGTCGCATCAGCGTAGGGCCATCCATCCTGGTCCATTCTTTGATGTTGTCCATCCAGCATTTGGCTTGTCGTCCCCTTTGTCTGCCGCCTTCCAGCGTGCCCTGGATGGCTGTTTTGGGCAGTGAATTGTGGCGTATGACATGCCCGAACCACGACAGCTTCCTCTTCTTGACTGTTGCCAAGAGGGGTTCTTTGGGGCCTGCAAGTGATGTTATTTGGCTCCTCACAAGGTCGTTTGTCTTCCGGTCTTGCCAAGAGATCCCGAGCAAGCGCCTGAAGCATTTAGTTTCAAACGTCTGGATTCTCTTGGTGGTCTCTGCTGTCATGGTCCAGCTTTCGCAGCCATACAGCAGGATGGACAGCACCAGGGACTTGTACAGTTTCATCTTTGTAGGAAAGCTGATCTCCCTGCTCTTCCAGATCTTGTTTAGCTTTGCCATTGCTGCTGTTGCGATCGCTAGTCTGGTCTTGATTTCAAGAAACAACTACAGTGGAGAGAAACATATAGGTTTGATTTGCGGAATTTATCTTATCCTCTTTCGTCCATGAGAGTATTGTTATCTTTACAAATATTCCTGTTGTAATGTTGAATTACAAAAATGCATGGGAAAACTAATTCCTCAAAAAGAAGACAGTTACAGAAGCTCTGCACTGCCAAACGCACGCAAGAACCCAGTAATTCCACAGAACACACACTTTCTAAGAGAACAAGCTCTCCGAACAAAAATCAGCACAAAACAAAACTTGCCTGGAATGACTGTCCGTCCACCACCCGGGTTAGTGGCTAGTGTCTCGCAGCCCCTCAACCCACATCTGACATGTGAACTCTCCACGTCAGCAGTAGTGCAGGGGCCTGTGACCGCAGCAGACTGGGTGCATAGCCACCTCTATTGTCCCCCTCCAGTCAGTCAGCCTGTCTTCGAAGAACAGCGTCACGGTCCACTGCTAATCTTAATGTGCCTGTCGCCATAAATGTCTTGTGCACATTGAGAATACACGCCAGCACTGCCCTACACACAAACCCCCTTCTCGCTAAGTTTGGCGCGTTGAAGAAAGCGGTGAACCTGTGACGGGTGACTAGTGCACAAAGGTGCAAAGCCTAGCTATGAACATCTGTTTTCCAGGTAGCGGTCAACACCCATTATTAGACGAACAGCCACAATCCTTCAGTGCCCTATTCTGACCAAGTGACCAGATTACCGCCACCAGCGATCACCTCTGCACTACCCATCCGCACAGCTACAGGAAGACTGAATCGCCTTCTGACATGTTCAGCTCCATGTTCATACACAGCTGTCCTGCCTTTTATTGTGTCACTGACTTCCGAAAGAACCTCCCTCCACCCCCACCCCTACCCCTCTTCTGCCTACCCCCAGCTCCAACACGCATGTGTTTTCAACGTCTTGGACACACACAAATAGGCCAGTTGCTGCACAGGTCAATGCTCTGTGTCATGTCTTTGTTAGATGTTCTGACGGTGCATACAATTATGTTCCAAGCCATGTGTCATAATTATACTGTCTTGGCTATTCTCTCCAACCACCCTATCGCATACCCTCTCCTTGCATAGAGGCACACACACACACACACACACACACACACACACACACACACACACACACACACGCACGCACGCACGCATGCAGGCACGCACACACGCACGCACACACATACACACATGTACACACACGCACGCGCGCGCGCACGCACACATACATGCACACACACATACACACACGGTGGTTTTGCGCCTGCAAGCGCACGCGCGCACACACACACACACACACACACACACACACACACACACACACACACACACACACACACACACTGTCTCTGTCTGTACTGTCTGTCTGTCTGTCTCTCTCTCTCTCTCTCTCTCTCTCTCCCAAGCAACATGACCCTCATTCAGTCCAACACCCAATGCGCGCCAGATGTGAACTGATCTGTTTTTGGACTTGTCAGTTTGCCCTTCACTTTCGCCCACTCACAACCAGAGGAAAGGTGTGTCATCCGAAACTTCGACAGGCCGTGGTTTAACTACTTCTGATCTTCATTTCACTATCCAGTACAAGGTATCAGTGTTACAGTTTTCACTAAATTAAACAATTTTTGTAAAACTTTCATTGTTTTGGTTAACACATAAGGTGGGATAGGTGATGAGATCTAAGAGATGCTGTACATCGATCTAAGTTGTTGTTGTTGTATAGATTTGTTTTTGACGGTATTCAATGATGTTTTATAATCGGTTCTGGTAGGGACTTTCATAGGAGAGACAGGCAGACAAACAGACGGACAGACAGATAGATAGATAGACAGAGAGACACAGACAGAGAGAGGGGGAGAAATTTACAACAGAACATCATCCCTTTTGATGTTATTCTCAAACGGTTCATTTTTCTGCGTGTATGTGTTTGTGTTTATGTGTATGTGTGTATAGACAGACAGAGAGACGGGCAGACAGACAGACAGACAGACAGACAGACAGACAGACAGACAGACAGATAGATAGATAGACAGACAGACAGACAGACGAAAACACAAAAAGTAGTGGCAGGAAAGGTGCAGGAAAACATTACCTCCGTCATTATGACAATACATTAGCAATGCTGTATACAGAATAACTGGCGAGGACAAGGTTTAAAATAAAAGAAGGAAGGTGGATGTGGCGTGGACGGAGAATATTGACCAGGAAACGAATATTGAAGTGTAAACATTAAATCCATCACAGGGAGTATAATCTCGCGAACATGGCCGTGGAGAGAGAGAGAGAGAGAGAGAGAGAGAGAGAGAGAGAGAGAGAGAGAGAGAGAGAGAGAGAGAGACGGAGACAGAGACAGAGAGAGACAGACAGAGACAGACAGGCAGGCAGACAGACAGACAGATGAGACAGAAAGGCAGGCAGGCAGGTAGACAGACAGTCAGACGGATGGCCAGGCAGCAGGCAGGCAGACAGACAGGCAGACAGACAGACAGACAGGCAGGCAGACAGGCACGCACGCACGCACGCACGCACGCAGGCATGCAGACAGACAGAGACAGAGAAGTGGAGTAGACGAGTCCAAATGACCTGAAACTCTATCCAAATGACCGGAGTGTAGGTCGGTCAAAGTGAATGGCTAAGCTTACCAGTAAGTATGACTAAAAAACAAAACAAAACAAAAACAAACAAACAAACCAACAAACAAAAACAGCAATTATTGCGTGCAGCTCGTCCGGTTTTCAAGTCAGTTATCGTGTTGATGGACCAGACGGATTCCCGTTTCCTGGTTTGTATTATCATTGCCCTTGTCTCCATTTCGCGCAGAGTTGTATTTATTTTCGTATTGCCTCTTTTAGAATAGCTTTTTCTGTGTGCTTCTGTGTTAGTTGATTTGCGAGAAGAAACAGAAATGGCCTGATAGTTCTACGAAACTTGTACCATTCAGTGAAGCTTTTCAGTCCGCTGGAAAATTAACGACAAAGGTGATCCGGCTGTATTCCACATACCAGGTCAAAAACAATGACAGAAGGACCTAGCCTTCAGAGCGCGTGCATTTGCTTTGTGGTATACTTAAGCACGAGAATTCAGAGCAGTACATGATCGGTCAGCTGGACTGTGCTTGTGCAAGGGAGGTGCTGTTTTACTGGAATTACAGCGAGCGTATCCAAAGGGTATGGAAGAGTCACGTGATAATATGAGCTTAGAACTGTTACTGTTCATCTCCAGAACAGTGCGGTCTTAAGACTGTTCAGTAAGGGTTAATTACAGCGCAATCATCACAAAGCCATCATTTAATGACGGCACGTGATTTGTGTCTTTGTCTCAGTAGGCTGGTACACTAGCACTCGCTGATTGATGCAGTATTGAGTCACGTGCGCGCGCGCGCGGCGGTGTGTGTGTGTGTGTGTGTGTGTGTGTGTTTTCCATGCAAAATATATTTGACACTACATTATTATAACCAAACAGATAACAGAATGTTTCTTGCAATACATCTTTTCTTAAGTATAAAGACTTTCTGTTACAAAACTTTTTAGCGAACTCTTTTTAAAACACTTATCCACGCAATACACAACATCACAACATACATTTTAAACGAACAAGTTACGAGTGGATCATCTCATCAGCAGCAGCAGCAGCAGCAGAAGCAGCAGCAGCATTAAGAACAAAAATGAAATCAGATGCCGGGCTTACCCATTCACAGTATGAGTCTTCTCACACATGTAAGTGTACTTTTATTTCCATGTATAAGCAGCAAGGGTAGATGTTAACGAACACACTAGATTACAAATGAGTAATATGCACTCTTATTAAGAAAAATACCATTTCGCTATAACTAGAGACCCATACATGTTTCATTAATAGCCATAATGTTCCACTGTCTTTAATAATTCTATGAAGGTCTGGAAATGCGGATGTCCATTTTGCAATATACATTTGAGCACGTAGAGTCTTGCAAGTAAAATCACGAAATGTTTGATTTCGTCGCTCTACATGTTTTGCTCTATTTAAAAAAAAAGAAAACACACAACAACAAAAAACAGCAACAGCAACAAAACACAAAGTCTTTGTTACAAGAACCAACAGGTGAAAATAATCCAAATCTGGTTCACAGTGCCGTAGTCAATCCGCATATGAGAAACTGCCTGTTCGTTTTGCTCACAAAAACTCCAAACATAAAAATTTACTGTGCCTTACCAGTGTAGGAATATCTGTATACATAGATACATGTGTGTAAATCTCTCTCTCTCTCTCTCTCTCTCTCTCTCTCTCTCTCTCTCTCTCTCTCTCTCTCTCTCTCTCTCACACTCTCTAAAGCTTGCTCTTATGTCTTAGATTGAAGAATTTATTAGTTTTTTTTGTAATTTAGTCCCTTGCGGATTCATTCCAAGAACTGGCCCTCAGCACTTGTGTCTTAAGAGGTTATCTTTTCATATTTTCTACTTTTCACAAGAAAATGTAGCTTGTTTTGCTCTTTCATCATTTTCTTTTGCTTCTTAGGTGGCACCTTTGGTTGGTTTTTTGAAAACTCAACAAACATACTACGGTATTGCACACCAGCCTTTTCTAGGATAGCATTCTTCTTAAAACCGAAAAGGCAGAGGAGTCATATTACCACTTTCCGCGGTTACTGAGGAGAAACAACCAAGTTTCGAAATATCGGTATATGCCTTTTGTATATATATATATATATATATATTTATATATATATATTTGTAATGTAACTCATAATCAAATTCAGCTTCTAACAGTACGCTCGTGGTGTTTGCAAGACGCTTTCCTATACTAAAATATAGTTCGCACAGCGATTTTTTTTTCAAACTCATTTCAACTCGTTGAAAACGCTATAGAATTTTTTCGAGCAATCCATGCAGAGATGTCAGGAAAGCACCATTCACATATCTAAATTACCTATCAGTTGGGATGGACAGACAGACAGACAGATAGAAGATAGATAGATAGATAGACAGGAGCACTATCTCCTCTCCTCTGACGGGTTGCCTCATGATGAGTAGACACTAATTTTCCCTTCAGGTTACTGGTGCTGGGCCTGCAATGGGACAAGCCAGTGCCTGACTGTGGACAGAAGACAAAATAAGCGGTGAGGGGAGAGGAGGGGGGGGGGGTAATACCATTGGACTGGCACAGATGATACAGCCAAAATGAATGGAAAAGCCCGTCAAATTTTCCGAGAAAACACAAATGGATGCATTCACGGCCACGCATAGTGCTTCCAGATTTGTACAATCAAATGCGCATCGGTTATTGAATCTGCTGACGTTTGCCACCGGTTAGATTTTACTCTTGCTTTAATACAGAATTTCTAGTTGGATTAACAGCAATATTACATGTGTGTGTACTTCATTTATGCTGGATAAGACAAAATGGGTAGTAGGTTGCTCTGTACTGTGCGTGGTGTATGGACTTTTCCTTTTTTTATAGCAGGTATTCGTAATTGTGCATTGTGTTTTTACCGTTAAGATTGTCGATAGTATTACTAGCTTTATTACTGTTGTTATTATTATTACTACTACCATTATTATCAACACCAGTGTTATTATTGATATTACCATCATTACCATTATTATCACCATAATCATCGCCACTAACACTGTTGCCACTACAGCCATACTGTTTGACAATCCTGTAACCCTTCTCCTTTCGCCCATACTACAACTGCTGTTGTCATGATACCACCAAAAGTGGTAGTGATCTCTCTTTATCATTTTTTCAATATTTTATCAATCATCATCATCATCATCATTCTTCTTCTTGTTATCGTTATTATCATTATTATTATCATTGTTGTTGTTGTTGTTCTCAGTGTTGTTGTTATCATCATTACTGTTTTAACTGTTGTCTTCCACCCAAAGGCTATTCCTCATCAACGTTCACTTGCGCGAATTTGAAAGTCTTGGTAAAGGTTGATTTTATTTGTTCATTTCCCAGTTGTTGCTGCTGTGTAGATGTGAAAGGTATAGGTACATGAGCAAGCGGGATCACCCTTTTGGAAGATGTTCCTTGTTCGTTCTGCATGCTCTGTCTTTTCATTTCCGAGGCGATTTAGTGTCAAAGCAACGTTCTTTTGGGAGTTAGGGCGTCATATGATCTCAATCACTGAAACAAGATTTTAGATAGGAAAATTTCCAAAAAAGGCCAAATAAAGTGGGTAGCAAATGAGTTAGGAATGTCAGACAACTGATTCAAAGAAATGACCCTGCCTTTTTCAGTTTTCTTGTCTGACAACTCCAAAAGCGAGTTTTTGCACAAAAAATTAAATATCAAAATGGCTGCCATAAAACTGTCATAGGATTCTGTAACCAACTTTCATTTTTTTGCCAAAAAGTTTTGGTTATGACTAATTAATTTTTTTTAGTTTATATTCAAAAGAAGAAGAAAAAAACACGTTATTCTTTTTCTAACATATTCAACGATTTTTTTTTTAATATAAATTAACGACAACCAGTAAACATGACAGCTTACAAACAAATCAAACGGAGCCACAGTTATTTCTCTTACCTTGCCTTAAAGTACAAACAATCTTTAATCAGAAACAAACTTTTTTTTTTTGACAAATAGGTGAAGGAGGAGAGAGAGGAGAAGAGAGTGAGAGAGAGAGAGGAGAGAGAGGGGCATTAAGCACTCTTGGTTTTTATATTTATACTTTTTCCTTTAAAAACAAACATTACAGTCTATCGAAACAGTGTTTCTGTCTTTCAGGGGGTGGGGGGGTCAATGAGGGAAGGAGGGATTGAAAGAAGGGAAAGAATATTGATGAGACTTAGTGTTTGTAGTTAAAGTCAATGGGTCATTGTAAGTTAAACAATCTATGGTACTTCTCCAATAATTTCAATCGTTTTTTGTGAATTCTTTAGGGGAATTCTTGCATCTTATTGTAATTTTTGATTCAAGCCAGCCAAACAAATCTGAAAAAAAATTATAGTCATCATTTTGCTCATTATTACGTCACAATCACTGATACCTTGTCTAGAAAAACTCATATACTTCGTTTCATTTGTTGTAACAAAATGTTGCACTGCACTTGCATGCTGCTGTCCCAAGGAAGACCAGCTGCTCTGCACTTGCACGGGAACTAGTCCCTGCTTTTGCATCCACAGAAGGTCCATCAGTGCATGCTCAGGACGGATGGGAGTGACTTCAGAACAGGAATCAAGGTGCCGCCTTCTAGTTTCCAGCCCATGGTTTCTGGCGAGGGGGGGCAGGGGTGCTGCAGGTGAGCTTGTAGCTAGATAGCCGTCTGAAATCCAGCAAGGTTTTGGAGCTTATCTCTTTCAATGGCTGTGGTTTCTGAAACAGCATGGATGGGGATGTATTTTCTGTATTTGGCATGCCTGCTTTTATCCAGACTTTGGGACACTTGATGCGAGAAAATGCCCCAGAAGCAGAACTGCAAAATCCGTGTCCCTGGAGGATTAAAAACCCAATGCAGCTTGCCTCAGCCTCACCGTGTACACAGTGCAGGATTTTTCCTGGTGTGAGCCTCCTCGTGTGAAGCCTCCAGAGGACGTACATCTGTATTGGGGTTTGAAGACTCCACGTGTGACATCTGAAGCCACCACCTGCAACAATAGTTTGGTCAACTGGAGCATGCAGTATGATCTGTCTTGACAAAAACTTCGCCAGGTCAGCCTTGTTGTCGGGTGAGAAATGTAGTTCTCCCACTTTGCTGGAAGGGGCACGTCTCTGCCTTCATGAAAAATTTTTTCTGATTGGCTGAGAATCTTTACCTCGTCCTCTCCGTGGTTTCTGTCTTGATGGAAGTCTGGTTGTATCTGTCGAAAAACTCAATGCGTTTGAAACCTCGCCAGCTTGATGAAGAGTATTGATGAAACGTCTGCCGGTCTCCAAATGTAGTCGCTTTTTGCGGTTTTCCCAATGTTTGCGATGGTGCCTGTCCATCAACAACAAGTGTGGCATTGTCACCAAGATCAGTCTCATCTAGGTTTGGTGGACAGGGTACTTCACGAGTGGTGCTGAGCAAAAGCGCTTTTGGGAACCAGAACGTAAGTCCATTCTTCTCTGCTAGTGCATAGGGTACTGGCATCAGTTCGTGTTTTAAAACCATGGAGAGGTCAACATTCCGTCCTGCCTCAAAGGCAGTGATTAATCTCTGAAGAATCTTCTGTCTGCCTTTATTGTTTTCTGTTTGTTTACTGTGCACATTCTTCTGGTTTACTTCATACGGACTTGCAAAAGTTAGTGGCATGTTCTTTGTCAAGGCATCACGAAACTTTATCTTCCTTTCAGCATGAGGGGTGCAACCTCTCATCAAACAAAGGTGTTCAACTGATTTTGACCTTTCTGTGTGCAGTTAACAAGTCCTCTTCAATGCTCTTGTTGGCGAGATCTTTGGTTGCAATGTTTTGCTGTTTTCAGGAAAAATCGCTGGAGAACAGTTTGAAGTTCTTCAGTGTATGGACCAAAATATCTTCATCTTTCCTGTCATGCCTTCTTTCCCCTGTTGCACTCATTATGGTTGACATTTTCTCTAGGCCAGTGTCAAAGCTTGTCTGGTTTCACAGGAAATGTGGGATCGCATGTTGTAGGACAGCGTCCCTCTGCTCAAAGCTGATGGTGTTTTTGTGATACCACGATTCCGCCACACTTTTTTCCTGTCCCATTGAGCCACTCCTGGCTTTGATTGGATCAACCTGGTTGAAAAAACTGCTTCCTACGTTTCACCACAAAGTTTCCAGCTTCAAATTCAGCTTTGACCTTTTTGGCAGTTGCTGCATTTCGCTCACGTACACACAGCCCCAGCGTGCAATTTGTTAGTGTGGTCATATCGCATCATATATGGAAGCATGGATTGTGAATGCGTTGCAGATGCAGCTTCCAGTCAAATCTCTGCTTGCTCTGGTGAACATTAGCATGATTTCCACCATTTGCATGTAAGTCCACCAAAACTGAAAGTTGGCTTTACCACGGATTCAACAAATCATCCAAAGATCTCTGAAAATGCTTGGAAGCAAGAAGAGACAGCGGTGCGTCTGTGTTTCCTTCTGTAAATTATCTTCAATCTCACCTTTCAGTTCTCTCTTTTGTTCATTGATAAATTGCAAACAGCTGAGGAAGCAGGATTCTCCACATGGCTTGAAGTGTTAATTTGTGAGATTTTATGCTCTGATGTACGACTTTCTGCCAGTACTTGTTTTGTGGTCTTTGGTCCAAGGAGATTGCTTTCTACCCACAACTCCACGAGTCCTGAGTATTCCATGTGTTTTCCAATGACCTTCATGAAGTTTTAATGAGATATGAAGACCACCAAGCCCGACAACCCGAAGGTTCTGGTATTCTTTTTCGCCCCTTTCAACTCCATCACTTTGCAGAACAAGGCTTCATCAACTGTTGCAACAACATAGTGTTGCCCAGGTTTGTTAGCAACGTGCTTTCATCTCTGAATGACAAGGGGTTGGGGGAGTCCCAAATTCATGGCTGGAGCTTGTTGATGGGCATATACCCAATGCTTGTCACTGCTGGGTCAGCCGGATGATTGTTTGGGTTTAATTGTGTCCAGCCTGTCTCAAATGTCCTTCTCCTTGCTGCGTATGAGGCTGAAAGTCATGTCCTTTGCTACGGCCTGAACAGCACTTTCATTTTCAGATGTTGCATTGAACCCCTCACGCTTTATGTCAGATGTATTCGTTGGTTTGAACGGCCCTTTTATAATCTGTGCAGGAACAAGCTTTTCCCTGGCTCAGGTACTTTAAGGTTGAGTCTTTGTTTGAAGGCTGAAAATGTCCTCAAACCCCATGTCTCCTTGGGGCTTCTTGCAAACAGCAACTTGAGTGGTATGGAAACTATTCTTTCCATGAAGGTGAAAAATTGATGTCTATGTTGTCACAAGTGAAGTGTACAAATCTTCCAGGGACAAAAATTTGGTGGAACCACAGCTCCTGTTGCTGGATCCATTGCCTTGAGAGTGCTTTCTGCCAGTGCTGTGTCAATTAGCTTTATGTTGTTGTACTCAGCTGTGTCCAGCACAGTGAAATAGCTGAACTAACTCCTTTTACCCAGTAGGCATGATGGAGATACTGCCAGACCAAGGTGCTTTTGGGGTCCGTGTGTACCCCCACTCACATTATACACCAAATCTTGTGCAACGCTCAAAATTCTTTTCTGGGATTTGCATTCAGTGCGTATCATTTTTTCACTTTTTTTGTTCTGACGTTCATCTGTGACACAGTCAAACAGTTCCTGGCCACCAAACATCAAGCGAAGGAACATGAAGAGACTTTCAGGAACACAGGAAATCATCTCCTCCTCATTAACAACAAATCCCTTGTACTTTGGTTGAGCAAGGATATTGATCTTAGTTTCAAGGCAACGTGGAACCATTTCAAGAAACTCATCAGACTGTTGATGTTTTTGTATTGGGGAGATGTTAGATTCTCCCTCCCAAAAGCTTTGAGACTGGAACATTTGCAAACGTCAGTGGAATAAGCACTGTTTGTCTTCCTAGGATACAGATATACTCATACACTGTTTTGTGACTTCCTCAAGCTTGGTCTTGAACGTGTACTTTCTGCTGGGCATATGATAATTTGTATTTCATGAATCATACTGTGCCTTTTCTGCAAAATCTTTATATCTTCCCCAAATGTCTGATAAATCTAAGATATGCACCTTTTGAGTGGCTTCTTCCAACTCGGCTACCACCCATTCCATTGGAATGTATAAAAGTGTTCATAAGACTGTTCCTTATTTTGATGTGGATCTTTGAAATTTAACAACAGGGAAATGATACTTGCCCTCTGCAGCAATAAGATCACTTACTCAAGCAAAGTGAACACAAGTATCTTGGTCATAAATTTGATGCCTCAAGAATCTTTCACTTGTTTCAAATGTAGACACTGTGTAAAGTTTGTCTTCTGGGTGGAAGATTCTTGAAAAAAACATACATGCATTCCAGTTCATTGATCCACAGAACTGCGAAGTACAGTGCTAGGTTTCTTGATTAAATGTCCCTTCAGGATTTTAAACTGGTTATGGTGCGAGCTTTCCGTAGCCTTGCTATTATAGTTTTACTGGTGTACGTGCATAGCAAGACTTGTGCCAGAACAAAAGGTCTTGGTTTCAAAGAGAGTATGTCAGTCAGTCTTTCTATCACGGCTCTATTTTTTACATCTTGAAGTTTTGTTCTGGCTAATGAAGCCTGTTGTAATGAAGAAATCCCTCGATCAGTGCAATGAAACACGGTCTTTTTTGTTTCTTCTTGGCAAAGAATACAGCAGGCCAGATTCAGAGATCGTGGTCTCTTGAGGTTGCGGACTGGCTCCATAGTGACTGTCTAGCTATCCATCACACTGACGATCTGGAGCCACACATGCATCGTATACATGATAGCACAACACGTGCGGTTCAAATGAAACTTAGGGAAACAAAATGGTTGAATGTTATAGTGGCCTCAGACGATAGCACTTTTTGCGTCATACTAATGATGTAAAAAAAAAAACCGTCTGTGTCAATGTCTTACATTTCTTTTTGAAGACTGTAATTGTCAAACCCACGTTGCTTTCATCTGTGCCTATGCTCTGTCTTCAGACTGTTGCTAAGTCTTTGTAGAAGCATTCAATTTCGGTCAAACTGTGAATGTATGAGGCCACTATAAGGTTTCTTGGTACTTTTTAGTGTTTTTTATACTGTTTTTGACACTTATTTTGAAATTATTTAAATCAAATGGCAGAAACAGATTTATACAGGTAGAAAATGACAAAAAAATATTAAAGTTTAGCACAAGTGATGTAAAACATAAGCAAGTAAGGTGTGTTTGAATCAAAACCGGTTCCGTACTTTCGTTTGTCGGCCATTTTGAAAAACATGATATTCCAGGCCATCCAAGCAATTTCAGTTTTGTCTGACAAAAGAAATGGATTCAGCACACCCGAATCCATTAGAAAGTGTTGTCTGACAGCTCCTAACAAGAATGCCTGGGGGTGTTTGTTTTTCTGAAATTTGTCCTAGTCTATTTACTCTACCTGTTTCTTATTTGCGTTTTACTGTTTCCTGCCTCATCGAGATTTTTTTTTTTTTGAACAGGTCAAACCGGCAAGCTGAGACGATCTATTTTCCAATATTAGTATGGAGGACAAGTCCGGTACAGCCAACTGCGGAGCAGAGCAGTTTTCCCGCTCTTTTGTTTACCTCATGACCCTTGGCGTGAATCTAGGCCATGTCTGTTTCGGCTACAACCTGGCTGTCGTTTCTGGAGTCATGCTGTATGCACAACCTTACTTTGACCTGGACACCACTTGGCAGTGTGTGTGTGTGTGTGTGTGTGTGTGTGTGTGTGTGGTGTGTTTCTCTGTCTGTCTTGTATATGATTCATCGTTGTCTTTTTTTTTTTTACTTTGACAGGTATTACACATGTGTGTGTGTGTGTGTGTGTGTGTGTGTGTGTGTGTGTGTGTGTGTGTGCTCTCGCGAAATAAACCCACAAACTCTATCCCGTCGAAAAAATGAACACTATTACTGATATACAAAAAATGGCATCTGCTTGTTCGCGAAAGAGTGCAATCGTCGGAGCTGCAGTAATCTCAGCGACGGTGTCATCGATCACCGCGGGTCCTCTCACCGACAAGCTGGGACGTCGGCGGACACTGCTGTTGACAGCGGTCCTGTGCGTTGTGGGACCTGTGGTGGGAGCAGCCGCCCCCAACAAGGAGGTGCTCCTGGCGGGCAGGCTGGTCACAGGACTCACCTTCCGTGAGTAGATTTTAACCTACGTGATTGGAACATTGTCGAAAAGTGTTATTTTTGTTTTGTTGCTGTTTTAGTACTCTTCTGTGGGTTTACTCCTTCGTCATCCGTTCCAGATACCCCATACCACGGCCGTTATAGAACTTTGTTCTGTCAGAGTGCCAGAATTAACAGTCCACAAGATGCAAGCACTATGACGTCATCATGAGGCAGCCCCCAGCAGAGGAGACACTAGACTGTTACTGAGTGACTTTGGTGGTCTTCAGTGGTGCCTATTCTGATCCAACGTATGCAGGATATCATGCACTAAGTCCTTTCATGATACTGCAGTTGCAGAACCACCATTGTAGAACGTCCCCTCTTTCCTCTCTTTCTGAGAGCGCTTCCATGTCTGTCCTATGTCAGTCGTTAAGAATTTGCCATGTCCGAAGTCTTTGACACGATCTCACTTGGGGCTCATACTGAGGTCATGATAGCAGGACTAAAAGACATAGATGAGTGTGGTCAGCGATGGTCTTTGATCCTTTGTCTGTCCGAGGTGAGACGGCGGGGCATATGGTTTGTAGTGCTGTTGTTGCTTTTTTTTAAATTGTGTTTGTTTTGTTCTGATTTTAGCTCGCTTCTCTTAAGAAAGAAGGATGGACCGTCATCTGCCATCTTTTCTTTATTTGCGTGAAGATACTGTCACAAAGGATCAGACAGAATAATCTGATCGAGGAAATGACGATTAGCAGTAGGGAAACCATATAGTTGCAGTTTGTACCTTTTTATGTTTATATTGCAACGAAAAGTTCTTCAATTAAACCATCTCTGTACTGACAAATTGCCAGAATACTGGGACTAATAATGGACATTTGCACAAGTCATATGTTGTAGCTTTGAGTTTAGGTTACAACCCATTGTACACTGATATGTGTTGCAGCTTTGAGTTTAGGTTTTAAGCCATTGTACTCTGATAAGTGTTGCAGCTTTGAGTGTAGGTTTTAACTAATTGTACACTGATATGTGTTGCAGCTTTGAGTGTAGGTTTTAACTAATTGTACACTGATATGTGTTGCAGCTTTGAGTTTAGGTTTTAACTAATTGTACACTGATATGTGTTGCAGCTTTGAGTGTAGGTTTTAACTAATTGTACACTGATATGTGTTGCAGCTTTGAGTGTAGGTTTTAACTAACTGTACACTGATATGTGTTGCAGCTTTGAGTGTAGGTTTTAACTAATTGTACACTGATATGTGTTCCAGCTTTGAGTTTAGGTTTCAACCCATTGTACACTGATATGTTTTGCAGCTTTGAGTGTAGGTTTAAAGCCATTGTACATTGATGTGTGTTGCAGATTTGAGTTTAGGTTTTAACTAATTGTACACTGATATGTGTTGCAGGTTTGAGTGTAGGTTTTAACTCATTATACACTGATATGTGTTGCAGCTTTGAGTTTAGGTTTTAACCCACTCTACATTGCTGAGCTGTCGCCAGCCAGCATCCGGGGCCGACTGCAAAGTCTGCTGCAGCTGCAGCTCAACATCGGGTTGTTTCTGTCTGCCGTCATGGCTGGAGCCTTCAGCTATCTGCCTTCCAACCACTGGCGGTGCTACATCTCTCTGTCTGTCTATCTCTCTGTCTGTCTGTCTGCCTGTCTCCCCTCTCTCTCTCTCTCTCTCTCTCTCTCTGTCTCTGTCTCTCTCTCTCTCTCTCTCCCCACCATCCCCTTGTCTCTTCTCTCTCTCTCTCTCATTTCGTTCCGTTCTATATGCAGAATTTAATTTTGCCCTGTTTTTGATGGCACTGAATCCACCATTTTGAAGTGTAAAAGGTAGTACTCAAACGACTGGAAAACAATGTGCTAAAGGGTTGTGTTGACTGAATGATAAAAAAGTGCAGTAAAAGAAACATTCAACAAAGAAACGTAATGCACGATAAACACACTCCACGCATATCTACAGACTGGCGAGGAAAGAATCAAACACATTTCCATTCACAGCACCAACAGCATACACGACCATCTTGCTGTCACTGAGAAAAACTAAAATCTGTGTGTCCACAGCTACATGTTGGGGTTTGCTGCGTTGCCCGCTGTGATGTTTGGTGTTGCCGTGTACATTCTTCCTGAGTCCCCAAGATGGTTGATCGCCAAAGGACGGTACCAAGAGGCTACTAAGGTTCTGCAACGAATCTATGGGTGTGAAGATGTCAGCCAGAAAGTTAAGGACATTGAGGAGTCTGTGTCTTCAAATGTCCCCACAGGTAAATGGCTTTGGGTACATTGCGCATCTATTGACTGCTCATGACAAAGGTTCGTGATGACGTAATCACTAAATATGCAGTGATTGAATATGGGAAAAAGCTGCATATAACTTGTGACAATAATTCTAAATGTTTAATTTGAACATAGCATCATCTGCGTATGCATATATACATATATATATATATATATATATATATATATATTATATATATATATATATACATATATATATATATATATATATATATATATATATATATATATATATATATATATAACAAACTAATAAATTCCAAGGATAAGTACCGAGCACCGTTCCAGCAACTTAAAGAGAAGCTTGGTGTTGCAATGACTGCAATAAATATTGAATTATAAACAAAGCTTGCTCTTATGTCTTAGATTGAAGAAATAGGGGAGATACGCATTCATATCTGCAGTGGTAGATGATTCTGCCTAACTAACAGTATGTGCTTGAGTGGGTGAATGGGGAAAAAATGAGGAGTCAAATTACCACTTTCCGCGGTCACTGAGGAGAAACAACCAAGTTTCGAAATACCGGTATATGACCAGGAGTTATATGTTAGTGAGTTTCCCTCCCTATTGGAGGATGTCTCCCCCTTGGAGAATATAAGCTTGCTGAAGGCTCATTTTGAGAAGCATTTATTTTATTTTTTCCCCATTCACCCACTCAAGCACATACTGTTAGTTAGGCAGAATCATCTACCACTGCAGATATGAATGCGTATCTCCCCCTATTTCTTCAATCTAAGACATAAGAGCAAGCTTTGTTTATAATTCAATATTTATTGCAGTCATTGCAACACCAAGCTGCTCTGTAAGTTGCTGGAACGGTGCTCGGTACTTATCCTTGGAATTTATTAGTTTGTTGTATTTTAGTCCCTTGTGGATTCATTCCAAGAACTGGCCCTCAGCACTTGTGTCTTAGAGGATATCTTTTTATATTTTCTACTTTTCACAAGAAAATGTAGCTTGTTTTGCTCTTTCATGATTTTCTTTTGCTTCTTAGATGGCACCTTTGGTTGGTTTTTTGAAAACTCAACAAACATACTACGGTATTGCACACCAGCCTTTTCTGGGATTGCATTCTTCTTAAAACTGAAAAGGCTGAGGAGTCAAATTACCACTTTCCGCGGTCACTGAGGAGAAACAACCAAGTTTCGAAATACCGGTATATGACCAGGAGTTATATGTTAGTGAGTTTCCCTCCCTATTGGAGGATGTCTCCCCCTTGGAGAATATAAGCTTGCTGAAGGCTCATTTTGAGAAGCATTTATTTTATTTTTTTCGCCATTCACCCACTCAAGCACATACTGTTAGTTAGGCAGAATCATCTACCACTGCAGATATGAATGCGTATCTCCCCCTATTTCTTCAATCTAAGGCATAAGAGCAAGCTTTGTTTATAATTCAATATATATATATATATATAATATATATATATATATATATAGAATGCTGCATAATTAAGTAGTGGGGGAAAACAAGTGCAGGTTAACAATTCTTCAGTCGTTATAGTAATGACTTGGCAAAGATTTGAACTTACAAAAAAAAAAAAAATTGAAGATGAAGAAAATGGGGGAATATATTATAACTATATATATATATATATATATGTAATGAAAATGCGATGCGTGTACTAGCCTATATGTCGTCTTGTGTGTACGACGAACGCGCAGAGTGAGTTTGATAATCATTTCTTGGCAATAAAGGTATATTCTTGATTTTCTTAATATCATATAAAAGCGTCATCAGAAAACATGATGGAAAATGTGCGTGCTTCATTAAAAGTGGAGAAAGACATTATTTGTCTATTACTCACTGTTCGTGCACTTTGTGCATGCATCATGTTCCTTTTTTATGTCACACAAGTCAGCAAAATCTCTTGGGAGAGTCGGTCTGCTGTTCTTCACAGAAGAAGATCTATTTCATGCAAGTGATGATGAAATTATGTAAATATTTCACATGCAATTGTTTAAGGGGAAAAAAGCTCATTTTCATTTATAACATTACACACACACACACACACACACACACACACGCAAACACACACACACCATATCTAGCTATACAGTCTGATCCACTTTAACGCACATGTCTATGAAACACTTGACAGAAAATGTTAACGATATACAGACGTGTGTTCCACTCTGGTACGAGTGGTGAAAACGCCGCACGTGCTGAAAGCATTCGCTGTGGGCAGCTGTCTGGCCTTCTTCTTTGTCTGGTCAGGGGTCAACGTCCTTTTGTGAGTGTTGCCTTCTGTCGAGTTTCTTTACACGCTTGTTAAAACAGCTGGAAACAAACTTACGTTAAGCTTTGATAATTTTCTAACACTCTCATTCAGTATCCATTGGAACATGCAATATCTGTCTTGTACCTAATAAGTGTCGGTACATATTTTTATGATATCTCAAATAATGTAAACATTTTATCAAGTTATAATGTTTAGCAAGATAGACAATCCCTTATGATCGGATACTATTTCTTCAAATGCGATGGAGTTATTTGAGTCGACAAGATTATCAGACACTGTTCTTATCATTGCCTCTGAACGTAAATTTTTCTACAGTGTTTCTCTTTACTTTGCGTTATAGTTCAAAAAGAACCATTTCTGAATATTGAGACAGTTAAAAATATGCCGAAATTTTGTTGATGACATACGATGAAGAATGTGCTCGATTTATCTTCCAAATATGAAGACAGATCAATAGAACTGAAAAAAGGTATTGCCCTCGACTGAAAGCAAGGTGAAAAATGTGTTTTTAGCAATATATCCTCCAGTTTTATTAAACTGCCTCGTCTTGTGGGCCACTTTATCATTACCCCTGAGCCACCCATCCCAGCTCCATGTAGCCACAGCCCAGTTTGTCGTCCCCGAACCCCAGCACCGGCAAATCACAGGGAGAGGTGATTATAAAGTCGTCATGAGGCACTCCACCAGAGGAGACACTGCACCGCTACCTTTCACTTCGATAGTGTTCATGGTGACTTTTCTGATCCAACATACACGGGCCACGTCCTGCTGACGACAACAATTGCTTAGACGACAAGTCAGTTTGAGTGTGCGTCTGACTCTGGTGAGCGCCACAACATCCACCCAGTGACAGTCCCCATGAACTTGTCGATGCTATCGACCCCGACACGAATTCGTCAAGAGCACATACATGGAGAGGAAAGCAAAACTGTGGTCATGACTATGCTAGCACATGAAAGGCCGCACAATTTGAAATGCACTTGTTTAAGCCGATCAATAAAGATAAGGATGATGAAGATGATGCTACGGATTTCCATTCTGGTCTGAGATTGCATGGCAGGGCAGTAACCTTCGCTTATTTTCATTAACAAAAGCCAGGCGTCATCCAGACCCGAGATATACAGACACCTGCAGTGTTGTTCCAGTAATTTGAGCAATACTCTCATAGACGCATTCAATAAGTAGATGAAAGTCAACCTTGTGGTTTCAGCCATCCCATTTGAGACCACAGCAAACCCAGCTCTGAATAGGAGCCGGTCGGGGCCAAATTTTTCCACAAATAAATGACTGATGGGAACTGGATTCTCAACCTAAAAGGCCATAATCCGTGATGCTAAATGCTGTGCCATGGTACCTTGTTGTTTGTTTGTGTGTGTGTGTGTGTGTGTGTGTGTGTGTGTGTGTGTGTGTGTGTGTTTGTGTGTGTGTGTGTGTGTGTGTGTGTGTGGTGTGTGTGTGTGCGTGCGTGCGTGCCTGTGTGTGTGTGTGTGTGTGTGTGTGTGTGTGTGTGTGTGTGGTGTGTGTGTGTGTGTGTGTGTGTGTGTGTGTGAGAGAGAGAGAGAGAGGGGAGAGAGAGAGCGAGAGAGGGAGAGAGAGAGACAGTGACTAGTCAGGCAGTTGTGTGGTGTGTGTGTGTGTGTGTGTGTGTGTGTGTGTGTGTGTGTGTGCTGGCAAAATGGTGCAACACTTCTCTTTTAGCCTTTTGTGTAGGATCATAATGAAGACCGCATGTTTGTTGTTGTTGGGTTTTTGTTTTTTGTTGTTTTTTTTGTTTGTTTGTTTTTTGTTGTTGTTGTTTTTTTTGTTTTTTTTTTTTTTTTGGGGGGGGGGGGGGTTGGAGGGGTTGGGGTTGGGAGGGGGTTATCAGGTAACACTCTATCTATGGATTCCGTGGATGTCTCTTATTCCGGCAGTTATCAGCAACTTGTATAGTGTATTCTGGTTCCAGGTTTTTCTGTGGGACGATCATGAAGATTGTGGGCTTTCCGCTCCAGCACGCTGTCTGGATTCAAGGGATGGCACCCCTTGCAATGATTATCAGCATCTTCCCTGGGCTTTTCGCCGTGGAGAGATACGGCAGGAGACCTTTGGTCCTCACCAGCATTGGAGGTAAAAAAAAAAGAAGATACTTTTCGTCTTTGAAGTAAACTGTTTGGAACCTTCGAAAACGATATCTTCTTTCAAATTAAGAATTTGCAATGGCAGCTCAACATAGACCACTGAGCAACACCAACTTGATTTAATTAAATTTCATCATGCCGTATGATTGTTACATATATATGCATAAGCAGATGATGCTATGTTCAAATTAAGAATTTAGAATGGCAGCTGAACATAGACCACATGATGTTTTGTTTTCGTTTGAGTGAAATAGCAGCAACAGCACTGACAACAATGATAAATGTTAACTTATAAATTCAGTGAGTAAACATGTACATGCTACATACTTTAACTTTAATATGCTTACGCAGGTGCACTAAAATTGAAAATGTGTATTTCTCTGTACTGCAGAAAATGGATTCTATTCCAAAAAAGAAAAGAACAGACTTTTCCCTTCTGTAGATAAACTTTGTTGATTCTGCCTGTCATTCTTCCAGCGCTGAGGTGTAATCTCTTCTCTCTCTCTCTCTTCTCTCTCTCTCTCTTTCTCTCTCTCTCTCTCTCTCTCTCTCTCTCTCTCTCTCTCTCTCTCTCTCTCTCTCTGTATAAAGTCCCTGAAAAGTAATATAACGAAATTTCGTCATAGTTTAGAAGTTTGCTTCCTATGTCAGTACCTATAATGATTAAATGTTAATGTCTATTTGATGAAAGGCAAGAAAATGTGAAAGAAAACTGCTCGATGTTAAACTGTATCTAAAAGCATTTGCCAAATAATTATCCAAAAACAGGGACGATTGCATTCATAGTCTTACGCACATAGGCGCTATAGCCTTCTTTCGAATATGAAAAATTAGTAGCATCGCTAAAAAAAAAAAAACACCTCTCCACAAAGCAACATATTGTCCCATTGGTGAGGAATACGTACATCCACTACTCTTATTGGGTGACTGCGTGCTTTGATAGTTGACTGATTGACTAATAGGCTGGTTGACTGATTCATTGATTGAGTGATTATTTTATTAACTGATCAGCTACATAGTCTGATAGATCATTCTGTTGCTTAACTGGCTGCATATTTGACTAATGGATTGGACATTTGATTAAATGCAGTGTATGTACCGCGTGAGACTTATTTTCTGCAGAATTTGTTACATCTTCAAACTGTCTTTCTGCATCATTGAGACTCCTTTTTTGTACTTGTCATTTATTAGTAGTGCATAGTATATTGGGATCACCATTACTGTTATCGCTCATAAAGCAAATGTCGCCAGTTAATGTTTGTGTTTGTTGTAAATCTTGACATAGTTACCATCTGAAATGTAAAGAAAAACGCAAGTTACACCATTTCTTCTTTTATGATTATAAACATCCACTACTGATTTCGCATCATCTTTCTTTATTTATATGTCCATGTGTCTTAATGGTGTTTTGGCTTAAGTACTAACTTTTATTTGAATTTTCCAGGTGGTGGAGGAAAGGACGAGCTGGTAAATTGATCTGTCGTCATCATGAAATGAGTTTTCAAACATTTTCTTGGGGAAAAAAATGTGACGGTAGAAAAGGAGGTGTGAAAAGGGGCAATACAGTTTCGGACACAAAGTGGAATATCAGATCCATTGCAGCACACAGGTTCCATCTGACTGTTTATTGTGGGCAGAAGCATTTGTTTTAAATGACTTTCGTCTTCTACATGAGACTTGTCGGGGCTGCAACAGACAAAGATGGTTCACCGATAGTATCGACCCGAAACGTCCTACTTCTATTGCAGGTCCAGTCTCACCATCGCTGGATAGAGTCACAATGCAGTAGATTCCTAAGGCATCCAGCAAAGTCTGATATGATACCTCTCATTCCGATTAACTGACATACTGAAGTCCTGTGTGTGCACCGTGTACTTCATAATTCGAAAGAACCCACAGCAACAAGGGAGATGTCCCTCTCAAACGTCTGTGGGACACTCTATCAATAGTTACACGAAAAGTAAAAACATGGAAGATACATTTTGTGGCAGTAAATTTCCTCCAGGAAGAGCACCTTCAGCTTCACAGAGAAATCTATTGTGATGATGAAGTTACACATTATATCAAATTCAATACCATATAAAACATATGACAAGACGTTTTTGAGAACATACCGTGGATATGCCTTTCGAAATATTTTGGTCTTTGAAGGGTGTGTGTTGTGGCTGGCGCTGGTGGCAGTGGGCTTTCACCTGACCACAGCCGACGTTCCCCATGTCCAGCCCTTCAACCTGACCAATGGTTCTCTGTCCGTCAACACGTCCATCCTGCCATACCTTCACGTGCGTGCTCTTTGCCTTAATTACTGTCTTTTGCATGGGAAAACCCAGGTTTTACTGAATTTGTGTGATGATGATTAGTGTGGACAGATCGAAAAGCAGGCCATGGTTGGCTATGACAGATGTGCATTGATCTCTCTCCTCTCTCTCTCCTCTCTCTCTATCTCTCTCTCTCTCTCTCTCTCTCTCTCTCTCTCTCTCTCTCTCCTCTCTCACCCCTCACAGGAGAGAGAGAGAGAGAGAGAGAGAGAGAGAGACAGAAATTTATCAATGTTCATTTCTTATTATTCTTCAACTGCTTTTGCAGAGGATGTGAAGCATGTGTCCAGGATGAGAGCTGTGGTCTGTGCTACAAAGACAAGTCTGGCTTTTGCCTGCCGGCCCTGAATGAGTATCACTCAACTCTGGACCGTGTATTAAGGGCGACCAAAGAGATGACGCCTTCAAGTTCGCTCTGGATTATTGTCCCAGTCCCTACGCTTGGATCGTGGTTGCCGGCATTTTCCTGTTCTTCCTATTCTTTTCTCCAGGTGAAAAGCCTTTGTTGTTGGTGGTTTTTTTTTCGTTTAGAATGTAGAGAGCAAATTCATAATGGTTGTACTCTATGGCTTTTTGTTTCACTGAACCATACAAATTCCTGGAATGGAACATTTTCACGTGATGCTAAGGAGTATATTTAGGAGACTGCCCCTTTGATATCCCCCCACAACTCTCTCTCTCTGTTCCGGCTGCTAGTCTGTTTTCCCCACAGTCTTGTTCCACATGTTTCCTTAGTATCCATGTCGTCATATCTGAACTGCCTGGTTTACCCGGGTCTCTGTTTCCACAGTCTATATTTCCCATAGTGTGCATTGCGGTAGGATTGTGTTCATTCAGGTCTGTGTTTCCACAGACGTGTATTTTCCTCTGTCAAAACAGGATGCGTATGTCCTTACTTGTCTGTCATTAGTTTGCCTGGTTCCTTGCTTTGTTAGTTCTTTCTCTGACCCCGCCTGGCCCCTCTGTCTTAATGTCAATTCATCAATCAGTCGGTCTGTCTGCCTTTCGACCCTTACGCCTATTTCTGGTCACATTTTGTCCTGTCAAGCATCCATTTGGGGAACCAAGCTATTGAACAACAAGAATCTCCTTATGCAGCATCCCTAGGTAAATCCAGGCAAGTCAGGTGAAATTTGCTGGACGAACTGACACCTGAAGGAACATGGGCCTATGGTGGGTGAGGGATGGGAAAGTGTGAATCTAATATTAGATACTTTGGAGGTAAAACAGACCACGTGAAATGTGAACAAGAGAGCAAATGTGCTGGAGAAACACCGACATACAGAAATACAGCTCTACAGACATTCTGGTTTGAAAAACGGTCGAGGAGGAACGTAGGCTGGATCTCTGAAGTATATGACTGATGATGATGGCAATTGCAGGTATCATTCAATGCTGCTTGATATGACAGTGAAAAAGCTTTGCTTTTATTTTCTGTTTGCTTTTTTTCTTCTTTTCTTATTCTCTATATGACTTTTTGTTTTCAAAGGCATGCTAGAGCGAAACACGTGTTTAAAAGTTGGACGATTTCAAAAGCCTTCCTTCTGATTTGCTTCGAAATCCAGTCTCATTCAATGAAGGAATTCTAAACAGCATTATACATGAGAAGGAAAACAAAATCAAGCACCACACCTGTCTGGTCCTTTACAAACTGAATTTATGTCGTGCTGCTATCATTGCATAAACCACAACAATCCTCGTTGATATCTCCTGACTCTTAATCAGTTAAATTCGTGTATTCATCCGTACAACGTTTTTCAAGCGTCTAAATCAAATCAGTTACTATGGCATATGTCTTCATGTGTGTAGCGTTATGGAGGAGGGTGGCTGGGGGTGGGGGCTGCATTGGGGTGTACTGGTGATGGCAAGAATGTATGAAAGATAAGAAGAAAGGCAAGGTGTAGAGAGAACAGTTGTAAATATGTTAATCTTTTTTTTAATGCCCTGGTACACATGAAACAAAGTTTATGTAACATTAGGTCCCGTCAAATTTGTATATTTCAACAATAGTGGAAGTGTATGCTTGCGCACTTGGACACGAGTACATTCATCTGTTTCTGTGTTAATATCATGCATGACCTTTTTAACAACGATGATTTCGATTTTTTTTGTCCTTTTATACATAGGAATGGCTGCTTTGACCTTTGCCATCAATGCCGAAATCTACCCCATGTGGGCTCGTGGCACCTGTATGTCATTGAGTGTGGGCCAGTTCTGGTTGCACAACGTCATCATGACTTTCAGCTTTCTCTCCATCAGTGAGACATTCAAAATGTACGGTAGGTACTTGCGTTCAGATGCCTGTAATGACAAACAGTATTCTAAGTAAAAGAATAAAGATGTAAGTAACCACGATTTCCCGCTTCAAATTGAATGTTACAAACATTACCCACCCACCCCCCTTTCCAAACAGAATCAAAAAATAAAGAGTAAGTGACGAACGGACGACTCGTGCTCATCGATTGTACAAACACTAACAGCAACACAACACTACACACACACCACACACAACCACCTGCACACACACACACACACGATGAAAAATAATGTAAAAAAAAAGAAAAAAAAGTCACAGATGATGCATTTTGCATCTGCACAAACTTGAGAGATAAATAAAAGGCTGCAAGGTGATTACACTCTGATCTATCCGAAGTAGTTGAATGAAAAGGAGCAACTGCCGTTGTACTAGCTGTTTTTATATGACCACAGTGAACGGACCACATCTTTTTCTGTTCGGGTGAATAGTCCCTGTCAGATTCCTTACATAGCTTTAACTCTCTCTCTCTTCTCCTCGCCCCGAGTGCCTCCCCTGTCGCAACCGCAGCGCATTCAGCCGCTTGTAAATTTCTACTTGTATAACTGTATTTCGCCCAGCATGCCTGTCAAGGTCTTCCATCCACTGTAAGCCACGCTCAATGCTAGCACTGGAAGAAATCGCATTGTCGTCATCAAACAGTGGTAGAGGTAAACAAACTGTACGTCGTTCTGCGTTCACTTCGAGTACCGAGAAAGAGCCCATGCTACGCATACTCAGGACAGCAGGGCGATATCGTCGCAAGTGCCCTCCCTGCTGAAAGGGATAGCACAGAGCAAGACCTACAGAACAATCAAGAAAAAGGCAAGTGAAAGTTCACTGTTCTCCTCGTTTATTTGCCGCACCCTAGTATATTTTCCCAACGTGACAGAAACCACCCGAACGTTGTGTCCATGTGAGAGATTTTCGAAGGTGACAACCATCTCCCTCTCTCTGTAACCCAGCCTGCAGAAGAAACACAACACAGTGACAACCATCTCCCTCTGTCTGTAACCCAGCCTGCAGAAGAAACACAACACAGTGACAACCATCTCCCTCTGTCTGTAACCCAGCCTGCAGAAGAAACACAACACAGTGACAACCATCTCCCTCTGTCTGTAACCCAGCCTGCAGAAGAAACACAACACAGTGGACAACCATCTCCCTGTCTGTAACCCAGCCTGCAGAAGAAACTCAGCATAGTGACAAGCAAACAGAGAGTGATTTGGAACCGTGCGACAAAGAATCTGTGACAGTTGCACACGATGAAGTGTCAGACATGGATTTTGGTTCACTGAAGCCAAGCGCTGATCAAGACTGTGTTGACGAATGCTGTGATGTGGATTGTGATCAGGACAGGCCTCCAGCGAATGACCAGCAGAACGACCCTCCAGAGAACGTGACTCTCAGTGACATTATGTCGTACCTACAAGGAATGTTAAGAAACATGGAAAGCGTTCATTCTGTTGACAGAGAGAATGTGCAACTGACTTCAGCGGCAATTCAGATGTGGAGGACGGAAATCTTGTTGACAGTGGATAAACGTTTTGAAAGTCTCAATGACAATCACATCTGTGTTCGACGTTTGTTAATTATTTCCGTGATTTGGTTTCCTCATCGCGATGTTGTTTTTCTGACATTATGGTTTGTGTGCATTTGTTGATCTTCATTTTTGAACAGCCCCTCCCCCACCGCAACCCTGCATGAGAATGGGCTTTGGAAGCTTAACTCATTAAATCATTCGTTCGTTTTCTCTCTCTCTCTCTCTCTCTCTCTCTCTCTCTCTCCTCTCTCTCCTCTCTTCTCTCTCTCTCTCTCTCACTCTGTATATATTGAATTTCTGCAGAGTGTGTGTGTGTGTGTGTGTGTGTGTGTGTGTGTGTGTGTGTGTGTGTGTGTGTAATAGAACGTTAACAGATTGCTAGATGAAATTAATCGTACGATGATGGTTCTTTTGATTAACCCTGTCCCAAATCTGTTTTCATCGTTCATAAAAATATTTTTCGGTGCCTTGTCGAAGGGAACTGCAACTCATAAACCCCTGAAGAACCTCACTGTTACACCGACCACCCCACACTCTCCAAAATGTTCATGTGCCACAGGTTCTCAGAAAACACAGACAAAAGCTAATGTCACAAAATTCTGGAACGCAAGAGATCTAACAAGTAAATAAAAAGTTACTAAATGTATCTCATCAAACAAAAAGAAATAGTTGTTGGACCGCTTTGGGCTATCTCATATCCAAAGCACTTACACCCAACCATTTTAAGTGAACGCCATGAGTACGGTGAGATTTTCTTCTCTTTGCTTTGTTTTTACTCTGTCCAAAACGTATTGGTGGGTTTAAATATCTTTGGATTACGAATATTTCAGTTTTCAGATATAATTTTTACATATGGATGTCAGTTTATGACGTGGTCATCATCAGTTATATGTCAACTAGTGATGTTATATCAACTGGACCAAAAACAATAGGGCTTGATCATTTTACTACTTTGGCCTTGCATGTTTAGAAAAATTGAGATTCTATTATTTCAGGAACTTTCTGGTTCTTTGCTGCCCTGTGCGCACTTGGCTTCGTGCTGTTGGCCATTTTCTTGCCTGAAACCAAGAACCGCAGTCTGGAGGAAGTGGAGGAACTCTTCATGACGTCACAACAGCTGCAACGCCATCGTCAGCAAAGGGAGAGCAGTCAGACAGACTCTACGCTGAACGAACAAGAGAAGATAATCTTCATGATGAGCGAGGACGCAACCAAAATGTGAGACACGAGCGTCTCAAACATTTTGTATTGTCTATTTTTTTCCTGAATTTTAAAAGATTATTGTGGACTTATCACATGTTGTTTTTTTTTTATTACTCGCATATTAATGAAAACTATCTGTCATACTAGATCGTCTTCCTTCATCTTCATTTATCTCTGCAGTGGTTTGAGGACAACGAAGGCCGTACATGAACTGATGATTGTGCAGCGCGATAGCCTGTCTCTTCACTTTCACTGTACAGTGTATCCACGGTAACTGAAGTGTCTTAAGACCTTAATGGCCTGTACGTGTAGACTGACAGGGTTTTCTGGTGTGATACTTCTACACGGGCATAGGAAGGGAGGAGGATTTTGGCGCATGTTAGAGGAAGAGTCTAGCCGGTGGTGATTACAGAAAATGGTGACCTTCTGCAAACGTATGGATCTTTACAAGTAGTGTCTTTCACTTAGGCTTTAGTCAGAAGGACGATGTCGATGGTGGCATTTCGTCAATGGTCCAAATAATTTTTCTTTTCACAATGCCCAGTTCCCACACTAAAGGCATTTTAACAATGTAATGGAGCTGTTGGAGATAAAGAAGTATAATGTACAATAAAAGTTGGGGGGGGGGGGGGAGTTATTCAGTTTTACTGCAAGAAAAACTTCTGTTCAAACATTTATCAATCGATGCTCTATCCAGTTACACAACTAAAAATGCGAACTTATGCTTCTACTGAGCTTAATACAGGACTGATTTCCTTTTTTTTTTCGTTAATTGGCGGAAATATGTTTAGCCACAACATTTCCTGCGGCTAGATATGTCATTACTATCTAATCTCTGCTCAGCATCGATTCAACAACAGGTACACCTTTAGCTATTTCTACACGGGACAGTGAGTCATCTATTATCATATCTATGTAAATATCTCCTGTGATAGCCAAGTTCATAACATTTTTTTGATGATCCGCCGACTTCACTGGCAAATTATAACTATTGGTGTTCTAGCACATTAGAATATTTTTCATCGGAAAATCAATGTTGATTACACTAGTTTTTATCTTTTATGTAGCGAGGATTTTTTAAAAGCAAAGTACAAAAAGCTATCTGAATTTGAATTTGATAGCAAGTTATTGAAGATGCACTGTATGTGTCTTAGGGTGTCTCTGTCTTTTGTGTAAGTTTCATTGAAATACAGAACATTTGTGTCAGTAGAGTGGATGGTGCTTGTAAGGATACATTCACCTTTTTTCACAATGTTTCAAAGTATTATGGTCTTTGAAGCTAGCAGATTAAATAAAACTCGGTCAAGTTTATCAAATCTCAATGTAATGTAAGACACAACTCAATTTGGATCTTTGCCGTGTGAATGGATTTAATCAGAATTAGGTTTGATATTGAACAGTTGTTCTATTTTCCTTTTTCATTTGTGTAATGGTTTAAATGTGTCGATTTTGCTTTTCCAGTTATTTGTAAGTGAAGCAGTAATAAAAGGTACATGTTTCATTGTTGTAGAATTTATGTTGTGCTTCCACGAAGGTTAGCTAAGACTGCAGTTCAGCTTGATTAGATTTTCACTCAAATCGAGAAGATCCACATAAAATGGAGCATATTAAAATTAGATTTTCGCTTAAGTCCAAAAGAAGCACATAAAATTATATATTTCTTGTGGGTTGTACATATATCCGATTTCCATTATATCAAAACATTGAAAAGCCGTTTTCACTCAGAGAGCACTCATATGTATCAAAATGTTCGTTGTACTATAAACTGAAATGAAGAAGGGCAAACCACAGAATGAATACCTTTATACGAGGAAGAATCACCGAATATTGGGACAACTTCACCGATTTTTAAAGAAAAACGTTTTGTGAGAATACATGTAGACTGTACAGCCATTCATAAGAACTGTGAAAATCATGTTTGATTAGAAAGATAAAGACAGCGAAAACGTTTGTTCAAGACAATACCAATAATGGCTTTTAAAATTCTTGCATTAAAGCTCTTGAATTTATGGCACAGTGTCGACCTGCCAGTGATACTGGTGCGCTTCAGACTGCCAATACCTAGGGCTAGTTCGGCAATATCAAGATCATGTGGACTGACAGCAATTTATTCGCTTGGTTTCATAAGCTGCAGTCATGTTATTTATTTGGAGAAAAGTGAGCCCAAACCATTAAAATCAAGTACTTAAAGCAACGTCAGATCTATTATTTAACCGTTCATATCAATGATGATTGTAGACACACTGTCCATTGACATCTTATCTCTGAAAGAAAACCCATTCTATAATTTTTGCCTGTTCATCATCTTGCAAAGAGGGCTCTTCTCTTTCAAGTAAACATCAATAGTAAAATGCATTTATACCATAATATAATGCACTGATGTGCACACAAATAATCAAACATAGAACCTTCGTTGTCTTCAATAAGCAATCAAAAGAAGCGCGCGCGTGTGTATTGTGTGTATGTGTGTGTGTGTGTGTGTGTGTGTGTGTGTGCGTGTGTGTGTGTGTGTGTGTGTGGTGTGTGTGTGTGTTTACAAAAAAGCAGGAGACACAAAACGACAAGGACATTTCGAAAAGACAACGAACTATATCAAAATTAAAAAGAAATATGAAGAAAACGTCATGTTTGAAAGAGTAAGACATATAATCCATTCAAGAGTACACTGTGCACTGCATCATTTTTACATATGACTTACATTTCAATGAAAACGTTTGTATTTTGCGTTCAGATGAACTTTATAAAGTTCCCATAACCGTAGCAAAGTGCCTCGCAAAACATAAAATACATATAGAATTTAACCACTGTGATAGATTAAAAGCAGAAGTGGATCTAATATAATAACGTTGTCTCAGTGTTTGTAATGTTCGCTGTTTAGTTTCCTGTTAATGTATACATGGTAGTCATTTTCTTTCAAAATCACATTTGTACAGTTTGTTAATATACACATTTTTTGCTATTTCATCTATAACTATTAGTTCTTTTAAAACACGGATGGTTGGTTTTATTTCATTTATCCTATATCTGTACAAAAGAGCATTTTCAGTGATAGAATGTGAAATCAAGCACTTAATCGGTTTTTGCTATTATCCTTCTTCCAGATACAATTAGCTCTATGTGAAAGTTAAATCCATGGCAGTTTTTCACCTTTTCCGTAGGAATGTGGTGATGTTCTGTTCAAGAGGCAAGGGATGTGGGACAATTATGTGAGTCGAGTCTGACACTCGCTATTTCCTTTCACAAAACAAATGTTTCTATCATTGTCTGCTGAATCCACATTAATTCTTAAAATTCATTTGTCACCAGTGCTGTGTAGTGCATTCTTGGTGGGGATGATTTTAGTTTTATGTCATAATATTGTGCATCTTTTCACAACCTTTTCCTAATAATTGATGTGTTCAATTTCGTTTCCATTTAGCGAGGAATTCAATGTAAAAAAAAAGTCTGATTGTTCATTCAAGTTTTTACAGTATATAAAATGCCTGTAGAGAAGTGGAATCAGGAGCGAGTAAATTCGGATAGAAATAAAGATTGTACTACCACCGATACTCTGCCCGAGGATGCTTTTAGTGTTTTAAGTCGTGTACATACGCAGATACGTCTGTATGCTCACACAAACCTACAAATTACACACACATGCGCACGCACTTCTGCACACGTACACACGCGCGCATATATATGCAGCCACAGACACACACACACACACACACACACACACACGCGCGCGCGCGCGCGCGCGCGTCTGCACACACACACACACACACACACACACACACACACACACACACACACACACACATATACGCGTCTGCACACACACACACACACACACACACACACACACACACACACACACACAACATATATATATTATATATATATATATATACGCGCACACATACACACACAAGCGCGTACACACGCATGCGCGCACACACCAGACATGCATGCGCACGCGCACACACATGGGCCCGTGCCCACACATCCATACACCCACGTGTACATTCAATACACACACATACTAAAAAAAAAAAAAGACAACCAATATTAGGTAGGTACTCAAGGTCTGACCAGCGCACTGGGCTAATGCGTAGGTCAGACATCTGCTAAGTCGTAGCCACGAGATCCTCTTCTTCAATTTCTCATCTTAGTTGTTAATTCATTTATCCATCAGCATAAAATCATGCGCAGTGTGGTCTCAAAACATAGTGGAGTAATGTAGTGTATATGGACTAGTCCGCACGAAGTGACGCCTCCTTGATGAAACTGAAACTGAATTGAAACTGAAACTAGTCGTGTCTTGTATATTACCTTAACCTCGAAAAACGTTGTCATTTGTATTTATACGCATTTTATTACGCGACAATTCCCACGTAAACTCGAGCCCTCACATTTTGAATTCTCTAGAATCCCATTCTATGTACTTGGTATTTCATCCGTTGACTGTTCTTTTGTTGTTTGTTGTTGTTGTTGTTGTTGTTGTTGTTGTTGTTGTTGTTTGCTGCCTTATCAAACGTTTATTGCTTTTTCAACGTTCTCGTTTGGTCCTGAACAGCTTCCAAATTCACTTAAATGTTTCAAATAAGATTCATATGACATTGTCTCTCTTTCAAGGCTAAGCAAGTACCGTCAGTGAGCTCACCAGTGTTAGTCTCAGTGTCAGCATTATTCAAATCTCTCAATTTCTGTACTTTCCTCATTTTGCATGCAAATGTTTATACACTCCAGACAAACAGGTAAGGCAATATCAGATCACATCTTGAATGTTATCAGTTTTTGAACGGAAGGAATGGGAGCAAAGATTGTGCCTACATTTTACATTTTACTTTTCTGAACCATTAACATACTCGTCAGAAAATACAGGTTTGTTTCTCTGTGTTCGTTTTTGATTCATTTAATTATTTTTCTGTATTCTGTCTACTACAGATAGCACCGTGCAACCACAAGAATGTCAATATACCTAAGATAACCAAAGGTCATGTCCCTATTAAGATAAAATCATTATTGTCTTTTCAAGCAGATCTGCCTAAGTCCGCTTTGAAGGCACAACATCCTCAATCAGTTCTGCATTCACATATGCACTAAAAGGCACAGGTACATCCCCTGAATTCTTTGCCTTCCGAACGAATTATTGTACTTGTATGCTGTGACTACTGATGTTATAAAGTATACCGATATTACGGTGAAAAAATAGATGATTGCATTCATACCTCTGCGACAACTAATGCTGTGAAATATGTCTAATGATACAGTGACAAACAGATTTAGCAAATTCGGATGCTTGGAGTTACTGACAATGTAAAGGGTGCACGGAAATCCACCCATTCCTCAAGACAGTAAAAGTGTTGGTCTGTGTTATACCTCCGTTTTGGTTTGTCGGAAGATTGACATTTTTAAAGTGCGTGGAAGTAAAAATGACCGCACTTAAATGTTTAACGCTAGTGGTGATTCTATTCACAAAAACAACTAGTCAAGAATCAATTGCCTTCAAGAGCTTAGGCCTATAAAGTCAGGGCCGGATCTAGTGGGGGGAGGGGCTTTGGGGGCTGCAGCCCCCCCCCCCCCCCCCAAAAAAAAATAAAAAATAAAAAAAAAAAAATCATGTCATGCTCTTTCACTGCAGAAATCTCAGTTTGGAAGCAGTATGATATGGTTCTCAATCACGTTTCTAGAGGTAAATGAACAGTACTCCTAGAGTCACATTTACATGCCCTGATTGCACCAGATTGCACTATTTTGTTTCTTTGATTTAAAACTTTTCCGGGGGGGGGGGGGGGGGGGGGGGGCATGCCGGAGGACCCTAGTAGGCTCGGCGCTTCGCGCTTTCGATGGATTACCCCCCCCCCCCCCCCCCCCCCCCTTACAAAACAGTGATCCGGCCTTGAAAGTAAACAATAATGATATGAGTCTTGTGTTGGTGTAATGATCTGAACATTGAAAAGGGACGATTTTGAAAAGATTCGTAAATGCATGCTGCAGGGTTGTAAGTGAAAAGCAGGAATATCTATGCAGCTTGTCTGAATTTTGCATATTAGCCAGTAATTAAAGACACATTATCTCTCAATACTAGAAGATGTTACTTTCTTATCGAATATTCCGAACGTCAAGGGGTATAGGCAAGTTTCTTTCCGTAAATAAAAACAATATTAACATTCGTATTTTTACGGATTCCATTTTCAGGGGGCGATTGTGTGTATACCTACGTGCACACGTGTTCGTATGTCTGAGCGAGCCCGTGCGTGTGTGTGTGTATGTTTGTGTGTTTACATGTGTATTGGCACGTGCATGTTCGTATACACGTGTGTGTGTGTGTGTGTTTTGTGTGTGTGTGTGTGTGTGTGTGTGTGTGTGTGTGTGCGTGCGCGCGCGCGTGTGTGCGTGCGTGCGTGCGTGCGTGCTTGTGTGTGAGTGTGTGTGTGTGTGTGTGTGTGTGTGTGTGTGTGTGTAAGTTACAAAAAAATACACGCATACGAGTGTGGGTGTGTGTGTGCGTACGCGAATTTGTGCGTACGTGTGTGTGTGTGTGTGTGTGGTGTGTGTGTGTGTGTGTGTGTGTGTGTGTGTGTGTGTGTGTGTGTGCGTGCGCGCGTACATGCGTGCGTGCGTGCGTGCTTTTGTGTGTGTGTGTGTGTGTGTGTGTGTGTGTGTGTGTGTGTGTGTGTGTGTGCTCGCGTGTGTTGTACAATGACAATAATTAAAAGGCACAGGAGACGCTCAGATTAGATACAGGAAAATGGATCGAGTAGAAGGAAAAAAAGAAATGTTTTCTTTCCAGAAAACTGCAACAACAACAACAACAACAACAACAACAACAATAACAACCACAGGAACGGCAACAGCAACGACAATAACAACAAAAACATAACTAAAATACTATACAAATCTTAAATAAATGTTAGCGAACCGCCCAGAGAACGTGGACAAACGAGTCACAAGACTCGTTTGTCCCCGTTCTCTGGGCGGTTCGCTAACATTTATTTAAGATTTGTTTAGATTTCCGCCTGCAGTCGTCTCGCTTTGCAACTAAAATACTATGGCATCTCAGTGAGTAAGCCTGTCCCTGAATGATAACCATTACATAACACAAAACAAAAGCAATACTACACACAGATTTACAACACCAAAGAAGAAACGTCACCATGAAGAAGAAAAATAAACTAAATGACGGATTTCCTTTACATTAATTATTTTCAAAACCTGTAGGACGAGGAATAAGTATTGTAGCAATGACATTACACAAGGTAGGCTCAGACAACCTCTGACTATTTCACCTGACACCATAAGTTTGCAACAATACCTGGATAAAATGATGAAAATCGGTACTTAGCTGTATAACACATACTCTTTATCAAGATAATTATATTGCATGAAGGCACTAAAACTACGGCGCGCGCGCGCACGCACACACACACACACACACACACACACACACACACATAGATGAGCGCACTCCTTATACCGTGCGAGAGCGCGCGCTCACACACACACACACACACACACACACACATCAATTCGCACTGTGTGTCATGCCAAAACCACTTTGCGGCACGGCCACGCCTCGCTGGGCACTGGCCATTGACAGTACCCACACTCTTCAGAAGAGCACATACAACAAGATAGCGTCGCACTGAAAATCAGCACGATTTTCACGGTGTCGGCTAACTGGCTGTACGCCTAAAATGGACTCAACATTCTAAGAGAAGGAGAGCAGACCTGGTGGTTAAAAATAGATGTTGCAAGTATTCAAAATTTAAACTAAATAAATCCAGCATGTCAAATATGCTAGTCTCAAAATCTTTCTATTCTGAGGGAAAAAACAACACAAAACAAGACAGCAATGTCTAACGCAGTAACGATTCTCACGCACAACAGCATGTATATTCACATGTACATTACAGTAAAAGATTCTCACGCACAAAGCATGTATATTCACATGACATTACAACAATGGAAAAGAATTTTTTAAAGGTAAATTATAATTAAAATCCTGCTCACAAAAGGGATAAACAAATTACAAGACAAATTAATTTGTTTGTCACTTTTGTCCGCGGATTGATTAATCTCTTTAAAATAAGCTTCAATTGCCACCTGCAGCTACCTCACTTTGAAACTCATATGGAAAGATTACCACACACCCATGACTATAAAACATGTTAACGCGCCTTTAACAAGCAAAAACGTTTTAAATTTTAAAATACAGCAAATGTAAATCAGAGAGAGATATAATAAGACTCCTCTCGGACAAAATGTACGTCGCATACTACACATTTAGATATTGACACTAAAGCAAAGAGAGAGAGAGAGAGAGAGAGAGAGGAGAGAGAGAGAGAGGGACACAGAGAGATGAGAGAGAGAGAGTAGAGAAGAGAGAGAGCAGACAGACAGACATGACAGACAGAAGAGACAGACAAACAGAGGACATTGACACAGAAATTGACCAGGCAGACAGTCGTTACCTGATCAAGCTTGACTATTTCTATTCTCGTTCATTTAGCTTTAGATATACGGCTTTGTGCAAAATTCTTTGAGAGAGAGAGAGAGAGAGAGAGAGAGAGAGAGAGAGGTCACACGGATCACTTTTAACACTATTTCTGTTCAAATGCATTTCGGTGTGTGGCCCAGTACACAGTTCATTGACGAACTTGAGCTGTTCGTCCCGCTTATGCCTTTCACGTGCAAACTAACCCTAGGGTGAACTTCTCAGGTGCAGGTTTAGTTATGTTTGAGCAGCATGGCGCCTCAACGCTTTTGAAAACTTGTTCACGGCTCCCTCAGTGTGTCAGCGCACCTTTCGTCTGTGAATACAGGTGAGACGTTAAACTTGTTACTAGGCTCTCAGTTATTCGAATTTTAAATTTGTTCACGTTACTTTTCAGCTTCGAATATTTTCTTTACCAAAAAAAAAAAAAAAAAAAAGCATTCAAACTTTCCAAGAATGAAACGCAGAAGACAAATTTACCCAGTTCTTTGTCCTTACCCCAGTTCTCGACCTCCCTGTCCTCCATGATGATTTTTTTTAAGGATAGGTACAAAAAAAAATTCAAGAAAGATTATTTAATTTTTTTTTTATGGGATGTTTTAGCTTCGATATTTATTCTGTCCTCTGACGCACGAGGGTATGCGCGGATAGCACAGATATATTTACACGGCTGATGTGTGTGTGGTAATCCCACTTCGTAAGTGGAATATCCAGTAACGCGGGCTCTTTTGGAACTCGTAGCCAGCCTCGGACATTGCCCTCAAATACCTAAGGAAAGTGGCTACATGGTTTATATTAAGGGACAAAATGTTTGCGCAGGGAGCAGAGAGACCGTTGGAAACTTAACGAAGAAAGCTAACGAAGACGGCTGTGACTGCTGTTTTTTTTCTTCGGAGTTCAGTAGACTGACTCAAATACCATGTCGCACAATTTCAATAATTTAGTGCATGGGGCACTGTGGATAGGTGAAAGTGTGTGTGTGTGTGCGCGCGCAGGCGGGTTAGATTGAAAGCTGGAAGAGTTAGATAAGACTTAAATTCAAGCTTTAAAGATTTTTAATGATATTGATAATATAAATATGCAAGCTTTCTTTAAATTAACACATTATAATCTTACTAGAAATAGTACTAGTAAAATCCTTATTGAATATAGTCGAACCAACAAAAGAAAATTCTGTTTTAGTAACCGTGTTGTACCTCTATGAAGTATGTTGCCCACTAACATTAAATGTGCACAAAATATTAACCTTCAAAGACCTAATAATTAGGTGTCAACCCAGTTTTCCTCATTTTACAACTTACCATATTGAAAAGTACTTTTTCCCTTATTCCGAGCCCAATAACCTTACACATTACGGAAAACGAAAAAAAAATTGCTGGGAATACAATGTAATACTCAGTATCAGACAGCACTACTTGAAACAAATGGCAATTTTAGACAGTTTATGAATAACAACACTTACCCATCCAGCAGAATCCCTCTTTCATTCCAGCAGAATGCATCACTTGAGACAGTTTGTAGATCAAATCACACACCCTATAGTGAAACACTGACAGTGATGCAGAATTAAAGCTGTTTATAAACCCATTGTTTACACACTCTTCCACTTTACCAACATGAGTCCATCGTCACAAACCAATTTGTTCCATTCACTTTCCACTCCTACCAACATCATTAGTCCATTGAAGTCAGGAGTACATCATTAGTTACTGTGATACCCAAAGATTCTATTCCCAATCATACTAATTTCCCTTTCACAAAATCGGCGAAGTTATCAGAAAGTAGAACTGGCAGAACTTCACTTCAAAAGAAAAACACTGGGGTCTTCTTCTTCTGTCTTCATTGCGCACAGGAAAGTGTTCGTTAACGTTTCAGTGCTAAGAATCCGTGTCGTCTGCTATGAAAATTTGTTCACCTCGCAGTTTGCCTCAGTGATTTAAGATTTGCCGTATAAATCGGTTTTACCCGTATTGAAACTTGTATACAGCCGTACAGACCCGAAATCGTAGGTTTCCGTACAGGAAAACCGTACAGATTGACACCTATGCTAATTGACAAATGGCAGTACTTTGTTGATATAAAATATGATTATGAGGATTAAAACCGTCACTAAAGACAGCGATCACAAATGAACTTGTATGACCTATATTATTTTTTAAAAATTTCATCAAATGATGGGACAATTAAAAGCCTACAAAGGCAATGTGTTTAACACGTCCCTATATCCTGAATCCTGAATAGATGTGTTATTAATGGAAAACCATTTACAAGCCAGAATTGCAAATGGCGGTGACAGCGTGTGTGTGTGTGTGTGTATAAAATAAAAAGGCTTGGCTTGTATCATCCCTGAGGCACACCGCAGCGAAGACAGCTGAAAGGTTAGAAACCGAACCTCGCGGCAAGAATGTCACAGTGTCCGATCATGAGACTATATTGAATATTAAGTATTAGTAGTAACGTTGACGCCCATTGAGTCGGACGAAGCCGCCTCCACTCAAACTGGTATAAATAACTTAACTTCGACTGAACCTCATTTGTGGTGTCGCAGCGTTTAACTTGCTGAAATGCGAAATTCGTTTCCTTCGTGAAAAGGCTGTTCTCCTATACATACAGCAATGGGGGCGGGTTTCCTACTCGCTTTGGCGTCGTGATGCAAAATCCTGCCGAGTCGATACAGACCAATCGATCCCGGGAACCGTGTGTAGGTGTGGGCTGTTTAAGTTCAGTTGATGTTTGAAGGTCATCTTAGAATTGTTTCACTGAGGGTCTGGTGGTGGTGATAACGGTGAGTTCACTGTGAATTTTTACTGTTTGCTGGTCAGATGTGAAGTTGAGTCTGCTCTCCTTTTTTTTCTTTTTAGAGAATGTGTTGTGTAGCTACTACTTTTTGATGCTTATGATAAAAAGGGATGACACAAAAATAATAAAAGGAACACACAAAGTAAGAGAAAGATGGTAGCGAAAAAAAACACATACAAAAAAAAAGTGGAGGAAAGAAAAAGGATGAGCAAGCTCGAGGACTTTTTAAATGTTCGACAGTACAGTTTTATCTATACAAATTTTGTGTCACCACTAAAGCGGCATCATCCAAGCCGCTCATTCTGGCTCCTCAGCCATAGCCACTCCTGGTGGTCCAGCCAGGGTCCGGGCATCAGCAATCCACAGGGAGCAGCCAATGTCAAGTCATCGGGGTCCGATTCATGGATCGGGACTATTCTAGTCCCAGACAATGACGAAGTTTGAGACTTCATAGTACAAGACTGAGGCAAGTCCGGGCCCACGAGAAGTAACCTATTCATAGACTCAGACTTTGCCTTGGACAATGAAGTCTGGGACTTCGTGTACTCGGTCTCAGACTACAGAGGTCAAGCTATTTTAAACTGGGGTTCCTCGGAAGTTGTTTCGTTTCACAGAAAATGCGTTTTTTTTTTCCACTGCGCATGCCAGATAGCACAGAAGTATTCATTTCCGCTTCCGTTTGATCAGCTTTGCATCAACCTTCAAAGCGACAATGGAACCTGCTAGTGCAAAAAGGGTAAAGAAACCGAATTTCAAGGATGAAGAGACTGAAGCGATGCTGAGGGAAACGGAGGCAGTTTGCCTTTTGTCTTCCTTCCAGAACGCTGTGACCGTGAAGAAAAAGCAAGAGATTTGGGACAGAATAACCGATAGAGTGAACGCCGTAGAGAGAGAGAGAGAGAGAGAGAGAGAGAGAGAGAGAGAGAGAGCAGGCAAGACATAGACAGACTGACTGACAGAAAAGAGAGAGAGAGAGAGATCTTGCTGAACGGTGCCTGATTCCACACACACACACACACACACACACACACACACACACACACCCCCTCGCGCGCGGGATTGCGCTTACACACACACATGCGCACGCACGCACGCACGCACGCACGCACGCACGCACGCACGCACGCACGCACGCACACACACACACACACACACACACACACACACACACACACACACACACACCCCGCGCTCGCACGAACGCAATCACAAATACAAACATGCTCGCGCACACACTCATACACACAAATGTGCGTGCGCTCGCGCTTGCGAACATGCAGGCAGACAAACAGATACACACACACACACAAACACACACGCGCGCACGCACACGGAAATACGCGCCCACTCCCACAGAGGAAGGCAAGGAAGGACGCACACAGCACACGCACATATACGTGCACAAGCGTGCGCGTGCTCGCGTTTTACACACTCGAACATACACGCGAGCGCACACGCACACACACACACACACGCACACGCACATGCATTTATTCGTTCGGTCTGTCAGTCATTTCGTTCAGTCGATCGTCGGCCGTTCATTCGTTCATTCTTTAATCGGTCAGTTGGTCGATCAGACATTCATTTGGTTAGTCGGACAGTCGATTTTCATTCATCCATTCGATCAGTCGACCATTCAGTCATTTATTCGTTCAGTCGGTCATTCGTTCGTATGTTCATTCATTCATTCGTCCAGTCGGTCGTCAAGTCATTCTCGCTCGCTCGCGCGTGCACACACACACACACACACACACACACCTCTCTCTCTCTCTCTCTCTCTCTTCCTCTCCTCTCTCTCTCTCTCTTCACACTCATACTCACTCACACAAGCGGGCGCGCGCGCGTGTGTGTGTGTGTGTGTGTGTGTGTGTGTGTGTGGTGTGTGTGTGTGTGTGTGAGAGAGAGAGAGAGAGAGAGAGAGAAAATAGTGTAAGACAGTTGAGGGAAGTAAAAAGAGAGTGTGTGTGTGTGTGTGTGTGTGTGTGTGTGGTTGGTGAGGAAGAGAGGGAGGCAGGGGGGCTTACCTGCACATTGATGGAGTGGAAGTTTTTCCGGTTCACAAATTCATGTTCCTGCTCGCTGGGTGCCTGGATGGGAACATGTGTCCCGTCGATACACGCGAAAGTGTTCGGAAATCTCTGCATGTTGAAAAACTTGACCTTGGAGAGATTCGCCTCCCGCTGTGTCGGCATCGGATATAGTTGTGCCTCAACCGAAGAAGGGCTTCTGTGACACGAGTGATGGTTCTGCTGACGGTAGCCTGGCTCACTCCAATCAAGTCACCGACTGCATGTTGAAACATTCCAGTTGCGTAGTACCGAAATGTTATAAGTACTTGCAAAAGAGGGGTAAGCGCACCCTTTCGATCAATGTCAAATTCCAGCGATTCTTCTATCTCATCCGTAAGTTGGAGAATATCTTGTTGGTAAAAGCGAAACTTCTGGTACACTTTTGCGTCACTGAACACTTCAAAAGGGCGTGTTCTATCTCTGAAAATGCGATATCGTCGAATGTTAAGACGATTTCTCCGCTGCATTCGTCGTATCCGATGATCGCCGCCATTTTTGTTTTGGCATTTAGACCCAGACTACGCTCGCTACGCCTGCTAGATCGCGGGTGTAAATTTCACCCGTTTAGTCCCTCGTTTAGTCCCAGACTTCGCATAGTCGGGCTCCATGAATAGCTTACAACGCGTTTTAGTCCGAGACAACTGAAATAGTCTCGGACTTCCGTCAAAGTCCCGATCCATGAATCGGACCCCAGGCAACCCACCGAAGGAGACACTGCACCACCGCCGATTCATTTGGTGGTGTTAGGCGGAGAGTGTTCTGGATCCACATACGGACACCCTGAGCCTCATCCTGACGATTGTTTAGTCGCAGAACTGGCTTGAGTGAGCGTGTGTCTTCCAGAGGGCGTCATGAATTTCACCCCACTTCAGTCCCAGTGAACTTGGCCATGAACCGGCGACCTCAGAACACGAATTCACCCAAGGTAAAGATGTTGAGAGAACCTCAGAACTCGGGTCACCATGACCGCAAGGATGAGGGGCGCCACAGACATTGCCTTTATATGTCTGATCGATGTGGATGAGGATGATGAAGAGGCTGCTGCGGAGTTCCATTCCAGCCTGAAGAGACTGCGTGACGGGGCTGTATTCTGAGCTTGCTTTCATGATATTCCTGCCGTCAACCAGGTTCGAGAGATACACACTGCATGGCATCATTGGATAGAAATGAATGCAGATCATTCTAGGTCGAAGGGGAAAAAACACACACAAAAAAAAACAAAATAACTGTTTTACGCCTGCGCTTGTTTTTTCCCCCACTATTAGATTGTTCGTCTATGTATTTGTCTGACTTTATTCAAGTTTAAAAGGCTGTGCCAGTCTTGAATAAAGTTACTCTGTGTTAGGTTTGCTAATGGGAGCAAAACATACCCCACTTGTTTACTGTTTATCGTTTACTGTTCCCTACCTCATTTCATTTCCGATTTTGTTTTACGCAAGCTCATTTTACATAATTATGTAACACAATTACGTTTTTATTTGTTTTACACAGACACGCACACGCGCGCGCTCACACACACACACACACACGCACACACACGCACGCGCGCGCGCGCGCCCACACACGCGCATGAAATACACATACACACACGCAAATGCGTGCGCCCGCGCGCGCACGCACGCACGCACGCACGCACGCACGCACGCACGCACGCACATACACACACACACACACACGCAAACACACAAACAAACACACACACACACACACACACACACACACACACACACACAACGTGTGTGGTGAGCTTTCCATGAAGGAAACCGTTGTTTCAGCGTAGTTTGTGTGTGATGTTTAAGCCCTCTTCAGCAGTCACGGCAAGTAGCCACAGACCAAAAGAACTCTAAGTCAAGGACGAGGAACAAAAAGGCTGGAACTAACACATTTGTGTTGGACGTTTCGTTCAGGCCGTCCCCAGTTAGCAACATGTAACGAAACAAAACATACACCAGATTTCAAATATTCTGTAACCCTGAACGGTAGGACGAGGAAAAATTAACAATTTCGGCTGATTTGCGGATCAACAAAACGAACAAACAAACAAACAAAAATGGACCAACAAAACGACCTTAAACTTTATCGTGAATAGCAAAGACTCGTCTTGGGTCTCGTGACTCTAAGTTCAATATTGCTCACAATCACTCAAACGATTTGGGTAAAAACCATCTTTAAACGGAACAGGACACGGGAGGAACATATAGACTGGGGGGGTGGGGGGGGGGGGGTGTGGTGCATAGACTTGAGGGATACAGGTGTGGAGGGAGAGGGCCTTCACATCTAGGGTGTGAGGGTTGAGAGGGGGTAGAGACCTGAGGAAAGGGTGGGGGCGTCAACCGAGAAAAGTATACTCGGATGATACCATCGACCAAAAGTAGTGGTGGTTGAGAAGTGGTGGGTATTGATTAAAGTCACGAGCCCACCACTCTTAAGACGTTGATTGTATTCTTTCTCCGTAACTTACATTTTTACAGTTCATATATTCAGGCGGG
>CM031604.1:54792946-54818876 GCA_018398815.1 Conus ventricosus | reverse complement strand
TTTGGGAAAAAAAACAAAAACACAAAAACAATTTATTTTTTTCCCCCTTTTGGGAAAATTTTCCTTAAAAAAAGGCATCCCCATACAGCAAGTTTAAAAAGGTGAAACCATGTTTAAACGAAAAATGGTTATGCTATGAAAACCCACTTTGCAACTTTTAACCCCCCCCAGAAATAGAAAAACAATGCAGGCTAAAGGGAAAAAGGTTTTTGTTAGTGAAACACCCAAAAAAAACCCTGAAAGCCCCCAAAAAAAAACACTGAACCCAACCCGCCGTGCAAACAACCGAAACGGGAGCCCCAGCTTTAACATAGGGGGTGGGAAACCCCAAAAACCATCCTGATGACAGCGCAACACGCTCGAAAACAAATTTTGTAGATATTTTAAGTTTTCCTCTTTTACTTGTTTTAAAAATTTTGCTCCCCGGGGGGTTGGCATTTAAAAAAATTGTTTTAGGCATTTTAAATATACTGTCTATTATTTATATATTTAATAATAAATTTTATAAAAAAAAGCTTGCTCTTATGTCTTAGATTGAAGAAATAGGGGGAGACACGCATTATCCTGCAGGGGAGTGTTCTGCCTAAAAAAGTATGTGCTTGAGTGGGTGGATGGGGGGAAAATAAAATAAATGCTTCTCAAAATGAGCCTTCAGAAAGTTACATTCTCAAGGGGGAGGGGAATAATAGGGGGGGAAAACTCCTAACTAAAACTCCGGTCTTACCGATATTTAAAAAATTGGTGGTTTCTCCTCAGTGACCGCGGAAAGGGTAATTTGACTCCTCTCCCTTTTCGTTTTAAAAAGAATGCAATCCCGAAAAGGCGGGTGTGCAATAGTAGTAGTTTGTTGAGTTTTCAAAAACCAACCAAAGGTGCCATCTAAGAAGCAAAAAAAAATCAAGAAAGAGCAAAACAAGTACATTTTCTTTTTGAAAAGTAAAATATAAAAGATATCTCTAAGGGAAAATGTGGGGCCAGTTCTTGGAATAAACCACAAGGGGCAAAAAAACTAAAAATTCCGGTAAGTCCGAGACCGTTTCAGCAAATTACAGGCGCTTTGGTGTTGCAAGCTGCAAGAAAAAATTTAATTTTAAACAAGCTTGTCTTTGTTTTGATTGGAAATAGGGGGAGTACGAAATTTATATTTTTTGAGTCTTGCAAACCAAGTGTCTGTAAGTGCTGGAAAGGTGCGGTACTTTTTCCCTTTAATTTATTTTTTGTGTATTTTTGTCCATTTTTGGTTCATTCAAGAATGGCCCCCAGCCTTGTTTTTAAAAGGTTCTTTTTTTTTTTCTACTTTTCACAAGAAAAAAGTGCTTGTTTTCCTTTTTGATTTTCTTTTGTTCTTAGATGGCACCTTTGGTTGGTTTTTTAAAACTCAAATACATTACAGTATTGCACACCCGCCTTTTTGGGTTTGCATTTTTTTAAAATGAAAGGCCCGAAGGTCAAATTACCACTTTCCGGGGTCCTGAGGAAAAACCCACCAATTTTCGAATTTCGGTATATGACAGGGTTATATGTTAGTGTTTCCCCCCCCTATTGGGGTTGTCTCCCCCCCTTGGAGAAAAGTTTGAAAAAGGCTCTTTTTGAGAAGTTTTATTTTTTTTTTCCCATCCCCCACTCAAGCACATATGTTAGTTAGGAGAGTCATCTGCCACTGGGGTATGATGCGATCCCCCCCTATTCTTCAATTAAGCTAAGAGAAGTTTGTTTTAATTCAAAATTTCTTGCACATTGCAACACCCAAATGCTTGTAAGTTGCTGGAAAGGTGCTGGTACTTTCCTTGGATTTATTAGTTTGTTGTGTATTTATATATATATATATTTTATTTATATTATAATATATAAAAAAACTAATAAATTCCCAAGGGTAAGTCGAGCCCGTTCCGACTTAAGGGGCAGTTGGGGGTTTCAATGACTGCAGAAATATTGAATTTTTAAAAAAAGCTTGTTTATGTCTTAGATTGAAAAATAGGGGGATAAGATTCTATCTGCAGTGGCGATTTCTGCCCAATAACAGTATGTGTTTAGTGGGTGAAAAGGGGGGGGGGGGGGGATGGTCTCCAATGAACCTTGCAAGTTATGCTCCCCCCTTTGGGATTTTAAGCTTTTGAAGGTTTTCATTGTGAGAGCACCCCCCCCCCCCCCTTACCCACTCAAGCAACTGTTAGTTAGGAGAATCATCTGCCATGCAGATATGAAAGCTTTTCTCCCCCTTTTTTTTTCAAATTAAAATAAGAGCAAGCTTTGTTTATAATTTTTATATATATTTTATATATTTATTATATATTATATATTTTTAATTTTTATATTTATATTATATATATACATCGATCGGAAATAGACAGCTTTATCTGGTTGGTCACTCCAAACAAATGTCGGTAACTACAAACAGTAGAAAGTCTTACGGAATGTTGAAAAGAAATGTCAGGCGGTGTGAATACACTCTGTGTACTCACCCCGTTGAAAACCCAAAAAGATTTTTTCAAACACCCGCCCGAAAAACCAATTAGCTCCTTTTACCAGAATTTTCCTGTAGAACAGTGCTTCTATCGAACAGCTGAATGGCATCAGGGGCGTTACGTAAAGATGATGAAACTTTTAGAACGGAATCTCGTCTGAATATATCTCAAGATCATTTCAGAAATGTTTCCCTCTTATCTCAACTAAATCGCTATTCAACATACTGTGCATAAACTTTTTCTCAACGCGCACGTATTCGCATATCAGTTACCTTCAACAATATCGTAAGAAATAGTGATGTGCACACACCAAGACGGAATTCTCTCCACAACGCGTAGCAACGCTACTCGTTCAGTCCTACGTCTAACAAACAATAACAGCTAAAAGCACATAACATAACGGTCCCTGCAAAAGCAACTTAATATTCAAAAGCATTTATATTAAATTTCCGAAAATCATGCCGCTCAAGTTGGGAGACTTGACCACACATCGAATTTTCATCCACTTAATGAATGCTTCACAGCAAGGTGTCTGTACTCTCGGGCTTTGGTTGACGGACGCCGATACATTACGAAATAACGTAGAGTTCAACCCATGTCATGCCGTCGCAGACGGAATTGAAAATCCGGCGCATCCATCTTCATCCTCAATTCACATCGACCAAGCATAACAAATGGTCACAGAACAAAAAGTCTGTGGCCTTCAAGCCCTGCTCTCATGGTGACCTCCAGTTTGGATGTACTCTCCATCGCCTGTGGCAATTGTTTGAATTCGGTACGGGAACTTACATCGGCGAGTTCTTGGGACTGAGATTGGAAGACCGAGGGGGAGAGCTCACTCATGCCGGCACCGCGACTAAGCAATCATTGTCGTCAGTAGGGGGGCATTGTAGTGGTGTCCTGCTATTTTGGTGCAGACACAGGCCCACAGAACACACTGAAGTGGACACGGCACATGCAGTGTCTCCTCCGGTGGTTTCCTCTTGATGAATTGACATTGACTGCTGACTGGATTTCCGGTGTCGGATGCGACGGGCCGGGCTGGCCGTATGTGGCTGTGACGGGGTGTCAGAATATTGACGCTGTGCACTGCCCCTGAGGTGGCACAAAAGACTAGGCATAAAAAAAGAGTTGCCATCTTGTCAAGTCAGAAACCCGCTCTCGCAGTCCACTCTGTTTAATGAATTTCGCACTCTACCATTGGAGCTTCTTATGCAGCGTACAAGCGTCGACTCCGTAAGATTCGACAGTGAGCCTGGAAAACTGGTTTACCTTTTATCAAGCACCGAAACACTGTATCCATTTTCAACAATTTTCGTCAGTTTCTTCGCCCGATCCAGAAATTCGTATGGACAAATTCCACCATTCCAGCTGTCAAAGAAATTAATTAAGGGTGTTATTTTTTTAAAATAAAAAATTGAACTATAAAAGATTACATCCAACACTTAAATACGCTGTCAGAAACACTAACAGTCTGTGAGTTGTGGCACACAAGGATTTGGCGTATGATTTAATAATACTCAACAAAAAAACCCTCCATCTTCACATGTTTCGATCACCAACAACTGGGCTAGTCTACGGCTCAGCCAGACAATCTTACCTAACCAAAATTTCTAGATCCCATCCCCCATCACGGCTTCGAGTCTGCTGGTCATTCCGCACCATCTGTGTTTATAACGCTGCCTGATGAAGGCAGGAGAATCGACCTTCCTCAAACTCGTCGCTAAAAACTGACACCAAACTACTGTATGAAACCTCTAGAGAACCGTAATATGCCGCTCACAGACTCACTTGCTCCTCCACCGAGTTTTTGGGCGAAAGTGCTCTAAAAGCCGCCTATTCCTGTCTCTGACCAGTAACCAAAAAATAACGACCCCACAAACAAACATACTGGTGGCAGGGTATCCGTTTTTTAATACTAATTTACTAAGTTTTCAGAAGTAGCGTAGAGAAAATTAGCCAAAACTGAAGCACGCCCCCATAGAGTAACGAAGGGAAAAGCGGCCGTGACTGAACGCGCTTCATCTACAAAACGTGTCTGTTCCCACGCTTTCTTTTCAGGCGGTGGTCAACGACCCTGCTCTGCAGTGGCAGGTAAGCTTTTAATTGCTAGTTTAGCCGGCCTACCTGCCCAGCACTTTGGGGTGTTTATTTCACCCAGGGGATTCTACGTTAGAAAAAGTTTTTGAATCGCAAATACTTTTTCAACAGCTTTTATAAGATTAAATTGTTGTAGGAAACTTGGAATCGCTACAACTTAAATATACCACACACACACACACACACCACACACACAAACCCTCTACACATGCAAACACACCCATACACTACATGCACACACACCCCATACACCACACACACACCCACAACACACCACACATAACACACATGAGGCCTCAACACACAGAGCCCACACACACAGAGACAGAGACAGGGGCACAAACACCACACACACAGGCAAAATCAATACTGCCTGCACTCCTCTACCCCCTTCCTCTTCACCCCTACCTTCCTGCCTAGCATTTAACAATCAATTTTCTATAACGTTTCCGCTGTCCTACGCCCCGCGCGTTGCGCTGTTCTGGCCTGTCCCAATCACCTAGTTAAGCCGTAGCACGGCCGCTCACATGAACAAGGTAACCCACACATCTTTTCGCTGACAGTCGACGAGCAGGCGGTTTACTTGTCGTGGTTGTTTTAATTTAAATACTGGTATTTACAGAAAACAGAATTGTGTATCTTAAAGGTTTGTTGCCGTTGAAGACAATATTGATGGCAAAGATACCAGCCGAAGCAAAACAAATCAACACGCGATACTGGGACTGCGGCAGAAAAGACGCGGATTGTTTCAGTGAAAAAGGTGTTCGTAAGGCCTGCGCCACTTCAGCAAACCTTGAAGTGACTGTGTGGTGTAGTGAGAAGATATTTACTGGGTTTTGGCAGTTGTTTGTTTATATAATATTTGAACATGGCAAACAAAAAGAAACCCGTGTGGGAGATTTCTAACTGACAATTACATGACGAGCATGTGAGTATCCCATGCACAATTTGTTATGCTTTGGATGAGTTGAAGGCGACAGGCCCATCATCAATAAGAAAACTACCTGCCCTCGCCAGACCTCCAAAAAGAAAGCTATCTATTTGTATGGAAGCAAGCAAAAAAACACAGATTACACCAGAAAACCTCCACCAATACTTTGAAAACAAACGAGGTAGAAGTGGGAATACGGTTAGGAACGAAGTTTATTTGTTTTGGGCAAGGAAATAAGTCTGTTGCTGTTGCTAATTGATATACTGAAGGAGGGGTATAGGCACTTCAACGGCAGGAAGCTAACAACAATGGTTTTAACTTGCAATATGTTTGGCTTTAGAACAGACCTTCAAGCCTTTTCACAAGAAAAGAACAGTGGGCGCATACTCAAAATGGATGAGTGGATGAAGAGCAATGAAGATATCCCCTTCACAATCTCGCAAAACTAAGGAGAGATTGCTCGTTTGTTGAATCCATATGCAAAAGGTTTTCCTAACAGTTACCTTTCTTTCCACAGAAGTCTACTCTATGAGGAAGGATTGTATTTATGTTTTCAAGCATGAGGAGATAGAAATATTGGACTACTCCCAGACAAGAATAACCAATTCAACTCCAAACACACTCCTCTCAAATCCCGCAGCATTGAGAGAAACACGCTTCACCCTGAGCGTTCAAAGGTCACAGTGGCAAGCCGTTCTTTAGCGCTCTACCCTAAGACATTAGAAAGGTTACAGTGACAAGCCGTTTCTTTGCGCTTTAAACCCTGAGCGTCAAAGGTCACAGTGGCAAGCCGTTCTTCACGCTCCACCTGCTTCACCCTAGAGCGGTCAAAGTTCTCACAGTGGGATCAGCATTTTTGCTGCTTTGCCGCTTGCTGTCTACGCCCAGTTACAAACTTTAGCTGCCTTTTTACTCTGCCAAAGCCATTAAAAAAAAAAAAAAAAAAAAAAACCACTAGGTACTCTGCCATGCCAGTCCCAAGCCAGGATGAAAAAAGAGGAGGGATGTGTATAAACTTGGTTGTGTGGCACTTGGCGCGCATTAACTTGCAACAAAAGAGCCCAATGCATCGAAAAACCAAGCACTGTATTGCACTCAAGTGGTGTAACACATGACAAAAAATAAAGCTCTGTGTACACGAAACACACACACTCCCACACCCCACCACCCGCACGCAACAACCCCCACTCCCCACGCATGCACACCCCCCCCACCCCACGCATGCTCGTCCCCCCACCCCCACCCCACGCACGCACAACCCCCACCCCACGCATGCACATAGGTACTTCAATCATCCACAAGTTCTTACTAAACATTCTCAAGTCATTCACAAGTCATCCTTAGTCATTCACAAGTTCTTACTTAAGTCATTCTCAAGTTCATTCCACAAATCTTACTTATTCATTCTCAAGTCATTTACAAGTCATTACAAGACATTTACTAGTCTTTCCTCAAGTCATTACCGCAAGTTTCTTAAGGCAAGTTCTTAGCAAGTTTTGCTCAGTTAACCTAAGTATCTATGTTTTATCATAAATTAATGATCCTAATTATACACACGACGCCCAAAAACGTGTCCATTGTTGAAAAGTCCTGCTCTCGTTCTCTGCATAGATCTTAAGGAAGTGTTACAATCCGAAGCAACCGCATTGATTACAATTCTGGTATATGGAAATGTCTTTTAGAGCTCCATGTCTTTATTTATTGACTTCACATTTTATAATACGTCCAGGATCTATTTTTATTTAAAAAATTTAAAATTAAGCTCTTTAAATATATTTCCATTTCAAAAGATCAAAATTATGCTTTTTATTGTTTCTGGCGTTGCTGGGTCTTTTTTCTGCTATTATCGCTTCAGATTTTTGATAGCTTTTCGGTTTCTGTTGCCATTGTGTATATATTTATAACCATAATAACCGCCCCCAACAGCAGCAAATGGCGCCAAAAAATGGCAACATTTTTTAAGTTCAATATTCCGATGAAGACTTGGTGCTGTAGTCTGTATCGCATGGAGTTTTTTATAGCCGCATGGAACAACTTGTTCTGGCGCTGGCGTCGTTATTTTTCATGATGCTGTAACATAATATTTTTTGCTGTTCCCCTCTGCTAATTTTTTTCCTCATTAAACACGCCCAGGATGCGGATTCTTTCACAGGTCTCCACCCGTTCCAGTGTTTTCTGATGATTTTCTGCTTGGATACTTTCTTTCTCCACCTGATCTGGTTCTAATGATTTTCCAGCTCGATCATTTTGAAGGGAATAAAATCTATATGATTAAATGTAATTAATCCTATGATTAATGGCGATAACAATGTTCCCAATCTGTAATAAATCACACCCCTAGAGACTCTAATTGTCTTTGTTAAAACAGGAACTTGCGTTTAATCATACGTAAATCTTGTTCAGAATCAATGGACAAATCTACTGACTAGTTTTAGTGTACAAACCTAGAGCCTTTGGCCCCACACTTTTTACCATTCTACACCCAGCTGCGCTTCATACCTGTTATGATACTTTAAAATTCTTGCGCGACACTGTTGAAATCTGTTCAAATGCTGAATTCAGTTCCGAGGAACTGTTTTGTTTTCCCCACATGCTGCCAAAGAATACAGCCTCTCCTTTTGGGCATAATAGCTTGATCATTAACTTGGTCATTCATAATTTCCAGGAAGGTTTAGCCCCCTGTACTTATAGATCATACTGTTCATGTTTTTTTAATAATTAAAAAATTTATTTCTACAAAGAGCTCCATAAAAACTGTTGCTAACCTTGTATACCATTCTGCTGTTATTGGAGCCTAAGTGTAGGAATACTCAATGCTTGGTAAAAGCTTTTAAGATTTAAAACCAGCAGATCTTGGCAAATACTTTTGAGGATTCAGCAAAGCTGATTTGCTATCATTGCAGCTTCGGTTCCACGAAAAGAATTTCTAGTCAAGCAAGGAAAATTCCAGACCATATAATATGTACGAAAAAAAATACATTATAAAAATGGCTTCACTCGCCATAATGATAGCGCGCTGTGGTAATGCGCTTGCTTTTAGCGGCAGTAATATTCATTAGTAAACTTCAGGATGACGCGAGAGAAACAGGCATAACAAAGCTATGGACAACTAGCAGCTGCACAAGACGCCTATGAAAGGCCGCGACATGAGCAGTTAGATTTTATTAAACACCCTGAAAGAACAGGGCATGCAGCTTACACATTAAAAATGTTGACCAAGCATCAAAGAATAATATCTAGTAACAGGCAAACCATCCAGACATGCCCCACCAAATTCAGTGACTTTTATCACCATCAGAAAAACAAAAGATGCCAAGAAATCGGTTATTGTCGTTGTATGACTGTCGTGTATTTTGTTTGCGCATAAAAATTGTCTGAATAAAAAATAACAAAATCTATATTCACCCAAAGATTGGAAGGGTATCACAACAGCAATACAAAAGCTAAGCCAAGCAGCTGAGTCAGTAACAAACAGCAAAAGAATGGTTATCTAAACAAGCGATTTGGCAAATTTATTTACCACCCCAGACGAATACAGAGACCGGCACTTTTGTGAACACCAACTCCAAACGACACCCATCAAATGATCATCTATATTTTACCCTCTGATAGATTCACGAAAAAGATTTTAAGTACTAACTTACAGTCATTGACATAGCTTCAAATACAAAGATGCGGAACCATTAACACAAAGAGTTCCTCTGCTGTTGCTGTCGCTATACAACTGTATACAATCGGAGGCCCTATAACTTATCCTCGCATGATTCAAGTCGAAGATGGAAAAAATTTAAGGCAAGTGAATCAATTATTGTTGAAACATAGCTTACCATTAAAAGAGGCATTCCGGGAGTCACAGATCACAGGCTTTAGTAGAAAACTTTAACAAACATTAGCTGAAAGACTTTCTCATACCAGTATCACTGAGAGCATATGAACAATTCTCGCAACACAGAATGGTTAAAAGACTGCCCACAGTTTTCAGACGCGCCGCAACTGAATAATGAAGAATTTAAAAGCAAAACCATACAAGCATTCAAAAGAAAAACAAATAAATTTGGCCTGAAACCTCCATACACCAGCAAACTATTACCGTTTTGGATTGAAAGTAAGGTACCTTTATTTACCGTAGAAGCGTAAGGGAATACACATCGCCATATGGCAACCAGATCCAGTTTGATGTTGACCCTATGAAATAAAAAGAATTGTAAAGATGCATCCGCACCGTGTAATATTACGAAAAACTGACACAACAAAACAACCAGCTCCTCAAAGTATCTTTTGAAAGAAGAACTGCAGATAATTCCGCCAGACACAGTTCCGCTTTAATTAATTTAGCGTAAATATATTTGAGTTTAAAATGAAGCTCAAAGGAAGTGCAAGAAACAAAACAAGACTGTAAAGGAAGAGACCTTGAAAATGATACGGAATCATTTCATGCGTGTATGCTATTAAAGGAAACATTTTTCGGGATTATTCAATTATCTAAATCATCCAGATCTCTACAACACAAACCCCCAAAGTGGGAAAAAAGAATATCTTGAAATATAAAAAATTTCGAACTCGTCACGCAAACATAAGAAAAGATTTAAATGAATTTGATGAAGCGTATGATTGAACTTATAACAAAAGTTATGAAAAATAAAACCCCCCCTGTTATGCATCTCCCTGCCGAATGCATATGAAAACTCTGGATTAACAACCCCCGTTTTTGGTGTTTGTTCTATCTAATGACTCTTGTTACAACTGTTGTGTTTTGATCTCATGTAGATTAATCGCATTTACGTGTCCAGATAAAAGTCCCTTATTGCCAAACAAAGCTTCTTTGTAGTTGTCATGATGATAAGTTTTTAACTCACAACGCTGCGAATATCCCTTTGCTTTCTTAATGATTTTTCTCCTGCGTCGAAATACTGTACATTTTGACCTTAAAAACCCCACAACCCTCCTTGATTAACCTTTCCAATAATTCATCCTTCATCGTTCCTAAAACCTTTAGTAGTAAATTGAATCAAAGCCAATCTTTAGGGTAACGGACTGTCGTACCATCCACACGCTCCATTAGACCACTTCGATTTCCATTCTTTATAGATGTTCTTCCAGTAGGAAAATCTATAACAAAACTATCTGGTATCCTTGAAAGAATCTGGACTCAGGCTAAAGGCTTAAAGTAGTCATAAAGAAATTCTAACATCAAAAGCTTTGATAATTCTTAAAACAGTAAACCCAATAAATACAGTTTGTCTAATTTTGACTTTCTTCTCATCATCATTATGCCAATAAGCTATCAAGAAAGTCTTCTGAGTCCTGAAAATTAGGTTTGGAAAGTCACCTTAATTCTTCAATTCCTCTCTGTGACCAATCTGACATCTTTGCGCTTGTGCGGATTCTCCATATCTTTCCAAAACAGCTGTTTTCATCAGCTTGCAAAATCTTTTTCCTGAAGCATCTGTGGATTTAGTTCAGAGATCAGTGTTCTTCATGATTTAAGGTTCATGAACTGTTTTTGATCAAAAAAGCAATTATATAACATAAACTGCAGTCAACTACAGCCCATGTCATAAATACAATTGTAGAAGTCGTAAGGACAGACATAATTTTTTTTGCACACGAATTAGGCACAAGTTATAGCGCTCTCTTGGATCCCTTTAGACTTTTCTGCTGCTAATGGCAAGTCATTATGCAGGTCCTGGATTCCTGAGATATTCTAAGTCACTTCTAGAGGAAACCAACGCTTAACCTGCATCAAAACATGCTCAACCACTTTAATACCCCTTGTATATTTTTCAGATCGTCGTATGTTTGTTCATTAAAAGTTTGCGTAATGGAAGCGATTGCGCATTGTCCCATCCATACAGATTGTTTGCCTCTAAATACATGGATAGTTTAGACCTTATACTCTTTACTCGTATCATAATGACCAAGTATTTTGTTTTTTGCTTTACAGTAAATGATGCGACGCCATACTAATTCCTCCCCAATCCGTTTTCAATCATCTGTATCATTGTAGGTCAACAATAAATCAATCTGTACTCCAGTAAACTTTAAGAAAGCGCCCAGCTCATCCGGGCAGAAATAAATGCGCAGGATCCAAACTGGTAATGTGTCATGCAGGTCTTTCTATAATTTTTTCAAAGACGTCCGCCAACCAAACATACATCTGGCATTAAAATAGGAGTCATGATATCTCCCATCTTTTACAATCAACTTCAGCACGCATCTTGAGCATTCTGGTAATCAAACACGATGTCCTTTCCTCTAAGACTAGAAAAGAACGGCGCATTAGGCGAAGTGAGTCTACATCAAACCTTTCCCAACCTGTTCATGTACTCATAAGTAAACCCCTTCTAATCGAGAGGTTGATCAAAAAATTTTTCCGTTTATTGGGCAGACTTAAGGACATACCATTGCCTCTAAATGACCCATCATTGTTTGCATAGAGTCGTTAGAAAGACCTGTTATTAAATGGGAAACACATTACTTTCTGATGACTGTGGCAATGCATCTACCTGAACGCTTTACTGCTTGCAATATAAGAATGAAGTCGAACCTCGCAATTATAAAGAAAGATGGCAGCTTCCATGTCTTTGGATAAACTTTAGTTGAAGAGGATGGGGTATGCGCAGCCCCTCTGAACTTTCCGCTAATGTGATCATTCTCTTACTGTTGATTTCGCGCGTCTGATGAAGGCCTAAACCACAAATCCAACATGCGTTGCAGAGTCATAACTGTGTTGATCTGCAGGAGTCATTATGATTTTCAGAGAAATTCAGATTTTTAGAACATCCCCTTACCACGTGCTTCATGCTTTTAAGAATTTTCGCAGCATCTTGGTCCTTATATATAATTCTGGTGCTTGAATGACGCATCCGACCCTAACATAATAAGGCAAATGAACAAACTGATGATTACCATTAAGACCTGTTTTTCGAAGTTTTAGCGTGCTGGCCTTCAAAGGAACAATAACGACTCGAACTGCTAAACACGTATGGACTTGTTTGCATCCGTTTCCTCCATTCTAAAACTAACTTTAACTGCATTCTGGGCTGTAATTATTCTGTATTACAATCTAACAGAACTTTTACAAAGTTTTATAGTTACCACTCGCGGCTGTGCACAGAGGAATAATCGTGTTAACATTTTCGCAGAATCCTTGTTTAATTAATGCTTTGAAGTATGCCCGCAAGAATCTACTCATTGTCTATTAATTTTAATGTGTAGCCCCGCTGTGAAAACATCAGTAGTAAAGTCCACATGAATTTTAGTCTGGTCGCCTATTGTTGGACTGGTCTTGAACACTTAATTGGCACCAAATCGTTTCCTCATCCCATGGTAAACATTAACAGTTAGGGGTTTTTTTTTGGGTTCTTCATACAATCAATGAATCCACGAAACGAAAAGATATTCCTCTAAAGTTAAGATCATTGATGTAAGGGCGATAGTTAGACACTCTCTCTCGTTCTTGCGGCGTAATGCAGCCTTGCAAGATCACACCACATTAAAACATTTGTTGCTTAGTCTTTATGTTAGAACTGCTTTATTGCTACAATGCTGGAGGTATGAATGTGAGACTTCCAACAATCGGCGCATACTTAACTGTTTTAATATGATCTCTAGACTTCGCCCGCTGACCAACCAAAGCCTCTCATTTTGGCTTCTTCAGCAGCAGCGTCCAAACTGTGCAACATTCGTCTGCCAAACCAGACTTCAGTCATAGAGAAAGAATATCTGCTGTTTGTTTGAACCCAGACTTCTAATTTTCTTCATTTATTTACATATCAATTACAACACACTACATACTTTAACTGCGGTCTATTGTTAGTTTTACTTGAACTTGAGAAATAGCAGAAGTGACCACACACTTGGCCCCGTACCGCTTGCTGATCAATGACTCTAAATCAATATCATTTCTGCCAGGACAAAGTTCTTGCATTGCTCAAAAATTCGTCTTGTCCTTCATAAACTTACCATTTTGAGTCTCTTTCTAACACAAAATATTTATTTAATAATAAAAAATACTTAATCAGAACCAATATCAACGGTCTTTTTGCCTTGGCTCTTAAAACTAATAATAAACCCCTTGGCATTGGTTAATGTGACTGTTTAGAACAGAGTTTTATGTTTCGTTTTACTTTTTTCAAGCATTCCTTTTTATCTGCTTCGGCTCTGCGTGAGAAAAACTTGTCCTGCCTTTCTTTGAAATCAACTTTTTCTTTTGTAGTCCTCAAAATCGGCCGTAAACGATTAAATTCTTCATCCGTTGATTTGAGTCACTAGCCTTTAATTTATTTCATTTAAAGAACCAAGTTTATGAGCCGTTATTAGTGAACCATAGCTGGTCTTTTTGGAGTTTAGTTTTTTAATTTTTTGCCAGCAGAACCTACAGCTAATGAACACAGCCAAGACTAAAGACAAACCGCCTAGAGGTAAACTGCTCACCCTACCCTGTTGCTAGAGACCTACCACTCGTTCCTGCTGCTGCACACTAATAGTCGATGCTCCAGTAATACATATTAACAGCTTTAAAGGCACAGAATACCTCGTTTGTTGGCTTATATTGAAAGTCCCGGCCTAGTTTTTGTTGCATTTGTGTAATGTTGTTAATCGCAGTTTTTACTTCAGTTTCTATAACAGCAATTTCCTCTATCCGTCTTTTTGCCGCGTAGCACATTGTGATAAACCTGAACAGACATCGTTTTATCAATTGAAAAAATAATTTATAATAACATCTTTTAATCTCTTACCATTCAATAGTCACTGCGCATCAGAATAAAAACATTACATTCAGCTTTATCGCTTCTACTTCTTTATCCAATTGAATGTTTATTACTCCGCACATTCTCCTCTCTCACGCTACATGAACTGATTACCTCCGTTTACCTTAGGTCAATCCATACACTATTTGTTTGTTAAATAATCACAAGTCATTACACTGTGAAGGTGTAGATCTTTAGCCGCAAGAGGTCCCTGCTTTGACCCTACCCCCTCCCACCCCCAAAAATTTCTATTTCGTCAAAATGATGATAAGGTCTAAGTCCGCTAGCATAGCTTTGTTAGACTGCCCTCAATCGAACATTGTACTTTCGTTATTTTTGGATTAAAAAACTTTTCACTTCCGCTTTGAATGTTCTTCATCTTCCAACACAGCAATAAAAATACCTTTAAGCGATCTTGCTGAGACGCTAAAACCTGAAAAGTCCTATATGTCTGCCCGGCTTCTAGTATGTTTATGATGACCTACGTTTCGTAATATAATGGAGTTGGGACTTATAATTGATTTCCAATCACTTTGCTAAATCAGTTCTAACAACGCTCAAACTCTAACGAGATTCAAACTGTACTTGCGTCTTCTGATTATAACACCTTTATTCATTAAAAGTTTAGTTCAATGAACAAATCTTCCTTTTAATCTCCGTTGAAGTATGGGGCATTCGCTTTAACAACTCAAATCTAGGGAAGAAAACGATTACCAACCATAACTGGCAGCTAAGCCATTGTTTGCTGCTTTTAGCACTGAGGCGAGTCGCGCCTATTCTAAGTTTTAGTGGCTTCTTCTTGCGAGTCTTGAAACGCAAGATCTTCCTTTCATTCGCGTTTCGCCAGAGATCAGAATAGGTTAAAAATATGGCTCATGGTTTATAGAAAATACTCTGTCTTGCCCCTCAATTTTTACAGAAATTTTCTTAACATTGCCCTCCCAAATTCTGGACAACTGTTTCTGGTTTGTCTGTTTTTGGAAAGCTAGTTTCTATTTTAAAGTAAACCGTGCAACCTCAGGTGGTGGGGGGCGATCAAACATCCCTCCTATCTGCAAATCTAACTAAAAATTTTTTTTGTTGATCAGCAATCAATATAATGATTATTTGGACATAATATTCCGTTTATTTTCCCAGCAACGCCACGGTTTCTTTCAGCTTTCTATAACGGGCCAAGAATCACCATATGCTTGTGCCATTATTTTATAAACAAAATAAAACAAGTTAATTATTTAAACATCAAATTGAAGATAGAAGATATATGTTTTTTGACCCTGAGACGAAATGATGAAATGATCCCTTTGACACGCAATCCTCACGCTCTCTGCGACGTATTTAACAGAAAGTACGGGTCGACATTTTACAAAAGATTAGGTTCTAGAACCTCCCGAATTATAGACCCAAATGATTTTGAATTAAAAGATTCATTTGTTGTAAAGACAGCAAGAAATTCTGGTCGCTTACAACTAAAACCCCAACCCATCAAAGTTTTTTAGCCAAAGACAATTATACAAAACTAGTGTAAAAATCAAAATCGCCATTGGTCTTGTTAACCAAAATTAATAGATCAGTTCTATAACTCAAACACACTGAAAGAACTCCCAACAAATAATCCAAATGCAAACAGGAACTTAAAGAATTAACTCAATCACAGGTGAATTAATAAATGTTAAAAGAAGCAAATCCAGTTTTTTCAGAAGAAACAGCGTTAAAAGAACTTACACACAACCCGCTACCAGCGGAAATAAGGCCCTTATCATGCTTTAAGAAGATCAAGGCGAATTAACAAACAATTTAGCAAAACAAGTGAACAGATGAGCATAAAAAAAGAGAAAAAGAAAACTCTTGAGGCTGATGACGCCAACTTAGGCCTGATATTAAAGAAAAATAAACAAATGACTAAAGATCTTGAACAAGAAAGATCAGCAAGACTAAAGTGACGACCTACAGACCGACCATACGAACCTCAAGTGAATAGAATAAGAAAACTATCGAAAAAATTTTATGAAGACTCAACACACAGAACATACGAACCGGTTTAAGAGCATGTGTCACATTAGCAACGTTATAACGGCCTTTAATTTTGCAATAATTACACTGTGAGCAATACACTGGTGGAGAGCAAAGTCAGTGCGTCCCCGCCATCGCCTCCACCAATAAATCATGGTAAAAAAACAGCTTGACTTCTTGCAATTATTAAAAAAAATTAGCTGGTATACTATAGACGTTTACCGGAATATTGGGATATGTCACTGGCCTTTTGTCTACTCAACCAAGTATTCTGTATGGACGACACTTAATACATTATCTCTTAATATTGGGTTAATATTTAGTAATAAAGACCAAGGAATCCTAGCCATTAATGCCAAGAACAGCGCGGTCCTTTTTCATTATTACATGGTCATCGCGAACAAGTCCGCAGCTATTGGCTGAGTCGTCATGACTTTTGGTTTGACTCGGGATTTGGATGACTTACTTGGTTTCTTTGTGATTTGTAATATTACTGCTCAGAATTTAGTCGTTTTTCCCACCCTTCGTCAGTGCTGCTATAAAGAATTTCATTATTATAGTAGATTATTATTCCTTACTGGATCTAGTCAAAGCAGCATGTATAAACCCATCCAACAGCAATGTCTACTGTTCGATCTTGCGTATTGTAAAACATGTTGTACCTAGAATACTTGGAAGTAAATCAACATAGAATAGGGCGTCCTCTAAATTTGCTAAGTAATTGTTTTTGCCGTCAAAGCCAGTAAAGGATCAGTTATGCTTGATCTTGCCTGTGCTTGTGACCCTAGCAAACACCAAACGTAATGCGAATTAAGTCGTTTATTCGTCTATTCCCCCCTAGTTAGGCCCTTAAAGTGTCTAAAAAATTAGTCCATGCTGTTTATTCTCTTGCGTAGGGACCCGGCTGAACAGTTTTGCTGAAAAGAAAGTTTTGAAAGAGATGCCCATCATCGTTATACTTCTGTTTTGCAGCCCCAAAATAAAGGTCCGCCTACCATGATTATGATCCAACTTTGTCTAAACCTGTCTTGATGTAATATTGAATTCGTACAAAATCCTTTCAAAAGCCCTTCAAGTCTATTAATTTCTAAGTGGATTAAATGTATGCAGTTGCATTGCCTTGCGCTCGCAGTTCAGTCAAAATATCTGAAGGTAATATAAATGAAATCTGTACACTGACCTCACCAAAGGATCATGTGATTTAAATGATCATCATACTCCATCTCCACACCCAGTTGATGCGCAAAAACACAGCAAAGTTAACTGGTCCTGATAAAACTGCAACGATGACTAAACACGCTTTCTTATGTGGCCCGTTTTCAATAGGGTTAAGATAGCTCTTCATGGATACTCGCCATTTTATGAAAGAGGCATCTGACACAGCAATGTCAAAGATCCATTGCAATATATTTAAGATTGTAGTGCGTCCCAACAGAATATTTTGCAATCAGAATATTATGAATGCACGCTTTTTATTTCGTTCACAAAATTTGTAACAAATAACAACCCCAAGACCGTCCTTCTTTTTAGAACATGCTATTGAAAACGATCGAGCCAAATGTTGCACTTCATGAAATATCTACAAAAGTCGTATGGTTAATATAACGAAGCAGGAAATAATAAGGTCTAAAAGTTTGACAAAACAGGAACAAAGTTACGAGTTAACAATACCTTATGTTATTACGGGGTTTTTGCGCTCACTAATAAGACAATGATAACTTGACATTACTCTCAAACTTAACAATGCAAATCCTAAAAACAATTTAACATCAAGACTGAAGAAAAGGAGGTTACTATTTTGATAAAGAGCTAGCTAAATGTTAGGGAGCTTTACAGCTAACAATTATAGATTTTATGAGTTATCACCAACCAAACCTACTTAATAGGAAAGTCCCTCGATCTCGCATTACATCATTACTCAATGTTCATCTTTGGATGAGCTAGCACTGATGAAAACTTATTATGACAAGGCCCTCAACTGTTTAAGAGCTCTTCCACAGGGAAAGCTGCATATTCATTAGAAATTATACAATTCCCTAATTTACGTTTAAAAGGATTAGTTTTGTGGATGGGTCAATCATTAATAAAAGATCCAAAGACAAAAACGATAGTTGTAAAATGTATAACCTGCACATTGTTTTGGAAATATAATAAGCGTACTAAAAAATAATGTCGCGTGGCCAGAAGAACAAGGAGTTACATTACGCCTGAATGTGTATAACTTTAGAATTAAAAGACCTTGCAGACGTTGCGGACTTTAACAGAATGGTGATTAGGCGCTTTGTATGGTTTTGATACACTAAAGATGGTGAATATAAACGCAAAGCGTTGCGACAACAAAAGTTTTCCTAAAACTAAACACGCGCAATACTAAAGCAAATAATGTTGTCAGTATGAATATAAAATAGTTCGAAACCTACCTCAAATGCACTTATAACCATATTTAGATGGAACATAAAATTTGAATTCATAAGCCCATTTACATATTTTAGGCCGTCAAAAAATTTCAGAAAAGCATTCAACTCGGCCCTATACATGTAAGTCTTATCCAATGACAATAGTCGAAAGAGATTGAAATAAAGCCTTAAATGGAAAAAACATACATCCTCCACAAAGAAACGTTTTAAAAGATCTTCCTACAAAATTACAGTTCCATCCGCATATCGAAATTAGGACGCTTCACAATAATATATGAAATTTCTGTCTTAAAAGATAAGAGAGGGATGGGGTTGTGGGCTTAGTGACGTCCTATTAAAAGGACTTCCTAATTAGCTGGCAAAACTTATACGTTGAACAGTCTTAAAGTTACTGTTTTCATTCTCACAATGGTGAAGGATATTAAGTCATAACCAACAAGCAACAAAATCAATATTATCCTAAATAGAAACAATCTTTACAGCATGAAATGATTAATCTTACACATTTAGGCCTTATAGGAATTTTATTATACTTGAACAATTTGACAGAGACAATGATAAAAACAATAACTGGATAATTAGAATTCTAGTATAAAACTATGAGCAGTTAAACTTTTAAGACAAAAAACCCCTCATTTGTTTCTTGATTGTGGACAGACTTTGAGGAAAAACATATTTGTCCTCGACCTATTACAAACAGTTTATCGATATAATTTTAATCATATTGTGGGTTTTCTTCTGTCCAACACTTAAATTGAACAAAGCATATCATAATAGAAGGTTTTATATGGACTGATGATAACATATTATTAGTTAATCCTACAATACACTGAGTGATTCTAGAACAGTTTATAGACTGTTTTGAAGGAACGCAGACACTATTTAATATAGATGAAAACTGTTCGCAGCAGAACATAGTTAAAAAGAGAAAACACTTTGTCGAAACTAGCTTTCAGTGAAACATTCTGAATAAGTGTGGTGATTTTAATCAAATATAACCTCGGTTTTAAAAATACTTTTAAGAACAGTCAAGACTGTATTCTATTTCCACATGAAAAGACAGAGACTCATTTGAAATTGTTTCCGCTAAAAGATGTTATTGAAAACATCAGGAAAAAACACAGGATTAAGCAAAAACATGAATCGACAACTTTAGTAAATATAGTTAAAAACGGATAACCTGCACATGTATTTTTGTTTTAAGGGACGTATATTTTTTTGGTTTAATTCAGAGACAGGAAAAGGCGCTTTTAGGCACTTTCGCCCAAAAACACGGTGTAGGAGCAAGTGATCAGAAGCGCAAATTACTGTTCTCTCCTCTTCTGACCACAGAACCTGCATAACTATTTTGACTCCCAAGTTCAAAAAGAAATTCGATGAACACTGCAGTTCCATTTCACTTTGTGAATTCGTATTCTTTCCCCCATCTCGAACAATGCACTTGAGTGTTGTGAATTATCCAGTTTCCTATTGACCCCACATGGACTTTTTTTCCTCTTCTGGAGATCTGGTTTGAAGACCTCGTATCGTAAAGATATCCTAGCTCAGGGGGGATGGGGGGGGGGGGGTTCCAGATTAGGATTTGAAGCCCTCCAAGGTGGGGGCTGAGTGGTAATCTCGGCATGATGGCCTGTTTCCATCGTATGTCCTGGAAGAAAGATTAGTCGAATAAGTCCTTCAGCTGCAAGGTGGTATGCTGCGATTGACCAGTCGGGTTCCTTTGGGCAGAGCTTCAGAGAGGGTTTAGTGGTCATGTGTTTGAATATAAGCATCGTCGCGTATTGGTGCAGAGGGATCTGAGAGGGTTGTGTGCATTGTTGAATACTAATGGTGCAAGATTCTGATACGTTTGTGGCATGTTTGATAATGTTGCTTCCTTTGTGATATTTGTATAAGTGAGTGGAGGTGATTAGGCACTCTTTCATCTTCGTTCTGTGCGGGGGGGGGGGGGGGGGGGGGGGGGGGGGGGGGGGGGGGGGGGGGGGGGGGGGGGGGGGGGGGGGGGGGCCACAAGGTCTCTACATGTCATGCACGCTGGAGTTTTCCGTGCGAGGGGTCCCATCGAGCACTCGCGTTGTACGATTTCCACTTCTTTATGTCCCAAACAAATCAGAGTATCAAGGTTGGGCGACAAGTGATAGGTACTTGCTGCTTAATGCCATGAAGTTGGTTAGATAGTCCAGTATAAATGGAAAGTACGAACTGAGCAAGCATGGACAATGAACAATTTTAAAAACATGGCCCCGGCAAAAATCTTCATCCGTGAGTAACAAAAATCTACAAGCTTTGTACGCAACACACTGCGTAACATCCCTTTGTAAACAAACTTCCCTTTTTTAGATGCCCAAGTACATTATATTCATATTGTGAATTCTATGTACTTTGCACGAGGGACAGTACGCAGAACACTATGGACCACTTTGATAAAGGCGGCAAACCAACAGATCAGCTCATCACGTATGAGTTTCGGCTTGAGGTCTCGGCTTGTCTTGCCCCTAACAAGACGTCTATCATGAAAGGAAACCCAAAACCACTTCATGTCCCTCGATCTTCCCTGCCGATTTCATTCGTCCAACAGGTTTCTGGACGATTTACGTCAACGTAACAGCAGTTGTCAAATCTGCTAGCCTCTAAAAACCGCCATCGTCCAGACCTCTCTTCGAAATACTCTCGCATGATCCAAAGGAATATGCGGCCGCCTACAGTTTCATATCGTATCACACACACACACACACACCTCACACACACACACACACACATCCACACACCACACACACACACAAACACATAGCATGGTTCACCTCTGCTAACCTATCTCAACCATCCATTCTCAATCAGCAATTGGCCACCACACAGCACTGAAGACCGTGATTTCTAAAGGTAACCTACGAAATTCCTGTTTCTTCTGACACTGTAATACAATATTTTTGCCTCTTTGGTCTTGGAGCCACTGTAACGCTGCAGATCACCGGCCTGTCAACTGCTTATGACGCAAGGACTGCCATAACGAAAACGGCCATGGCTACATGAGCTTGCTCCTTCCACGACCTCTATCACGAACACTCCCTACCAACCACCAACCACAGTAACCTGGCGAGAACCCAGATCCCGACATTGGCATGGACTTTGGATCTCCCGAAGACAATTTCTCATCCAGTGCCTCGCGCCCGCCACTACCACAGTGCTGACTGCTACACTGACGACTCCCTGTCGGCAGCGAGTTCGTCTGCGGCACAGCGAATCCATCCGCTCCAAGTAGAACATCCTCGAATCAACTCAGCATCGCAGACATTGACAAGGCTTTTGAGACTGGCCGACAGATAGCGCTTCATCACGGGTGAACCACATCGCCGGATCCACCAACGATTCAACCGTTGACCATTTATCCCGTTTTGAAACCCAACATCCGCAACTCTGTCTCATTATATACATGTGCTCCATCTTTTTTTTCCATTTGGCGAAAGCGTAAGATACCACTTGAAAATTGTAATTCTAAGAAAATTATGAACTTGGTTTTCGTGTCATCTGCATGTATTTATTCAATACTTCCTTCTATTGCAGTTCCAAGTCTGCATAGGACACAGCGCTGTATGAATCCATGAGCAGGAGTTTCGGTGTACCTCAGGGAGCAATCTATCTCCTGCGCTGGCAGTTTTAAATTAACGAGATTGTACCAGTTCAGTAAACAACCGGGGTTCCGAGACCTCTCTTTTCTTAATGACTTCGCACTCTATCAGTTGGAAGCCTCTATGCCATGTAAACGTCGACTCCAAGTTTGAGTGGATGTGATCCGACCGTGGCCAGGAAAAATAAAAATGGGATTACCTTTTCAACCACCAAAACACTAACTCCATTTTTCCCAGTTATTCATCATTCTTTGTCCTCCTGCAATTCGTCAGGACAAATCAACTATTCCAGCATTAAAAACTGCATTACAGAAAGCACTGAACATTCTGCGAGTTGTGCTCACAGGTTGGCGCTGAATAAGAAAACTCTTCTCCATCTTTACGGCTCTGGTCCTCTCCAAACTGAACTATGGGTGTGTATCTAACGGCTCGCCAGAACTTCCTATCTGAAAAATCGCGATCCCATCCACTCTATCAGGGGCTTCACTTACGTCTGGTCATTCCCGTACCATCCGTGTTTACAGCCGGTATGCTGAGGTACACGAGAACCATACCTCTCGAACCGTCGCTGAAACAAACTACTGTTTGAATCTCCTTCTGACCCCTAAACTCTCATATGACTGGGTTTTTACCCCAGGTCCCGACAGAATTTGAGGACTCCCCATTTCATTCCAATCCATAGAATTCGTATTGCTTCCCCATTTGACCAATACAGATATAGACATTGGAGTCATGGTAATGATTGTCCAAGTTCCAGATGACCAACCATGGACTATCTTCACTCTTGAGATCTGGTTTGAATTAGCCTCGTATCGTAAAGATATCACTAGCTCGGGGGGGGGGGGGGGGTCAGATTAGGGATTTGAAGCCCTCCAGGGTGGGGCTGAGGACAATCTCAGCATGAAGGCTGTTCCAGTCGGTATGGTCCTGGGGAAGAAAGATTTGTCGATAGAGGGTCTTCAGCTGGAAAGGTGGTATGCTGCTGGATGGGACCGTCGGGTTCCTTTGGGTGCAGAGGGATTCTGAGAGGGTTTGTGGCATGTGTTAATAAGGCTTCCGTTGCGGTATTGGGTGCAGAGGGATTCTGAGAGGGTTTGTGGCATGTGTTAATGTGGCTTCCGTTGTGGTATTTGTAAAAGTTCACTAGTCGCGCCTTTCATCTTCGTTCTGTGCGGGGGGGCCACTGAAGGGTTTCTAAGCATGTCATGCACGCTGGAGGTTTTCCGGTGTCGAGGGGGGACCCATCGAGCAGCTCGGCGTTGGATCGTTTCCAGCTTCTTTATGGTCCCAAACAAAGCTGGAGTATTCAAGGGTTGGGCGGACCAGTGATAGGTAGGCTTGCTGCTTAATGCCATTGAAGTGTGGTTAGATAGGTCATTTATATAAATGATAGTACTGAACTGAGCTAAGCATGACAAGGAACAATTTAAGACTGGGCTCGGCATAAAATCTTCATCCGTGAGTACAAAAATCATTACAGCTTTGTACGCAAGCACACTGCGTATCACCCCTTGGTAAACACTTCCCTTTTGTGAGATGGTTCCCAAGTTCATTAAATTCATATTGTGAATTCTATGTTCTTGGCACGAGGGTACAGTACGCAGGAACACGATGGACAACTTTGATAAAGGGCGGCAACTCAGCTCATCAGCGTTGATGAGTTTCGGCTTGAGTCTCGGCTTGTCTTGCCCATAACAAGACGTCTTCATGAATGGAACCAAAATCCACTTCATGTCCCTCGATCTTCCGCCGATTTCATTCGTCCAACAGGTTCTGGACGATTTACTTCAAGCGTTAACAGAAGTCAAATCTGCTAGCTCTAAAAACCGCCATCGTCAGACCTCTTTCAAAATACTCTCGCATGATCCAAAGGAATAAGCGGCCGCCTACACGTTTATTATTCGTATACACACACACACACACACACACACACACACACACACACACACACACAGAGACATAGCATGGTTCAGCAGCTGCTAACCTATCTCAACCAGTCATTCTCAATCAGCAAATTGGCCACCTCGCAGCACCGAGACGTGTTTCTAAAGGTAACCTACAAAATTCCTGTTTCTTTCTTGACACAGGTAATACAATAGTTTTTTGCCTCTATTGGCCTTGGAGCCACTGTAGACGCTGCAGATCACCTGGCCTTCAACCGCTTTTGACGCAATGGACTGCATAACGAAAACGGCCAGTGGCTACTTGAGCTTTGCTCCTTCCACGACCTCTATCACGAACACTCTTCCCTACCAAGCCCCCACCACAGTATCCTGGAGAGAACCCAGATCCCGTCATTGGCATGGACTTTGTGATCTCCCGAAGACAATTTCTCATCCAGTGCTCGTCGCCCGCAGCTACCAGTGCTGACTGCGACACTGACAACTCCCTGGTCGGCAGCAAGGTGCGTCTGCGGCACAGGCGAATCCATCGCTCCAAGCAGAAGGGAGATCCCCGAATCAACGCAGCTTCGCCAGAGCCATTGACAAGGCTTTTGAGGACTGCCCGACAGATAGCGCTTCATCACGGTGGAACCACATCGCCGATGCCACCGATTCTACGTTGGCCATTTAGTCCCGTTTTGAAACCATCCGCAACGTCTTCATTAATAAACATGTGCTTGCCATCTTTTTTTCCATTTGGCGAAAGCGTATGATACCACTTGGAAAATTGGAATTAATTATGGATCTTCATGAACTTGGTTTTCGTGGTCATCTGGTCATCTGCATGTATTTATTCAAAACTTCCTGGCTGATTGGCAGTTCCAGTCTGTATTGACACCGCGCTGTCTGAGATCCATGAGCAGGAGTTCGGTGTACCTCAAGGGAGCATTCTTTCTCCTGCGCTGGTCAGTTTTAAAATTAACGAGATTGTCAGTTCAGTAAAAACCGGGGTTCCGAGTCCTCTCTGTTTCTTAATGACTTCGCACTCTATGCAGTTGGAGCCTCTAATGCCAGTGTACAGCGTCGACTCCAAGTTTGTGTGGATAGGATCCGACCGTGGGCCGAGGAAAATGGATTTACCTTTTCAACCACCAAAACACACTGTATCCATTTTCCCAGTTTTCATCAGTTCTTTGTCCGTCCTGAAATTCGTATGGACAAATCAACTATTCCAGCATTAAAAACTGCATGTCGGAAAGCACTGAACATTCTGCGAGTTGTGGCTCACACGGGTTGGGGCGCTGATAAGAAAACTCTTTTCCATCTTTACAGGGCTCTGGTCTGCTCCAAACTGAACTATGGGTGTGTAGTCTACGGCTCGGCCAGAACTTCCTATCTGAAAAATCGAGATCCCATCCACTCTATCAGGGGCTTCGACTCTGTCTGGGTGCATTCCGTACCATCCGTGTTTACAGCCGTATGCTGAGGCACGAGAACCATACTTCTCGAACCGTCGGCTGAAACATAAACTACTGTTTGAATCTCTCTTCTGAACCCCTAAACTCTGAATATGACTGGGGTTTTTACCCCAGGTTCCGACAGAAATTTGATGACCTCCCCAGTTTCATTCCATCCATGAGAATTTGTATTCTTCCCCATTTGACCAATACAGATATAGACCTTGGAGTCATGTGTAATGATTTGTCCAAGTTCCATGATGACCCACCATGGACTTTCTTCACTCC
>CM031604.1:54774355-54791946 GCA_018398815.1 Conus ventricosus | reverse complement strand
AGACATCCGGTTTGTACAAATCTTTTTAAGCCGAACTGTGTTCGAAGTTTTCATCCTTCAGAAGATCGAGAATGTTCACCGACGGTTCCAAATCTGAGGAGAGGGTTGCCTCGGCTGTGTTTTGTACAACAGGTCCTTCTCAGAGATGTTCTAAACACATTCCCACTGACAGTTCCATCTACACCCGAGAACAGTAAAACACGGGTCTAGGCCAACCGTCCTCAACCAGTTTCGGGACGGTTGAACCTAGACCCCGTGTTTTACTGTTCTCTGACAAGTAAGACTTCAATAACAAAAAAAAACAATTTTTACAAACATACTGTGTAGGATTATCCGTTTTTAATACTAATTTACTAAACTTTTCAGATTTTAGTTTTTGCTTAATCCTGCGTTTTTCCTGATCATTTTCAATAACATTTTCACGCATACATTCATCAAATGCGTCTCTGTCTTTAATTGTTCTCTAAAGTCTTTTAAAATCCACACACTTATCCTAACATGATAAATCTTATAAAACGAAGTAGATAGACAGACAGACAGACAAACACTAGGCAATCGGCCTGCTTAAGAAAGGAAATTTCCCACACTACCAGAATACTTTACAGACATGGAAATCCCAGAGGCCCGTCATTAGGCTGACACCTGATCACTTAATTTGTGTGTTGGGTCTTATAACTTGGCAAGGTGCAATACCGCGTGACCGGACATGCCGATCTAGACCCAGCGCCCTCTCAGTTTAGTCGCGGCTTTCAATGCAGACGGATGTGTTTTGTTTACAGAGGAACAGCCTTCTTGCTATAGATGATCATGTGTTTTATTACAACTGTATGGCGGAGTATTTAAACAAAGAAAATCAGGCGAGCCCAGTTCTTTACTTCCTAAGCTAAAGAGAAGTATTGCTTTTTTGGAAGGTGAGGAGAAAGAAAAAACGAGAACCTACTATTGATGAACTGCACAAGCACCTTGAAAGCTTGTTGATTCAAGACAGAGACTTAGCTGATATATTGAAAGGATGATAACTTTAAGTTGAAAGATTGCATTTACTTTGTGCTGGCTTTCCTCTGAACTTTCCACTAATGTGATCATGGACCTTACAGTTTGGATTCGTCAGCGCCAGAGGAGAGACCTAAAACCGGCGGCAACCAAGGGCCGCACCACAAATCCAACAATGGGGCTATATATACACTTGATGGTCTTCAGGCGTCATATGATTTCAGATAAGTTTAGCTCATTAGAACAACATTACGCATTGCTGCATCGTTCTAATATAGGTATACCAGCAAGCATTAGGTCCTCTATACAATTCTGGTCTGAAGTGGGCCCTGTCACGAACCGACCCCTGGAGTCTGCCCCGAACAGGAACAGTTTAGATGGGAGTGAAGGGATGTGACTAAACCTCACCACGCCTCGCAAGAGCCCCACACAAGAAAGATATACGTACAACAACACCCAATTTCTACACATCAACACACACAATCGCAAATGAATATTTCAACACATCTCAACACAGGACACGCACCATGCACAATCACAATCAAGCATTTCAAATATATATGACATATACACAATTATAAATAACTTTCCAGCCATCCATCCCTGTCCTCTCCCAAGTCTACTGGGAAGCAACCCTGTCGCACAGGGTGCTCCAAACGTGTCGGTCTTGAAGAGAGACGTCAAGTCCGACACCCTTGACACACACAAACAGACTGGTGGATAGCGCTTCCCTGTGGGGGGGGGGGTGGACGGGGCGTGTTTGCTGGATGTCCTGGACGGGGGATCAGGACCGGCCAAGTCAGTCCACTGGCTTTACCACCAGTACTTGGCCTACAACCATGCGTGGTCCCAACCAGTGCTTGACCCAACCAGTGCCGCAGTCCCAACCCATCGCTGTGTGTGCAACCAACCATTGCTCGGACCCAACAGTGCGAGGCACCAACCAGTGCGTGGTCCCCACCATTGCGTGACCCCCAACCAGTGCTCGGTCCCAACCCGTTGCTCGTGCACCAACCCGTGGCTGCGTTCCCAACCACGCGTGGCACCAACCATTGCGTGGCCAACCATGCGTGGCAGCCAACCAGTCCAAGCTCCGGGGAAGCCCCCGGGAGGAGGGAAAAGTAACTGGGAGGAAAAGAGAGAGAGGTAAGGGTAAAGCTACCCGTGTCGACCCAGAAAAGGCGGACAAAACGACTCTCTGTCCTCGGTAATCCGGCAGTCGAGAGGACAACAGCGCGATGCGGAAAAAAAAAGATGAATGATTTGATGTCCCTCCCCTACAGGCCGACTGTAGGGATGAAGGTACCGACCGTACCTTCGAAGTGGTGAAGAACCAGGACCGGAGACAGGCGCTCCGCCAGAGGACATCTTCCTGCTCGAGTGAATATAAACCTCCTAAGCGATGGCGGCCAACAAGCCACGCTACGACACAGAGTGAGCATACCTCAAGCAAAAGAAATGAAACACGTGCGACAGGTAAAAAGGACAGGCTAGATGCCGACCAGACAGCAAGTTCGAGAGAAAGGTACCAGCCACCCGTGACCTGCAGGATGAATTAGCAGGGCAGTGGAATTAGAGAGAGAGAGAGAGAAAGATAAACCTACACCTGAGCTGAACGACATTAAGGTGCAAACGCACTACATAACCACAATACGGGACGGATACACGACAACCAACAACGATACTAAACAAATGAATAAATCCGCCACCCTAGACGGGTCAATCGTCGTAGGCCTCGTGACAAAGGCTCGATACAAAAAACCCCCCTTCTAAAAGCATCTGTTTCTCTCTGAGATACAGTGCTCCTTTGAACCACGGCGCAAATGTGCAAATTCACGGGGGGGGGAGACAGGGGGAGTGGGGGGGGGATGGGGGGGGGGTGGGGGGGGGGGGGGTTGGGAACCCAACCCTTCTGTGATCGACAGAGTACGACAAATCCAATACAAAAACATTCCACGATAGAGTACAACAGGGAATACATAATACACAATTATCAAACAACTAACAAACCTTCCAACAAACAAAAAATAGCAATCCGAACTATTTGCGATTCACTACCGTTAACATCACAGAAGTGAAAACTGTCGCTACACCTGATACAGAAACAAAACGGGGATATAACCCTGGTTGAGGGAAGTGTCCCCTCTGACTGATTTTTCCAATGTGCTGACTACGGAGCTCGTTAAGATAGTCAGCATCCAGTATTACTGTAACCCTGAAAATGGCAAATTGAACGCATGACTCTTGTCAGTTCCACTGCCTAACTAATGATCGACGACTGACTGGCCGAACCGGTTCCAAGCCTGGATAGGCTGAAGATCGCTCTCCAGTACAAACTTCCGGCCGTACTTCCTGGGCACGCCAGTGCGTGTCCAATCTGCCGGATATCTTCAGCAATAGTAGGGGCAACGATAGTCCTAAGCGGGGCAGCTCTGGCATCGAGACGCATATACCTTACCTCTACCGAAAGGTAGCGGTGACCGCGAATGGATGGATGGAATAATGGTCCCACCAGTCCGACCTCAACTTGCTGAATGGCTCCCCAACCCTTGGCACTGACCCTAGGGGAGCACGCTTCAAGCGACACTTAGCCGTTGTCCGATGGCAGACATCGAAACTGCGGCATTACTCTGCCCTAACCTGTGAGTTCTCCCTGGCCAAAAGAAGTCTTTTCTTACTCGCTCGAGAGTCCGCTTTGAGCCCAAAATGACATGCCAAGGTGAATCATGGGCCTGCCGGAGAACAGATTACTCTCAAGCTTTGGGACAACTAGTTGGCTTGGCTACCCCGATCTGGCCCGAGTGAAAACCCTAAAAGAGGGTCCACTTGTGTAGCTTGAAGAACAACCTTGGCGTGTCGGGCAGACTGAGCGGGACGATCCCAGATTTGTCGCAGGTGTTGGACATCCAAGTCCCGGCCTGAAGGCGGAACCATGGGGTAGCAGGGTCGACACCAGGCCCAGAACCTCGTCAGAGATTGGCTGTAGAAACGGGGAACGCAATTCCTATTCCTGCTCCTGCTTCTCAGCTTTGGCGCTTGTGTTAACTTCCCACACACTCCAGTATGGGCAGATCCGTAGACAACGGACTGACTGCGTCGTCCCGCAAAGGTGATCGTATTTATCCCAAAGAGAAGGGAATACAGAGGTCGCTCCACCCACGATTTGCCCCATACATCGCCACAGAAATATGGGGTGGATATAGAAATGAGTACAGAAGGACGGGTGTAGGAAAAAAAACCCAACCTCCAAACCCGCACACATCTGAAACTGCTGCCCCTCCGGGCCTCAGGGGAAACCAAATCCTTATCACCAAAGAGCGTTGATGCCGACCCGAAATCCCTGATGGTGCCGACCAGGAAGAACCAACAACTGAAAGAAACACCGGGCACTCAGTACCACCAAAGCTGGGATGGACCCCACGTTAGCCGATGCACGAGGACGCTGGGAAGGACTTACCCAATAACTAACCGCGGCTTTAGGGCAATCTTTCCTAATGTGGCCGGGACGCCACAAAGAAAACAGAACCGGGGTGCCTGAAATCCCCGATGTACTGCCTGCCTGGTCAAACACCGCTAGCATCGTCGGCGCCTTATTGCCACTAAATCCTGTGGGGGTCATCCTGCCGTTTCTGAGCGATGGCCCATAAGCTCTACGGGCTTCAGCAAACACCCTCAGCAGTATGAATCGCCAGCCGCAAATCCTGTGTGCTGTCTTCGCCTATACGAACCTACTCGACTCCTGGTTGGACACGGGTTGGTAAGCGGTTTCGATGAGAATCACGATCCTCAAGCTCCAGCTTAGCCAACTGACTCAAGTACCCCAAGCTTTTTTTGCGCAGCCTATCTCCAAACTGCACGAAGTCTCATCGTTAATCTTTATCATGTACCTGAATTTCTCCTTTACGTCCTCTGGGGGACACAGGTGAAAAACGCTTACCGCAGAGCCAATTGGCATGTCTGCATAAGACGCCCTCATTTAGAGTGAGACACACTCTCTTGCAGCACCAGATTAATCCAGAAAAAAGTGCATGGCCTTTTTGTACCTCAGACAATTGGTATGAACTAGCCACTTTGTCAAAATGCTCTAAGAACAAAATCAATGTCCTCACTAGTCTGGAACTCAGGAAGCTTTAACTTTGGGTCCTCAACTCTATCATTTGCCTGTCGATCAACCCCCTGATTTCAGAAAGCGGGAAGACCGCGAAATGAAGTCGTTCCATCTCCTCCCTACGCAGAGCCTCCATCCAGGTTTTTTCTAGTTCTTCCCTACGGAGGGGGCTTCTGCTGTAAGCCTCTTCCTAACGCAGGGCTTCCTGTCAAGCAGCCTCTTCTCTGCGCAGCCAAGCCTCTCCCTACCAGAATAGCCTCTTCCCTACGCAGTAATTTCCTGTCTTCAGTCTCCTCTCTGCGCCATATCCTTCCAACCTATCTACTCTATCCCGACGGAGCGTTGCCTCTTTCCACACGAAGGGCTACCTGCCTACAGCCTCTCCCTACTAAGGGCTTCCCTACCTAGCAGCCTCTTCACTACTCTGCCCCTCACCAGAAACATAAGCACGAGGCGAATCCTTGGCAGGATTCACCACTCCGACACTGGAGGATGACCCCTTTGACCATTCCCTTGGTCTCGACCTTTCCCAAGAGGAAAGTCTCCCCGGGGCAAACTCCTTACGAGGGAAGCATGAAGAAAAGAGGGATTTGATTTCTGTGACTCAACAGAAGCCCACAGTTGCTTGACCATATCTCTGAACGCATCCGAGCGAATCGTCAAGTGTGGTCTCGGCAGAAAGATCCCCCAGTCTTAGAAGCAACTGTGAAAGTACACGCGGGACTATCGCTACAAGCACTGGAATAAGTATGTCACTGTAGTCGAAGTGCTGGTACTAATAGTAGGACTACATCCTGAATGACCCCTCTTCTTTGACGCACGGTCGCCATACCACCAGCACCGTACGATGCAAGACAACAATATCCTATCCTACGTTTCTCAATACAGGGGGAAAGTACAATTCCACTAGAAAGAAACCAATATTTTTAGGGATGTGTGATGATGTGGTGTGCGGAGTTTTCCGCTGCTCCCACACTGGCAACACCGCGTCTCCACAGCACGAGCAACAAGTGTGCGGTGGGGCCTCACCTAAAAAAAAAAAAAAAAAAAAAAAATGATCCGGCGCTCCCACACTGGGCAACATTCGCGCTTCCAGCAAGCAACTAGCAACAGTGCGGTGGGGCTCACCGAGAAAAAAAAAAAAACAAAATGGCAGACGGAATCCGGAGAGAGAAAAAGTGACACTAAACGACCGATCCCACCCACCTGACTCAATAACCACCCGGTAAAAAAAAAACTGGATAACTACAAAACAGGAATGACAGACTGAGTTGCAACAGAAAGGAAAGTCTTTACGGCCGTAACTTGCGTGAGCACCCGGCGGAAGAGTCTGGGACGCGGTCCCGATTACACCTTTACCCCTGTTCCTCGCCCGACTCCCCAGGCCACACGCAGATGTTTCCTTCATCGACCAAAGACTCCCTACACGCTAGAGTCACCCATCCAACCACCCCACAAACAACCACAACAAACTAACCTAAACGAAAATAAAACAGACAGAACTGAACAGGTACTCCGCGACACGAGACAGTCCTAGCCCGTTCACATCCCGTGACGAGCCACCCACAATGTCACGACCGACCCCTGGAGGTCTGCCCATGACAGGAATCATTTAGATGGAGTGAAGGGATGGACTAACCTCACACCGCCTCGCAAGAGCCCACACAAGAAAGGATTACTATACAACACCCCATTTATTCACATCAACACACACAATCGCAAATGAATATTTCAACACACCGCACCATTCACAATCAAGCATTTCATATATAAGACATATACACAATTATAAATAAACATTTCCCAGCCCCCATCCTGTCTCAACCCCAATCTACGTGGAGCATCCCAGTCCACTAGGTGCTCCAAACCGGGGTCGGTCTTTAAGAGAGACGTTCAAGGCCTACACCCTAGGACACCCACACATACAGACGTGGAGAGCACGTCCCGGGGGTGGGACTGTGGCGTTGTTGCTTGGAGGGTCCAGGACGGGGATCAGGACCGGCCAGTCAAGTCCACGGGCTTTTCCTACCAAGTACGTGCCTCAACCAGAGCGTGGGACCCAACCAGTGCGGATCCCAACCAGTCGCATTCCCAACCCTATCGCGGCACCAACCAGTGCGCGTCCCCAACCAGTGCGTGGTCACCAACCCATGCTTGGTCCCCACCATTGCGTGACCCCAACCAGTGCGCCGGTCCCAACCCTTGCGCTGGCACCAACCAGTGACTCGGGGACCCCATACCATCGCGTGGCACCAACCAGTGCGTGGGCCCCCCCAACCAATGCGTGCACCAACCAGTCCCAAGCTCCGGGTGAGCCCCCGGTAGTGAGGGGAAAAGGTAAACAGGGAGGAAAATAAGAGAGGATGGAAGGGGTACAGCAAACCCGGTGGATGACCCAGAAGAGGCGGGTCCAAACGACTCACTCTGCCCTCTGTTCACGTCGTAGAGGACAGCAGGCGCAGATGCGGAAAAAAGATGAAGTAATGTGATGTCCCCTCCCCTACAGGCCGACAGAAGGATAGAAAAGTACCGACCCGTTACCTTCGACGAAGGATTGAAGAACCAGGACCGGAGCAGGCGCTCCCCAGAGACATCTTCCGCACGAGTGGAAAGAGAAAACCTGCCTAAGCGATTGCGGCCAACATGCCCACTCTCCGTCACAGAGTGAGCATACCTCAAAGCTAAAAGAAATGAAACACTTGCGACAGGTAAAAAGACAGGCGAGAGGCCGAACAGACAGCAAGTTCGAGAGAAAGGTACCAGCCAACCGTGGACCTGCAGGAGAATGCAACGGGCAGTGGAATAGAGAGATGAGATATAGAAGTACAACAAAGCCTGAGCTGAACGACATTAAGGTGCAAACGCAACTACAAACCCAATAAGGACGATACACTACAACAACAACGATAATAAACAAATGAATAATTCCGCCACCCCTAGACGGTCAATCTACGTATGCCTCCGTGACAAACTCGTGACAGCCGCCCATCAGACCTGACAATGACAAAGCATAGGAACAAATCTGATGATTACTCATTAAGACTTGTTTCCGAAGTTTTGTTTGTGTGCTGTCCCTCATAAGGAACAATGAGTGATTCGAAGTCTGCGTTACAAACAACATAAGACGAGTTTGCATTCGTTTCCCCAGTTCTCAAACTAACTATAGATCCAGGTGTGGGGCGTAGATATAGAGATCTGTATAACAGTCCAACTTGGGCCGATACAGTGGTTTCTTATGTTCGTGCTCGCGCTTGAAAAGATGGAATTCTGTTAAACATTTTCTACAGAAGTCTTGTTTATTTTTTTTGGCTTTGAAGTAAGCTCAATAATCTACTCATTGTTCGTAACAATGCGTATGGCGTGTAGCCCTGCTGTGTGAAACATCAGTAGTAAGTCAACATGATTTTTGTCTGTTTCGCCAATCGATGGACCTGTTTTTTGGACACTTAACTGGTCTGTAGATTTGTTTCCTCATACCATTTGAAGACATAAACAGTTATTGGTTTTTTTTTGTTCTACAAACATGATCAATTTTGATCTACACAAACATGAAAGGATATTTCCATCATATTGAGTTCATGATGTAAATCCCAATAGTTAGTCCCATCTCTCTGCTTGTTCGCGGACGTGATGCAGCCTTGCAAGAACACACCACATAGAAACATTTGTTGTCTGTATTTTGTATGTTTTAGACCTGCCTCTTTAAAACCAACTCTCGAGGTAGTGGAATGTAAGCCATTGCCTACCAATCGGTGCATACTTAGCCTTTTTAATCTGATCTCTAGACTTCTTCCCTCAGACCAATCCATATCCCTCTCATTTTAGCTTTCTTCAGCGGCTTCATCAAACTGTGTAACTAGTTTGTCTGCCAAAACCGGGTGTTAATCATATGAGAAAGAATAGTCAGCTGTTTAGTTATGAGACCCAGACTACTAGATTTTCTTCATTTATTGTTATATAGTCGATTAAAACAAGCTAACATTACTTTAACATGGCGATGTAATTTAGTTTTACTTGGAACTTTGAGAAATTGCATGAACAACGCTTGCCCGCACGTTTGCTGAATCAATGACTTCTAAATCAACTCAATCAGTGCTCTTTGACAACCTCTTCCTTAAGCATTCCCTTCAAACAATTCATCTGGCCATCTAAAACTATCCCATGCAGTCCTTTCTTTTCTAAGCCAACATATTTATTTAAATAAAAAAAAATACACATCGACTCCAGGATCGTCTCCCAAAAACGACTTAAACAATAATCCAAACGGTCTTTTTGTGCTTGGACTCATAAAATAAAGTATAAACGCCCTTAGTGGTTGTTAAATGCGAGCTGTTTTCAGAACCAGAGTTTAATGGTCTCGTTTTACTTTTTTAATCATTCCTTTTTTATTCTGATCGATTCCCCCTGGCAGTTGAGAAAAAGTTGTCTTTGCCTTTCTTTGAAGATCAAACCTTTTGTCTTTGTATAGTCCTCAAAATCAGCCTGTAACGACTAATTCTTCATCCTAGCTGTTTGAGTCATGCTGTGCTTTAATTATTGTCAGTTTGAAGGAACTATTTTAGCTGATATTAGTTTGAACCATAGCTGTGGTGTGCTTTGGGTTTAGTTTTTATTTTTTTTGGCTGGCAGTACTTACAGGCTAATGAGCCACCGGCCAAGAGCTAAAAGACAAACCGCCTAGAGTTAAAGCTGCAGGTGCGCCTATGCCTGATTCTAAGAGACCTAACACTGTTCCTGCTGATATAGCACTAGTAGATGTACCAGTATTAACATATGTCACAGCATTAAGTCAGCAGAATACCCTTCGTTTGGTTTTGGCTGTAATTTTTAAAGGTCCTGCTCTAGTTTTTGATGCATCTGTGTAATTTTTGATATCGAAGGTATTTTATGTCATTGCTTTCCTATATGCGGCAGAGACGCCTACTATCTCTTCTTAGGTACTCTCGGATAATGCTGAACAACATGTTTTTTTTAAATAAAAAATAAATTATATTGTATAAATTTCAAAACTGTTTATATCTTGAATATTCCAGCTGCGCATCATATATTAAAAACAAATACACATTAAGTAGGTTAACGGCCTCTTTTTCTTATCAATTTGAATGTGTATTATGTCCTCTAACAGATTTCTCCCTCTTTCTCTCCTCCACCTCTTCCATGTAACTGTATTATCCTCCCGTGACCCTAAGGTCCAACCATAAACCGTAATTTGTGCGTTTGTTAAATAATGATCAAGTCTAACGCTGAGAAGATTTAGATCTTTAGACACAAGGTCCAACTGTTGGATTCTACACCTCCCGCCTCCAAAACAGTTTTTCTTATTTCATCAAAATGCTGATAAGGTTTAGCCCGCAAGCAGTAGATTTGTTAGGGACATACCCACAATTGTTACATTGCACTTTTGTTATTTTAGGGAATTAACAAATTTTCAGTTTGTCTTTTGAAAGTTCTTCATTTTCACACAGCAATAAAATACCTTTAGCGGTCTTGCAGATGGCACTAAACGAAAATTCGATATAGCGTCTGCCCTGCTTTTAGGATATTTAGAATGATGAATCACTCTTTCTTCCGTAATATATTTGCTAATTTTGACCTGATATATGTTGCTGGAACACAGCCCTCGCTACAGTAGGGTTGCTAACGCTGTCAAACTCTAACGAGAGTCAGAAATGCAGTACTTTTCTTCGGTGTCTGTAGATATCACATATTTTTGGTCATTTTAAAAGTTTAGTTCATATACAATCTGTCTTTTAATGCCCTTGAAAGTATTGGGCAATGCGCTTTTAGCAACTCAAAACTAAGGGTATGGGAAAAGCGATTACCATACGCATAACTACAGCAACATACCTTATGCCGTCTTATGCATCTTCCATCCCTATTCATGTTTTAGTGCACTTCATTTTCGATTCCTTGAAACCAAGATCAGCCCTTTCGTTCCCGTTTAGCCATAGATCAGAAATAGTAAAAAATATGTCTGCAATATGTAAAGAAATATTTCGATTGTTCCCCTCAATTTTTATAGAAATTTCTTAACGATTCCCGCCCCAGATTCTGTACAACTGTCCGGTTTTGGGTCTGTTGTGAAGCGAGTTCTCTTTTGAAAGTAAGAGCTCAGAGAGCCTGGCACAATCACATCATCCGCTCATATGTCTGGTGAAATTATAAGAACAGTAAGAATATGATCTGTATCAATAGTAGATGGATTATTTGGAACAGTATTAATCCCTTATTCCCTTCACGCCAAAGGGCTCATATCCAAAGGGCTCTATTGTGCGGGTCATAGAATCGAGCACATATGTTTGTGACATTTTTTTATAAAACAAAATAAAAAAAGTTAATTATTTAAAACCATGGCAGCATTGAAGATGAAGATTAAGATGTTCCAGATCCTGGAGACCAATGAGTGAAATGACTCCTAGATACAGCATCGCTTCCGGTCTCTCTCATTGCAGCGTGAATATACCGAAATTAAGGTCGGAGAAATTTACAAAAGTATATGGCCTAGAACCTCCCGAATAATTTAGCCCCTGAAAATTTGTAAAACAATGATGATGGCCATTTGAATATTAAAAGAAGACGATCGAGGAAAACGTTTTCAGCTTCCAGATAAACGAAACCCATTAAAAAGTTTGAAGGTTTTGAGTACAAATAACCAAATACTTAAGGCGAAAGATCGAAAATCGCCTTGGCATTACTAAACAAAAATAGATAGGGAGGCATTGCTAAACTCAAAACACACAAGAACTCCAACAGATAACCAAAAACAAAACATGGAACTTCAAATTTAACAAGTCAAACCAGCGGGCGAAATAATAGAAGTAAGAAACCAGTTTTCAGAAGAAACAGCATTAAAAACTATACACGCCTCCCCCGATACCCCCGCAGAAATAGAAGGCCCTTAGACGGCAGTAAGAAGCATCAGAGGCAAATTACAAACAAATTAAGCAAAACTGGGTGAAATAGATGAGGATATAAAAAGAAAAAAAAAAACTCGCTGAGGCAGAAGAACGCCAACTTAGGGCCTGGTGTTAAAGAAAGAATAACCCAAAGACCTAAAAGATTCTTAAACACGAAAATCAGCAAGACTAAAAAAGGCGTATACTACCCAAGAAACAATTACGACTCAATTGATCATATAAGAGAAACTATCCCATAACTATATAGTATGAAGACACAACACTAGCATACAGAATAAGAACACTAGTTTAGAGAGCATAAGGTAGTCACATTATCAAGCGTTAAAAACGGCCTTTAGATTTGCAATAGTACACTGTGATGGCAATTACAGGTGGCGGTGGAGGTCAAAGCCCAGTTGCCTCCATCGCCAAGCCCCTCCATCGCCACCTGATAAAATCATGGGTAAAAAAACAGCTAGATCATCTTCGGGTTTATTAAAAAAAATTAAAGCCAGTAAAGCCGTGGACGCTTTAACCAGGTATATTAGGGGTGTCGTTAGCTGGCTTTGTCCTACTGCAAGCAAAAGTAGTTTAGCTTTATAGCTGAGCACTTATGGCATTAGTTGCCTTAATAGTTGGGTTTACAATTTAGTAAGATAAAAGACCAAGTAATCCTAGGCCAAGATAATACAAAACAAGTGCTCTCCATTTCATATTCAGTACATTATTTATTTTCGTCCGAGTCTTTCAATGACCTTCCGGGCCTGGGGATTTGATGCATATTCTTGGGGACGCATGTTATGTTTATTGATTGTAAAATTACCGGCTCATAAATTTATGACGTGTTTTTTGTCACCATCTGTTCAATTCCCTGCCAACAATAAATTTCATTGTTGTAGATAATTATTGTTCCTACCTGGAGTCAGAGGTCAGAGGTAGCATGTATAAACCATTTGCCAACAGCAAAAGTCTACTTTCGATCTTGCGAAATGTAAAGCATTTTGGTACCTTTAATACTTGAAGGCAAAATCAACAGTAGAATACTAATGGCGTCCACTAATTTTGCTAAGTATTGTTTTTGTGCGTCAAAGCCAGTAAAAGGATCAGTTATGCTCGATCTTTGCGCTTTACGAACACTAGCAAACACAAACATAATAAGACAAGTCGTTTATATCGTTCTATTCCTGCTTTAGTTAGACCCTTAAGAAGTTTCATGAAAAATGTTGTCCTGCTGTTTTAATTCTCTTGCCTGCTAAGGACCCAAGATGAACAGTTGTGCCCTGAAGATAAAGATGTGTAAGGAGGATTCCAGTCATAGTTATACTTCTTTCTGCTCACAGGCCCCAAAAATAAGGGTGCACTAAGCCATGATTGCGGTCCAACTTTTGTCTAATGTCTGTCTTAACATTAATATTGAATCGTTACGATCCAATCAAAAGCCATCATGTCCAATTCTGTTGCTGAATGGATTAAAACGGTTATTTCATTGGTAAAGGAGCTTGCAAAGTTCAGTCCCAAAAACGTCGAAGTGGGTATAAAAATGAAATCTATACACTGACCTCACCAAAGGATCGGATGATTTAAATGATCACATACGATACTCACACCCAGTTGATGCACAAAACACAGCAAAGTTTACAACTGTTCAGAAAAAACTGCATCGGATGACTGAACCACGACTTTCGCGATGTAGTTCTTTTTTAAATAGTGGTTAAGATATCTGTTTACTGGCTTACTCAACCTTTAACTTGAAAGGTGTCCAGTCTGGTTCACAGAAATGACAAGCGTATCATTTATATTTTAAAGATTGTAGTGCGGCCCAACAGAATAATTATGCAATATTATATTTAATGCACTCATTTTTAATTTTTTTTTAAAAATGTTTGTAACAATAACACAAGACAGTCGCTTTCGTTTTTAGAGTATGCCAATTGATAATGAAAGCGGAATCCCAAGGTTGCACTCCCTGAAATATTCTAACAAAGTCCGTAAGTTTAATATAGACAGAATCCTAAGAACAAAAAAAAGATTAAAAAAGTTGACCATAGAGGAAACGAAGTTAGCCATTACCAATACCTGAATTGGTTATATTACGTGTTTTGCTCATTGAAAAGAAGCAATGAGTAATTTTAACATAACTCTCAAACATAACAATGCAAGTCTGAAAACAATGTTAACATTCCAAGCCTGAAGAATAAAAGTAGGTTACTAATTTGATGGAGACTAGCTAAAATTAGGCTATTACAACTGACATCGGGACTTTTCATAGTTTTAGTGTTACGCCAGACAAAACTACTTATTAGGGAGAAATCCCCGCTCGATCAAGTCATTACATTCATTACACTATAATACATTTGGATGAGCTAGAGCACTGATGAAAACTTATATGAAGGAAGGCCCTCACCTGTTTAAGAGCTCTTCCATCAGGGAAGGCTGCATATTTCCCGATTATGAAATTATACAATTCCCTATTTACAGTTTAAAAATTAGCTTTTGCGGAAAGGTCGGATCATGTTAATATAAAAAAAACACAGACAAAACAGGGAAAGTCGTAAAATGTGATAACCTACACGATTGTTTTATTGGAAATAAAATAAAAAGTTACTAAAAAATACTGTCGCGGGGGCCAGAAGAATCAGGAGTTACATTTAGCGCCTTCATTAGTATAACCTTAGAATTCAAAGACTTGCAGACGTTGCGGCCTTATGTAACAAATGGTGAGATTAGACGCAATTGTATGGTTTTGAGTACACTAAAGATGGTGATTATAAACGCAAAAGAGGTATGGCGACAGCCAAAAAAAGAGACCCTAAATCTAGAACCAACTGCGCAATCTAGAAGCAAATAAAGTTTGCCAGTACATGAACAAAAAATATTCAGGAAACTGACCTCAAATGGCGAACATAGGAACCAAAAATAAAAATGGGACATAAATTTGAATTCATAATCCCATTTTACATTTATTAGTAGCCGTCAAAAAAGTTTCAGAAAAGCATTCAACTCTGCCCTTTACATGTAAGACATATGCCAGAGGGACAATAGTCCCAGAAAGAGATTGGAATAACGCCGTATGGAATAAACAGTACAATCCTCCACAGAAGAGAAGGCGGTTTTAAAAGATGCTTCTACAAAATTACAGTTCAAACCACAAATGAAATTAGGAGACACGTTCACAATGAATATATGACATTTCTGTCATAAAAAATGTGAGAGGACTGGAACCTGTTGGCGTTAGTTGAGACGTCCTTTAAAAAGTAATTCAAATTGAGCAGGCAAAACTTTAGACGGTTGAAAAACTTAAAGTTACCATCGTCGTTCTTCACAATGGTGATTATATTAAGGTCATAACAACAAGCAACAAAATCAATATTAGCATAAAAGGAAAATCTTACAGAACTGAATTGATTAATCTTACACATTTAGGCCTCAAAGTGTTTTATTATACTGAACAAGTTTTGACGGAGAGGTAGTATAATAAAAAATAACTGGATAATATTAAATTAAGTTATAAAACTATGGAGCAAAAACTATGGTGTCAATGCGGAAGTAAAACTTTATGATAAAAACCCCTCATTGATCATTGGATTTGTGGACAGACAGAATGTTGAAAAACATGACACTATTTGTCCTCGACCATTACAAACATTTTTATCGTTAATGATTTTGATTATATAGTAATTTCTGTCCCAACACTTAAATGGAACAAAGCAATATCATGATAGAAGGCTTAAATGGACAGATGATGACATAATTTAGTTGAATCCTACGCTAATCTGAGTGAGTTTTTAGAACACTTTTATAAAGTTATTTGGGTGAACGCAGACGCTATTATTATAGAATGACAGTTCGGCAGAAAAAGATACAATAGATTAAAAAATTATAAACACTTTGGCAAAACTGCTTTCAGTGTGAAGACATGCTGGGATAATTCTGTGGATTTTATGTCAGAAATATAACTCCTCCGTTTAAAAGACTTAGAGAAACAGTTAAAGACTGTAGTATTATATTTTCACAACGAAAAACAGAAAATCATAAAATGAATGTAATGCTCGAAATGATTGTTATATGAAAATGATCCCGGAAAATGCGCATTATCAAGACAAAAAAACTAAAATCTGAAAAGTTTTGAAAATTAGTTTAAAAAAACGTGATAATCCTCCACAGTATGATTGGTTCGTAAAAAAATCGTTATTTTTGGTTATTGAAGTCTTATTGTCAGAGAACATGTAAAACACGGGTCAAGGATCAATCACCGTCACGAAACTGGTTGAGACGGTTGGCCCTAGACCCCGTGTTTTACTGTTCGCAACAAACCCAGCTTAATAGATAGCCTTGTCCGTTACACTATGAGATGACCTCTAAACCAAAATAAAGATTTCCTCATATTGTCGGACACCTTTCTGCTTTGGAAAGGCCATTGCCCAAGCCGTAACATCAAGCAACCTCAGCTGCTGAAATTATTGAACTGTACACCTCTCTGAACAAATAATGGACCCTACACAGTTTGCTTGGTGTTCCGAGCCATGTGGGCAATCGAGGCAATTGAGTTGGTTGAACAACCTGCCAGAGGTCCACACGCAAGATTTTGAGCAGATTGGCAAACTCTCACACTGATCTAAACCCAAAGCCCAGTGTTTACATGAAAGATCTCGGCAAGAAGGAATGGAACATGGAGATGGATAAAAAAAAAACTTCCAAATCCGTCCCAACCTGAAAGGTTTTTTTTTCTTTAATATTGTTCCCGAGTCGGCCGTGAAGAAGAAACAGTCATGAGCCCGTATGCATATAACCACATCAATTTACACCCATTCTTAACTCATTGACGTTCGACCATGGTGACATCCCTGAAACGACCAATTGCGGTTCGGCATGGCTGTTAAGCAACATCACCTTACTCATACCATTCACCATTTCTTCCCTATACACTTGCGTATCAAATCGCTTGTTTGACGAAGATGAAGCCTGTTACACTATCTCACTGTTACTAATAATGCTTACAAAGGCGCCAATCCGCGATTATAAACCACACTTTCGTTTACAACGGGTGGAGTGCCTACCAGGATAGAGCCGAGTGAAATAGCTGCCTACTGGCTCTACATTCGGCCGTTCCTGGTGTCAATTGGTCAATGGTCAGTAACTCGGCTTTTTTCCTCCTTCATTCTTTTGACTTTTCAAAGCAGGGTGATCTGTATGTAGAAACATCCCCACCAATGGCGAAATTGGCCATGTCTTCCGAAAATTGGTAATGGGGTTTTTATACGCTGTGTGCAAGATTTTAATTGCATGTTGTTTCATAGCACCGGAATCTCGTTTATAGCCGCAATCTCCAAACATGGAGCAGGAAACTCTCTCGAGTGAAAAAATTTCCCGGAACCAAACTGGCCCGACGGAAACTCGGATCATTAGATTATGAATCAGGCGCTCATAAACCACCTTGAGCTAGTTCCGGCCCTTAACCCAGTGATTGTGGGCTCGCCCGCGTGTGATTATGTACGCGTCGTGTACGGTATGCTGTGGCGTGATGTTAATGATTAATCTGTACTCCGCATTCTTCCTCCATTTATCATGTGAAGATCGTCTACATAGTGGAAGAT
>CM031604.1:54748484-54774255 GCA_018398815.1 Conus ventricosus | reverse complement strand
GATCATGATGGTGACTAACGTAGTCCGCTATCCTCCACCTTTTGTCGGTTGCTGAAGTGTTTGCTATATTTTGGGGAAGAAAGTGTACAGAGCTCACTGCTGTGGTGAAGCGCCTCAAAACCTGTCATCATATTGCCTAATACCAGGACGGTCCCGGTGTTCACTTTCCGAGCATCTTCGCTTGAAGAATGTCCCGTTAAATCAACTTAACGCCGAAAAACGCGAAAACTACCAAATTGTTTTAAACGAAACTTCGTGGAACATGGCTAGTGTCCAAAGAGGAACCCAGCAAATTGAGGAGCAAATTAAGATCAAAGGTCAAATACAAATATACAACACGCGTTATGCAAGATTATACGAAAACCCTATTGAACCGATAGTAACAAAAGCTTTGTGTGGCCCAAGAAAGAACTTGCTTAAACTTTGGTGCGGATCCGTGTTTCGCATTTGGATCGATGGACGGATCCGGACCTGTTCGACATTGCAGAGTTCTGCACTCCAAGAATGTCTTTTGAATTTTTCATTGATTGGAGAACAATATCTTCCACTACCTGTAAAATGAACTCAACTAGGCGCAAGGCATCCTACCAAAGGTTGTGTGCATTGTGTGAAATAACAATTTGAGTGGTGTTAAACAGTGTAATATAGTGGAGCATAATTGTATTAAACATGCACGGAACAGCAGAGAGAGAATAGAGAGAGGGTAGCAAACGTGCCCACAATACGTTTTTAAAAGAACATTTGTTTTCCATTCATTCCGAGTTTCACTCCTTCAAATAAGTAAGTAACTGAGAAACTAGGTTATGCACCATTTTATTGTAAACAGCGAGACCGTAATATTTATTATATATGATGACCACTAATGAACGGCCACTGCACTGACAGTCAACTTCACACACACACACACATGCGCGCGTGCGCGCGCACTACTTCCCAAAAGAACGCATGATACGTATCATGAGAGCAAAAACAGCCACCTAAAACACAAAGAAAAATACAAAAGCGCGACACACATGATGCATGAATACAGATTGGAACACGCACACACACAACCTCTGCTACACAAGCATAGATGAACACGCATACAAATACATTCTTAAGTGTTCTTTCATGAATACATATGCTGTAAATATGAATGAACTTTCCCATCAAACTTAACCACAGGAACACATTTTCACTCTAGCAGTACAAATCAGTAGAAACTTAGACCGAAACTGTGGCAACTCCCAATATTAAATATTCTTCCATTCAGATAATTAACATGACAGTAAGTGTTTATCACATAATCTCCAAAACCAATGCTGTAATCTACAATTAATGATCTTCCCCAATCTACACAAACATGAAAAGATGTAAACAAAAGAAGCACATCACCGAAATTTCTTCTCAACACGTTTAAGAAATCATTGTTGGAAAATGCTTCTCTATTCTCATTTTTCTGATACTGCTTACTTGCATAGATACAGAACAAAAAAAAATGAGAAAAAACAAAACAATGACTTTCGTTTTTGAGCACTGTCCACACTGAGTAAAGAGGAGGAGGTAGTTCAACCATATTAATAACACGATTATTTTCCCTTACTTAAAGTACCAACGGTGGAAAAGTACACTAACCATGGGCACATACTCTAAAATAAAGAAGAAAACGTTTTAGTTGCGAATTCAGTGAGGCAAAAATTTTGAGAAGAAAACGTTTACCTTCCGAAGTCAGTGAGGCAATCTTTTGAGATAAAAGCTTCGCTTATGTATAATAGTTGAACTGTGGCGGCTGGGCTATGAACATATCACAGCACGCGCGAAAATTTGTTAACGAAAGTTCCGTGAGTTTTGGGATGTAATTCAAAGGGTTGTGTGGAAGAACGATATTATTTTGTTTAAAACTACAAGTGAGTAGAACGTCGGATGACAGCCCCGATATGGCCCTAGGCGGTCGGCTAAGCTATAAGAAACATTACCAGTCACGCATACCTTACACACTCACTTACTTCAGAAGTCGTATTCACACATCAGTTGAACACTATCACAATAAACACAGATTATGGTTTCGTTTTGTCCTTTCTAAATAACAGAGAAAATAATCTCCCTTTCGTTTTCAGATCCTACCGCTGTTTGACCGTCCCGTGTGTGAACAGGTGGGGCTCTTTGGGGCAAACTATATCCCTAGAAATTCTGTGCTCAAAATGTCCACTTAACTTTGACCTCTGCCCTCTTCATGATCTCCCTTTCCTTTACATTGTCTGCCTTCGTGCCCATCCAATCCCTCTATGTTGCACACTTTTTTTTTTTATCTAGATGACTCTTCACTCTGTGCCATCGTACCATAGTGACTAATGTGCTAAACTACGACCTTACGTATTGCGAATAAGACAGTCTCTGTGTGTGGTGTGCGTGAGTAGTCGGCATGTCTTATTTTCTTACCCTTGTTGGGGGGTGATCATATGTTGAACAGAATTGCCGACACATTCAGGAACTCCTAGTATCGTCTCTTTAAGGATTTTCAACACTTAACTAATATTGCAGTACATGATTTTTGCCGCATGGCAATGGCCCTGCGACCAATTGCTTTTTTCCCACCTGGGCAAAGGGCTATAAGAACCGAAAATCACTCGCGTCGTAGTGCATTTGGCACGCTAGATTCGCCGACTCCGATCAACCGTCAAAAAGGAAATAACTGCCAGAGAAAGTACAGAACAGAAATGGTTATTGCAATCCATCCGCATGTTATGGTCATTTGGGTATTCACAGAATAGGACAATTAAAAGAAAAAAGTAAGAGGTGATTCCGCCTGTTCACAAAGAGGTTATTCATGTTTGTATTCATCTGTCGTTCATGTAGAAATGAATAACGCATGTACGGGCAATGGCAAAAAACAGGCCATGCTCTCTAGCTCTAACTGTTTTCCTCATCGTGGATAAAAGATGGAATGGCAGTGGGCGTTAACAGGCAGGTAAAGAGACGAGGGATACTAATTAGGGAGTCCGTAAGATCTATCTTTGCCACCCTAACTGGGCAAAACGGGCACCGCAACAGTTGCATAACTTTTTCAGGATGTCCGACCAGATACTCTTTGCAAAGTCCCGATATACAGAGTGACCTTTAGAATGCCACCGGGTCAAAACGCTTACTCTGGTTTTTGTATTTTAGTCCCAGCTCCAAACCCACTAAACGTATGCAAAATTTGAATTGCTAACACATTGGGTCCTTGGCGTTTAAGGAATTCTAAATACAAAATTACAATAACCCAAAAAGAAAGCGCAAAAATAGTAAGCACTGTCCATGGAAATGTTACTACGATAAAGTGTATTCCTCTTTTTCAGGCAAACAATACAAATCATGATTTTTCTTACTCAACGCATAAATTTACAACATACATTTATAATGCAACTTGCCCAACAACCACAACCGGGAAGAATGGTACAGCTTATCTACTATGCTGAACATTATATAATTCCAAAGAAAGTGGCATCTCTCTCTCTCTCATAACCATTACTAGTTCCCCTTAAGATTTTAAGCCCTTGGTAAAGCTTGGGGGGGGTGTGGGGGGGGGGAAAGGGGGGGGGGAAGGACATTCTTGACTAAAATAATCGCTGCATAAATGCTATGCCCAAAAACACTGCAAGAAAATTCATTAGATGGCAACCACAATTAACCTCATGCTTACAAGAAGACAAATGGCAAAGCAAACAATCAAATCGACCAGGTCCAGTAATTTCCCTTCTCCACCCTCTTTCCTGAGCACATGTGGCCAACCCGCTCCCACCCCCCTCTTTATTATTGTATTAATTCTCCTGTTCAATAGTAATGTTAGCCGTTTAAAAAAAAAACTCATTTATCATTTCTGTTATATTCCAACGTAACTAACACTTACAAGTATCATTCAGTATATGGCGTCTTTTGTTCATTTGATCATTACCTACTCTCCTCACACACCAAATATAAATCTATAACTTTACAAACTAATCGAAAATGAATGAGCAATCACAATTTTTCAAAGATGGTTGAGGATAAATACTTCAATATTCCAGAAAGGCAACGGTAATGTAAGAATAATGAGGTTTGAGCATGGTGAAGATAAATATAGCAATATTCATAATGGTAGGTGAAAGGAATAGGGATAATCATGCATGAAAAGGTTATCAGTATATTGGAGCAGGGAGGGATGGGATCACACGTCTAGTTTCTTTTCCCTCCTCTCTTTAATTTTGTTATAAGTTTATACGATTAGACCAAGTAATCGTAGCATAAACGTAGTTTATGAGGGACAGTAATAGGGTATGTTTTTTTGTTTTGGTCCGTCGAGAACGGATAAAGACCATCTAGTCCATCCGGTGGTGGATCGGGGGAGACGTGTAGATGGCTGGTCAGTCAGATCGCGCCCGGAAAGAACTATCACAGTATGGAACAGGCAGCAGTTGGCGCTGGTCCTCCTTCGCTGCTCACATCCATTAAATTCTGTCGCTTTCACAGGTTTCTTTTCTGCACCTTTGCGGACAACTGATCGCCATCCTCCGTCCTGTCCGGGGCAAGTCTCCTCCCATGTTGAAGGCACTCAGGGAAGGATTGAAAAGGTTTCTTCTGGCCCCAGAGAGCGTTTTTCTCTATACAATATAAGCAAGATGATTCAAAAGGAACGCGAGCAAGACGCTTAGATATTTTTTTCCCCTCTTCAGAAATGGTTGATAAAAAATTGATTGTAGGATGGATCCAAGAAGAAAACCATTAATAAAAAAAAAAAATGGTAAAGAAAGCATGGGTTTTTTGCGTTTTGAAAGTATAGCGTTTTTGAAAGTATAACCGACTTCCATAAAAAACGCGAAAACAAAACAAGCTGAAGGTTGGGGTGAATTTTATTGGTCACAATTGTACAGAGTGGAAGCGAGAATTCAACGTAAATTTGATTCATTACACCGGTAATGTGTGAAAATGTCATCAGCAATAATGTCTTGTGTGGAAAATCCAAGGTCACGTGACAAACCCAGCTTGAAGCTTAATACCGTGTGTGGCCACCATTTGCGTTGACAACTGCTTGACACCTGCGGCTCATTGAGTGGACCGGGTGTTGATGCGTCCCCTTGGCACACCAGCCCACACATGAACGAGGGCCCTGGTGAAGTTTGGAGCCGCTGTTGCGGGTCGTGGACGCAGGAGGTCCAACCGTCTGCCAAGTTCAATCCCAAAAATGTTCTATTGGGTTTAAATCGGGACCGAGGGCTGGCCAGGGCAGGACATTGACGTTGTTAATGCTGAAGAAATTGCTAGGTGGCCCGGGCGGTGGGTGTTCTTGCATTGTCCTTTTGGGAATGTCCAGTTTGGTGTTGCACAAAAAAAGGAACGACATGGGTCTGAGCACCTGGTTGATGTAACCTGTGCACTGACACCCTGTCCGCGACCAGGGCCAATGTTCTGAAAGATGACGGGTCCTCTGGCGTGGTTAATGCCAACTGCACCCCATATAACGTTCGGGCCTCCCCAGGGGTTCCACATAGCGTTCACCAGGTCGACGCCATATTCTGGCACGACCGCCCAGCCATGTCGATACAAAAACGGTCATCTGAGAACAGTATGCGTCCCCACTGCTGCCTGCCCCAGTTGATTCGGGCTTGTGCCCACTGCAGCCTGTCCTGCCGGTGTCTTGGTGTCAGTACTGCGAGGACGCCTACATGCCAGCCCGTTCTCCTGAAGACGCCGCCGCACAGTGTTGAGGCCGATTCGTTGCTGGAGATTCCCCAGGCACCTGTCGAGCAGTGATAGCGGCTGTTTGCCGCCTGTCCCGCAGATGGGTTGAACAAGATGGCGATCCTCTCTTGGGGGTGGTGACCCAGGACGGCCTGGCCGGGGACGATCATCAGTGGTACCAGTGACTCGCATGCAGTGCTGCAGACGATAGATGTTGAGATGTGGAGGTTAAAGATGTTGGCGACCTGCCTGGCATCCACACCAGCCTCCACCTGGCCTAGGGCACGATTGCGTTCCTCTGCTCGTAGTCTGGCATCTCTGTAGCGCTCAGACGGCAAGTCGTTACCTGAACCTTGTAGCGCGGCTTTAAAAAGGGCTGCATGCCTGTACTTGTAGCTGGTTAACTTTGCTCTGCATAGTGTGACGTGCCTCACATGCAGCAACCAGTTTGCCATTTTGTTGACCCGCCATGCCGGGATTGATGTGTTGCTCGCACAATTTTTTCACTGCACGTGAGTCTTGGACCCAAACAACTTGACACAATGGTTCAATATTGTATATTCACCCCTTTTCACCCGAAAAAATAGCCTTTCAATTTTCCGCGTTTTTTATGGAAGTCGGTATAGTAAGAATAACATGCAGCATAGAAAAAAAAATTGGAACAGGATATCTCGAAGATTTATTTTGTGGTAAAATGAGCAAAAAATCTCCAAGTTGGAGATTCAGAGGTTCCACCCCATGGTGAAAGCGAATTTCCAGAACAAGCATGAATGCATATTTCAATGTATGGGTGTACACCTCTTCCCGCCCCCACCACCAATGTGCGCTTACCCCCCCCCCCCCCCCCCCCCCCCCCCCCCCCCCCGCACACACATATCCTGCTCAAAAAAAATTCACTCTACAAGCAGTGTTCTCTCCCCTTCTGTATGTATGGCCACTATTAATGCTCCAACTATTATCGTTATTGACTCCTTTTGTCCCCTTCCTAACACTACAAATGCCCATCTTCCACCGAATACGAGAAGATAGGTCACTGCACATTTGTTTCTTGTTTTCATCCTCCTGAAGGTTTATCTTACCTGAAGACCTAAAAATTCAACTCCAGTAAATCAGTTACATAGCGATTCTACCCACCGACTTCCTTGAAAATTTTATGGGCTTCTCTAAAACAGTATTTCATCGTTAAGTTTTGCATGCACAGCATAAACATGCACACATCCACAAACTTTGTCATGGAATAACATGCATACACAACAAAAATTAAAGGCTCAAAAATGTGCACAAATGGCCCCTCCCCCCCCACACAATTTTTTTTCTCATGTACACTCCATAGCAACTACAAACTGAATGGTAAAAGTCCAAACTAGCACAAACGCGGACTATACATATGCAACAACAAATGGTAGCATGGGTGCACATATACACACTTCAATGAATAAAATCAAAGAATCACAACATATAAGCAGGGCACACAGTAATACCAAGTATCTGAATATCCACCTTTTCGTGCAAAAGCATAATCTACAAACAGACACAAGCAGCTTTCTAACTAATAAATCATCTTAAATGAAAAATTCTGGATACTGCAAACATAATTTCACAGAAAACAACATTCAGCAGCCAACAAAAACACTTATTGCTTTTAGTTGAATCCAGTCTTCTTCACCATCCTTCTCCACTTACCTCGCATTAAATAAAAAAAAAAAAATTGCCATATATCAAAAGAAAGACTGATGTGTTCATTATGACAAAGGCAAGGACCATAATACCAATATTGTTACTTGGATGGCAGAGACTGGTATTTACATAATATAATGATTTATACATCACCGAGAAAAAGAAAATTCACCCCACATGTTCAGAATGAGGATGCACTCAGACAGCAGGTGTGCATGCACACCAACACACACAAATGAGATCAGATAACTGAAGGGCAAAACCACCACATGGTGTATATATACATAATGCTCCCCCCCTCCCTTCCCCCATATTAAGCAGCTACTGATGCCTATGTACAAATACACAACAGCCTGTCATTAAAAAGCCATAAGGCTAAGGGCACTAGTGAGCATGAGATGTTGCAAACAGTACAACTGTAAACACATAGCACCTGTAACTGGTTTACCTTGCAGTGAGCAACTGTTTTTCACTACAGTCTTAAATGTCATTCTATTCTGTAGTAAGAAGCAAATATAATTCCTATCTTTTACAGATATCCAGCTCCAGATCACACAACTAGAGACCTATTCCATGTCTTTGTGAGGGATCACCACATATCAAGATCAACTACACTGCAAATATTTTTACCCGTTACATTTTCCAAGTCAAAAAAAGGGTGCAAAATTCAGAAACATTTTACACCCTTTTAAGACTTGGCTGGATTAAATTTCTAACTTGGTGTATGCACAGAAGACGGGGAAAACAAACACTTGTTAACCTTGCCTTAATTTCGGAGAAGGGGCTGTCCCCTTCAATTCATAACCACAATTCACTGATCATGACACTAGCACTTCCTTCCAGAAAACTGAATTGATGTGTAACCACCACAAAAAAAGCCTTTGCTTTCAAGGGATATCAAGTTCTTTAAAAAAAGTTTTTTTTTTTTTTTTTTCATAACCTTTGACAACTGTATGAACCTAATATACAAGACATATTTTGATGGCCCGAATTTCAGCAAGAGAAGGGGTCTATAGATACTTTAACATCTCCATTGCACCCAACTCTCTATCTCCATTGCACCCAACTCTATAACTCTTTGCCAAGAATTATAGGCCTGTACTACATTTCGTCAGTACAATAGGTAGGTAAATAGAACAGGCAGGCAAACAGATCTACACAAAATGATCAATCCTAGCCTTGATCACATCAATTTCTATGGTTGAAGGGAGCAAACATCCACTGCTCCCAGTACTGGTGACACACACCTTCATCAAACTTATCTCTTGAACAATTTGTAAAGCATGTTAATGACTAGCTGGGATGAATGTTCTTAGTTCAGCCAAAGTGGCTTATGTCGGCGCCTAATATGTTCATCTCACTTGTGTCACCAGTTTAACCTATAATTATGCAAACAATTATCTTGGGTATATCATGTGGAGTGATTATCCTCATATCAACTGCATCAACATTGAAAGTAACTTAATTCTTTCTAGATTACAACAAACCCCAAAAGACTAATGCAATACCAATTATTCTGACTACAATGACAGAACATAAGCAGAAAGTAAAAGTAAGCAGAAAATAAAAGTTTCATCAGAGCTGATTGGTCAAGACTGAGTTTCTTACTTCTATTCATACAGTTAGTCCAGATATGGCCTTTGTGGTCAACTGAGCTCATGAGTACAAAGAAAGCAGTTTAAGTAACGGACACTCAAGACTGATGCAACACTGAAAAATAATGTTAAGCATGTAGGTTATGCCCCTTCCACCTCGACTGTTTCCCAGTGGATCCTTACTTGAATCTACATTCAGCAACCATTACACGTTCTCACATCTTGCCCAAGCAATGACCGTCTTTCACTCTACTGTTTCAATATTTGGCACTGCATGAAGAAATTTGTTGAACTACACGCACACTACCACATGACTGTCAATGAGCGAAAGAAACGTCAGTTAGTTAGTTAGTGTTTATAGGGTCCAGCGGACTACTAGGAGCCAAATCAGGACCTCAGCTATCATCATCTAAGTCTCTAAATACAAATACCCACACTAGTATTAACACATCGTTTAAAATTTATGAGGACAGAAACACAATTATCTGTTCAACTCCGGCGACACCTGTATACATTATTAAAACACTATATTTTATAAAATAAGTTTTACCTCTTTCAAAAAAGAAGAAAAAAGATCTTCTGAAATCTCACGAAAAAGAAACCGATAAATCACTGGTGGAAAAGAACTTCTCTCTGATACACATCAAATCGGCACATTCTGTCAAAAAATGATTAACACTGAACAAGCTGTCACACACAACACACCATGGGGGGTCTTCCCTTCTAAATATCCAACTGTGCGTTATATAGCTATGCCCAATATGTAACCGTGACAAAACCGATTCCTCTTTACGATTACGTACCACTGATGGAAAGGATTGGTTAAATCTGGGCAAATTTTAAACAATTTATTATGAATTTGATTACAACCATTCATTCTGCCACAGTTCACGACAATACAAACTAGATTTATGACGTAGATCAGAGTGAGGAACAAACTGCATATGCCTCCTGGAAAGACTTGCACCGAGAGCTTGTTTGGCTGCTTTGTCCACCACTGAGTTACCATAGATTCCCATGTGGCTGGGGACCCACAAGAAAACTATATGCTTTCCCGAAGAGACAAGCTGAGTATGAAGATCATGAATATCAGCCAAAACTGGATGTGACACTTCTCTTGTCGATAAAGCTGACAGTGCCGACAATGAATCCGATAAAAATAAGGAAATCATTCTGATCTGACCTGGACACCGCACTGAGGGCCAGATGTAAAGCCTTCAGTTCAGCAGTATAAACAGACGACCAATCCCGCAATCTTAAAGTAGGCTCCTGAAAATTGTTATCACACACACTGGCAGCTGCAGCCCTCTCACCTTTTTTAGAACCATCGGTAAAAATCTTGATAACATCTTTATAAAGTTCACATTGTCCAAGATAAAGTTGTTTATATGCAGCACTCGAGGTGACCTTTCGAAATTGAGTTAAATATAAATTAATCTCTGGATTGGCGACTTTCCAGGGAGGTAAATCAGTCTGTAATGGACCGTCATCAACAGCATCAAGATCAATGCCAGCTGCCCCGAAGTGGGGCAAAATACGAATACCGAGTGGAGGAATCTCATTTGGCTTTAAGTCATATTTGGCTCTAAAAGGCGGGTTCATAACAATATCATAGGCAGGGTTTTCTGGATTAGCCCTCAGTTTCAGGTAGTAATTCATGAAAGACGCAACCTCCTTAGCTCCAGAGGGGTTCACCAGATTCACATACAAACTCTCTTTGGAGATGTGCGAAGTGCTCCCAGAGCAATCCGCAGTCCTTGATGATGAATTGGATCAAGAGCTTTGAGGTAAGACTTTCGTGTAGAACCATATACCACACACCCATAATCTAGCTTTGGTCTCACCAAAGCCCGATACAATCGCAACAAAGTTCGCTTGTCTGCACCCCAATCAGTGTGACTAATAACCTTCAAACCTGACTGGCAAGATTGTTTAATGTACTTAATGTGAGGCAAAAAAGCTTATCAAAACCCCCAAAAATTTCACTTGTTTGGAAACTTTAATTACCTGACCATGAGACTGATAGCCGGTTCCAAGACCTGAGATCTTTTCCTATGGAAATGAATACCCGGTACACTGTCTTAGTAGCTGAAAACTTAAATCCATTTTCAGTAACCCACTGCTGAACACGATTAAGGCCCAGCGCACACTAGCGTCAAGCGACAAGCGCTGCTCCGAGCATCACTTGTAGCACTGACGTCTGCTTCGCAGCGCGCGTGGTAGCTTGCATCTAGTATCTCTCACACACAGCGCCAGTCGCCTTGCGTCTGTTGCCTGAACTTCCATATTTGGAAGGAGCAAGGGGTTCAAGTCAGCCATCTTTCCTCAGAAGTTCCAGAGTTGCCGGTCTTCCTTCTCTTGCGATTGGCTGGTTTCGTGATCTCCGCGATCTCGAGCATCAAAATTAGAACAAGTCCTATCCTCAGGCGTCGAAAAATCACGGAGCAACGAGTCAAAAATCTTGCCGCTCTGCAAAGCTCGCATACGTGGCGGCACATCCAATTACGCCTCGCAGCAAAAAATCGCCGTGATCTCGAGATCTTGACGCTAGTGTGCACTGGGCCTAACACACAACTGAAGTTGACGCTCAGCTGCAGCCAAAGTTTTCCCCTTGGCAGAGATGGAGAAGTCATCAACAAATAATGACTTATCAATTCCAGACTTTACTGACTGGACGATGTTATTAATCTTCAGATTGAACAGAAGTGGAGAAAGGATGCTACCTTGAGGGACACCCATCTCCTGCTCAAAAGGATCCGAAAAGGTCGAATGTAGTCTAACACTGTTAGACAAAAAATTAGCAATAAACATTGGTAAATTACCTTTAAAATCAAGTGCCTTCAAATCCTGAAGAATTCCGTGCCTCCATGTTGTGTCATAAGCTTTTTCTAAATCAAAAAGGATAGAAACTACATGTTCTCCATTAATCAAAGCATTCCTGATAAAAGACTCGTATCAACCAAGTGATCAGTAGTACTGCGGTTGTTCCGAAATCCACACTGGGAAACATCTAAGGCCCCCAGACGTTCTAACTGCCATAACAATCGAGAATATACCATTCTCTCCATAGTTTTACATAAGCAACTAGTGAGAGCTATAGGACGATAGTTGTTAGATCCGAATGATCTCTGCCTGGTTTAGGAATAGGGATAACAACCGCCTCTCTCCAAGAAGGTGGAAAATACCCTGAACACCAAACATGATTAAACAGAGACAACACATTTAAACCCTCAGCTGGCAAATGTTGAATAAATTGATAATGAATGTCATCTGGTCCAGGAGCTGAGTTGTTGGCTTTCAAAATGGCGTCCTTTAACTCGTCCATGCTGAAAACGCAGTTGTAATCCTCGTACTATCTGGCTCGAAGGAACAAGATTTTGACTCCGCTGATCTTTTGATACGCTGGAATTCCTTGCAATAATGATCAGCTGACGAATTTTGATGGATAGTAGCAGCTAACAAGTTAGCAACCTCCTTTTATTAGTAATAATCGATCCATTTACTTGCAAACATTTTATAACTGATGTAGCCGACTTTCCCTTAATCTTACGGATTAGTTTCCAGATTTTCCTTGAATTGACCTTAAAGGACAGATTTGAACAGAAATTTTTCCAAGATTCTTTCTTCTTAGTTTTAAAAGTATATCGACACTTAGCCATACACGCCTGATGTTTAACTTTGTTCCCCACCATAGAAAACCTAGCAAAAAGTCTTTGAGCACCTTTTCTCTTACCCTTCAGAGTTTTGCACTCTTTATCATACCAAGGGGTCTTAACACATTTGGTTTATCACGGGACTTGGAATAGCTTCCTTAGCACTCTCTACTATCACTTTAGTGAACTGTAAAACAGGATCATCATAACTCCGCAACAGATTCATAGGCAGTCTACTTAAAAATCTGTTGCTGATAAAGACTCCAATCTGCAGAGCGAAACTTCCATGTTTCCCGGGGGACTCCTGCATTTGCTTCGTAAAAGAAATAAAAACCGGAAAGTGATCACTCCCGCTTAGGTCCGTATGAACCTGCCATTCTAAGTCCAAAAATAAGGAAGGGTCACAAATGGACAAATCCAAGTGAGTCAAAGAACCAGAAGGAGAACAAAAGGTCGGTGAGCCTGAATTCAAAAGACAGAGATCATGATCCGATATAAAATCTTCAAGAACTTTCCCTTGAGAATTTGTGCAGTTACTTCCCCACTGTGGAGAATGACCATTCAAGTCACCCAATAAAAGAAATGGGCAAGGGAGCTGAGAAATTAAACCATCCAACTGACTCTTCGAAATCACAAGATGGAGATAGATACAAACAACATATCGTAACAACCTTGTTTAACGAGATACGAGCTGCCACTGCCTCCATATCCGTCTGAAGTGGAATTTCTGTATGTAGTACCGAATTATGAATATAAAGAGAAACGCCTCTCCGTGAAAAGTCTGCAGAAGCTGGCTTGAGTAAGCAGGAGAAACCAGTTTTCATCAGAGCTGATTTGGTCAAGACTGAGTTTCTTACTTCTATTCATACAGTTAGTCCAGATATGGCCTTTGTGGTCAACTGAGCTCATGAGTACAAAGAAAGCAGCTTAAGTAACGGACACTCGAGACTGCAACACTGAAAAATAATGTTAAGCATGTAGGTTATGCCCCTTCCACCTCGACTGTTTCCCAGTGGATCCTTACTTGAATCTACATTCAGCAACCATTACACGTTCTCACATCTTGCCCAAGCAATGACCGTCTTTCACTCTACTGTTTCAATATTTGCACTGCATGAAGAAATTTGTTGAACTACACGCACACTACCACATGACTGTCAATGAGCGAAAGAAAACATCAGTGAAATGATGCTAAATAATACAGGTGGATATCTGAAAGGCCAGTTCTACCTCAAGCTGAGCTTACTGACCTACCAGATGCTTGAACCACAGCCATAGTTTTCGGTCATTACCCAGGTGATGCAAGGCTTCACATCCCGTATAAAAGGGTATATATCACATACTTAAGTAGGATATCATGCGTTGGAAAAAGTGTAGGAGGACAAAGGAAAACATAATCCAAGGTATGGACACGTGCATCTATTCGTCTCACTCATGGGTAAAACCAGGGAAAAAAAGAAAAACAGGAAGGCCCGGGATCCACGGAGCTGCCTCAGGTCCTCTGGTAGGGTCAAGGGCCATAGGTCAAGGGCCAGAGTTCTTTATCAGGGGCAAAGCTCCCCCCTGAAACTGAAGGGTTTCTACACCTTTGAGAAGTAAAATCTGGGCATTTGGAGACACCTTACCCCCTTTTTTACCATGCAATTCATAACGCCACCATTATCACTAACTGACATTAATGTGACTGACCTGCATGCAGTGGAGTTCACTTAATTCCAGAAACCGGAGGCAGCAATGATTTTTGTTGACTTCAATTTGTATTTACCACTTCTGAAACTTATGAAGACCGCTTGCTGTTCAAACTCGAATAGTTTGGGCTGATCAAAATATGTGCATCTGATGTTTCAAGAATTCCCTTGTATGGAACACTAGACTTTATTCCTCTTCAACTTAAAACTTGTGTGGTGTTGTTTACTCCAGCTGAAAGTTCAGCCTGAAGCCCTATATCTCAGGGGAGGGGGTGGGAGTGGCACATGGTGGGGTGGAGTTATTGGTGCAACAGGTATATGACTTGCCTCAATGAATTAAACTGTGAACTTATAAAATGACACTTGGATTTTAACCTTGAACCCCATACATGCGTAGTTCTTAAAGAGTGCAGAAAAATTCAAATAAATTACTAGTAAAAAGAAGACTAAATTTGGGCACAAGTTAATTTCTAATGGAAGCAAAAAATCGATATCATGTGAAATGTACATATTTTTATTTACTTTTTATGAAACGGTTCTAACAGCCCTTGTATAAAAGTTGTAATTAATAATACACTGTGGTGACAAGCTCAAGGATATACCAGTCTCCTGATGATCATATATCTAGCAAGATCAGTGGACATGACTCCTTTGCTGGAATAAATCAAGAAACAATCTGTCATATAAACAGAATGTCTTAAAACAATATAGATTGGGGCAATTTTTGTTCATTTTATCTACTAAATTAACCAACTGGTGCTTTGTAACGCAAACAAGAACTGGGAATCACAAATTGCTCATTTAAAGTGCTTTTTCAGCTCACATTAACTGACAAGATAATAGCACTATAGATGTACTTGGATTTGTTATTAGGAAAATACTTTAACATTTTTTTTTTCTTTCTTGATAAGTACAGACCCATTTACCCATACAATTTTCAATGAATTTTGTTTCAATGACTGCGAAAATAGGACAAATATGACGAACTTTATAACAAAATTCGGAAAAATTCTAGAGACAAGATTGTTTAGTAGTAATTGCACTTGCAGAATCTAACTATAGGAGTGAAAATCTGGCCAAAGAGTGACAACTTTGCCGATTTCCACACGCAAAATGACAAATTTTTGACATGCCCCAGAAACATTGATAAAATCTGCATGAGCGCATGGGTCTATGCCAAAGGATGCTGATGAATCAGGTTTGAAAGTAATTTGTGTCAGAAAGAACCCATTTCACCGTAGTTAATGTAAGATTAGGGCGGTTACTACCCGGAAGAAGCCTCTACTGTGTGATGGCATGTGACAACAAAACTTGTTCTAACACTGCATTGATCGCAGACGAATCTTCATAAGGTTCTACAAACAATATTGTGACTATTGACCAAAGCAGCAGATGCACATTCGCTTAGCAAAATGACGAAGAAATAATCAGTTTGGGGGGAAAAAAAAAACCTGGATGGGACGGAGTAATCTGAACAGTTTTACTGAAACATTTGAGGGGAGAAAAAACTGACAAGGACATTTCCTGATTTAAGATCTCCAGACAAAACAGCGCGGTTGAATTCCTGTTTCCAGCATTTCTAGACGTATGGTTTCATCCATGTTCATGAAATAGCCAGCATTTTGGCTTGGAGCAGTGACTGCTTACCCTTTAATTTCTTATTCATCCGGTCAGGAGAGCTTTGTATTGGCCTATCAGCATGAGCCTTGCATCCATTTTTTCATGCAAAAAATACATGATTGGTCTTAAGCCTCATCACACAAAAATATCACTTTTTCTTTAACGAAATAAACAATTACCTAAATTTCTGCATTGAGCCCAACCCTTACCAACCTCCCAATTTTTCATCGAGGGCCGGACCCCCCCCCCCCCCCCCCCCCCCCCCCCCCCCCCCGCGGCTATTACAACACCAATTCTGGTTATTGCTGACGAGAGCAATTGCCTGCTGCACCACTTGTCTGGCTTCAGAGTAATTTATTATGGAATCATCAAAACCAGAAGGTTGGCAGGATACAACCCACTGGCCATTCCCTCCAAACTGAGAGCGGTAAACTCCCATCCAAACAGAAGCTGCTGCGGTCCCCTGTTCCATGGGAAAAGCATGCCCACTAACCTGCTCCAACAGATGAGGATCGGATCGGCATCGAACAAAGTAGAGGTCCGCATCGCTGCTGTCATAAGACAAATCCAGAATGTCTGCTGAAGAGTTGGAGCCCATGCTGCCGACGCTGAGTCGCTTGCGGGTGTCGTCCAGCAGCGAGTTTCTGTTGGCAGAGTTCTTCAGGATGCCCTTACGTCGTCGCACTACTTTCGTCAGTCCATATCCACCGGGCATGTGCACACAGCACCTGGAGGGGGAGCGTCTGACATACCCACTCCCTAGAGTCAGGGAGAGAAGCATATGGAATGTTGCCACTTCCTTCACCCTGGCAGACAGATGGTCTGGCTGTTCTGAGTGAAAGGATCAAAACTACCCACCAATCTATGCTGAGCAGAAGGGTTGGTGGACTGACAAACACCATCAGTTCCAGAGACACAAGTTCCCTCACTAGAGGCAGAGCGGGGGTGCTAGAGGAAGTGATAGGGGCACAGTTGCGGTGTATGGGACAAGGACTTTGTGTCAGGGTGACGAAGCAACTGCAGATGACGGAACTCCACTGTTCGGAGTAGCTGAAGACAAAGTTCTGGCACAGACAGAATCGGACACATGATCTTGAGAGACCATGTCCTGTGTAGACAGCTGTAGTACAGAAGACAATGATGGGAGGGGATAGAGAGGGGTTGAGGGTAGAGATGTGCTGTTGCCGACCTCGTCTTCCCCTAGTTTGTGACAGCATCCTCCCCCATAATCAAAAGGCTGCCGTCTCCTCCTGAAAACTTGCCTTTACGCTTCAGGATGCCACGTTTGGGTTTCCTGTCCGAGTCAAATACACTCATGCCTTGTCACCCTCCTGTGATCCAGTCTTGTCCTGATCTGCATTCAGCCCATTGTTACTCTTTGCTGGATTAGCATTATCCAGTCTGACAGGGTCTGTGGACGAGTACGGTTGTCTACAGCACCTAACATGAGATCACCATTGTCTGCTCTAGCAGTCATTTCACCACAGACGGCAGGGGAGTTGTCTGCCTCTACCAGTTGAAGATTAGCATTTCAGCTGTGGAGCAGCTGATATTGGAAGCCTCATGCAAGCGGCATGTGGTGACAGCACCGTGTTCAAATCTTCACTAAGTCCACCAATGGGAGTGGATGACTGAATTCCCGCGCTGGACATCACTTCACTTTCAACAGTTGAGGCTCTGGCCATCCTTTTGCTACTGCGAGCTCCAGGCACACGATGCAGACCAGCTGGAGGTTGTACACTGGCATCTATTTCAGTACTGTCACACATTGTTCTTCGCTTCTGGCCAGGGGTGCCACCTGCCTCCCTGTCTGAGGAGAGGGAACACTGGGAATGATTTGAAGGCTGGCCAAGGGTTCATACTGTCGACCGTCTGGGGTCTGCTCATGGCCGAGGTTGACCCACCAGTGGTTCAAAATGTCCCACACAGTGGCGCGACGAGCAGGTGTGACTGTCAGCATATGACGGATGAGGCCTGCAGCTCCTGCAAACACATGTCATTGAATGACTGAGAACTCCCTACAAAATACCCGAGTTGAGTAAAAAGGGTTCAGAAAATAATTCCTAACAAGTTATACTATGAATAACTGCAGAAAACTCTCCATTATACAATAAAGAAATATTTCAACAAAGACTCAAAATACTAAAAGCAAGAAAACCATTGTTTTGTGTAACAAATATTTTACTTGAAACATTTTTCAGTCTAAATTATTGGCAATTTGACTGCAACTGCACAACAAACTATGCTGCAGGATCAGACAGATGGAAAGAAGTATGCGAGGGGGGCGGAGCAATGCACAAGGAAATGTAGGAACAAAGAAAGGAGAGAGAGGGGGGTGGGACACAGACAGGGATGTCGAAAAAAGAAAACCAGGATTTCTTCTCTCTCTCTCTCTCTCCTCTCTCCTCTCTCACCCACACACACACACACACAGTATTTCAGGTCCATCTCAGAGTAAGGTGTATTGATACCCCCCCCCCCCCCTTTTTTTTTTTCCTCTTAAACAAAACTAAGGAGTAAACATATTCCAAAGAGAATGTTCAGGGTTAGAGAGTAAACTGAAATGAGGTTCGCTCTTCTTTTTCCTTTTCATCAATGCCAAACCCTTTGCTTCCTTTGCCATCAGAGGCACTTTCACTCTCAGGAGTATGACACCGCAACAAATTGGAAGCTCTCAAAGGAAGCGTTACGGTCATGGTACTGGATGCAGTCATTATGAGTGAACGAACTGTTCCATGCCGCTAAAGTTTGCGTTCACTGATAACTGATCAAATGAAAGCTTCTGTGGCTAACTGCACACCTCCACAGCTAATCATCAGTATGCGATGAAACTTCTGGGGAATAATTTACTACATTTTCTTTCCTTTTTGACATTTTTCTCTACATGATTTTTTTTGTTTAAAGGGCACTAGACCCCATTTTGATTTGATCTAAAACACTGCACTCGCACTTATTCACAACATACATATGTACACGATAAAGATAAGATAATGTTGCTTATAGCCCAGCCGACCGCAAAGGGCCACATCAGGGCTGTCACCACGTTACAATCAACTCGCCAGTCATTTTAAAAAAACAACAAACAACAACCAACCCTTTCACACATCTCTTTAAATGACATCATCTAGAAACATACCAGAAACTTCGTTAAAAAATCTTTCTTCCGTAAAAACTTAAATCGGATGAAAAATGTTAATCTCTCTCAAAAACTCGAGGATCACGTCTGGCGGGACATCCCTGAACAGGATCTCATGGACTCCGCTGTAAAATGTTTGTGTCTCACATCGTGCAAGTCCCAACACTCTAAAAGAACATGTTTCATTGTGAGTGGCGAATGACATGGAATGCACCACGGAGCTTCTTCACTCTTTAAAAGGTAGGAATGGGTAAAATACGAATGGCCGGTGTTGCACCCGGGCACAGAACCGTTTCCTCTTTACGACCACCCGACTGGGGGAGGAACTCCTTAAGGTTTGGGAGGGATCTGAAAGATTTTTGTTATCGTCTGTGTGTTCCAATCCTCCTGCCAGGGGTCTCTCACATAATCGTTAATTTTGGGTTTTTGGAATAAAATGTTGGACAGTTTCTCTCTTGTGGCGTTCTTGGCTAAACGATAAACCATTTCGTTCCCGGCGATGCCAAAACATGACCAGGAACCCAAGCAAGAGTAATGTTGTAACCGTCCGCTTTCAACTTGCAAAATGTACACACGCCCATATATTGTACACACACAAAGCCCTACCTTTTAAAATCACGAATGTGGACAGAAATTAACACACAAAACACCCTACATCAATAGTCACCTATGTGGACAGACGCTAAATTACATCCACAACACAAAAAAGCACTTCTACCCAATAATCATATAATGTGGACAGACACTAAATTACAGAACACACACACGCACGCACCATACACACACACAGTCCTCCAAGGCAGCAATAAATTAGAAGGGCACTCCTTTTTAAACAACTTATAAACAATTCCCTTGAAAATACAATATCAAAAAAAAAAACACCCCAAAACACAAGAAAAAATCCACTCCCCTTTCAGTTTAAGGAAGATATTTTTTCATTGCAATCTTTTTCAGCTGCACCCTCTTAAATTCATAATTCAACAGTGAGATTCACTACAGTCTGAGTAAAACTATTCAAAAAGCAGCAGTAATTTATTAGTATTATGAATCAAACTGCTAAAAAAGTTGGTATGTTCCATATTTATTTAAAATCGGGCATACTGCCCGACAAACACACACCACACACAAATACACAGTATACACACAATAAGTAATAAAAGGCTTTGTGGATAGTTCACTTGCCTAAAGAAGTGACCATGAAGTTCTCTCGCTTCCCAAAAACACAAAGTAATAAAGGACTAGTTGGGTAGTTCACTTGCTATGAAGCCAAAAAGCATGAGATATGAAGTTTTCTCAGCTTTTCACACCCACGCGCAAAACACACACAATAACCAACAAAAGGCCTAGTGGAAAAGTTCACTTGCCTAAGAAGCCAAAAAGCATGAGATATGAAGTTCAAATTTCCCAACTAGCATGTTTCCTCCCACCCCTCCCCATACTCTCCAATTACACCCTAACCTGAGGTGCGAGTGTCAGATGACATAAACACAGAAGGCTTCCATGTGCAATATGCATTGGTTCATGCCCCAAAAAACTCACGGGAACAGGAGTTGAACCTGGCCAAATTTTGTAGGAGAATCACTTTAAAGGTAATCGGGAACAGGAGTTGAACCTGGCCAAATTTTTAACAACATACTCGGAAAAAAAAATGGAAAAAAAAACGAGCATTGGTGTAAACTTTCACAAGTCAAAAATCTGGAGCCATAGATGAAGAGAGAAGCCTTTTTCTTTTAATTGTCCTAGTGCTTGAACTCTGCGGTGAACATCCAACCATCTGAAGATTACCAACATCAGTTAGGAAAACTATGTTGATGTCGCCATGTAACAAAATCCGATGGCCTTGTTGTAACAGTCTCAAGGACACTTGTGAGAAGCAACAGGAGGGAAGACAGAAAAAATGATGGACTGATAACACCGCAAAAAGGATAGAGAAAACATGTGCAGAGATTCAAGTGTTGGCACACAACCAACAAACAAACGGAATTTGGCAAATGGTTCTTCCGTGTAGGAAGATAAGATAATGTTGCTTATAGCCCAGCGACCGCAAAGGGCCACATCAGGGCTGTCATCACGTTAAGATCAACTCAAGTCATTCAAGAAAAAAAAAAAAAAAAAAGAAACCTTTCACATCTCTTTAAAATGACATCGTCTAGAAACGTACCAGAAACTTCGTTAAAAATCTTTCTTCCGTAAAATCTTAAATCAGATGAAAAATGTTAATCTCTCTCAAAAACTCAAGGATCTTCATGGACTCCGCTGTAAAACGTTTGTCTCACATCGTGCAAGTCCATCACTCTAAAAGAACATGTTTCTTGTGAGTTGCACATGACATGGAATGCACCACGGAGCTTCTTCACTCTTTAAAAGGTTGGAATGAGTAAAATACGAATGGTCGGTGTGCAGCCGGCACAGAAACCGTTTCCTCTTTACGACCACCAGACGTAGATGGGGAGGAGGAACTCCTTAAGGTTTGGACGGATCTGAAAGTTTGTTATCCGTCTGCGTATTCCAATCCTCCTGCCAGAGGTCTCTCACATAATCATTAATTTGGGTTTCAGATCTGGTAGGGATATATATGTTGGACAGTTTCTCCTTTGTGGCATTCTTGGCTAAACGATCAACCATCTCGTTCCCTCCGATGCCAACATGACCAGGAACCCAAGGCGAGAGTAATGTTGTAACCATCCGCTTTCAACTTGCTAAAAAGTTCAAAGAAAATGTAAAAGTTCTGGATGCTGAAGGTTGCGGCCAGCTATGGCCTCCAAAGCTGACAGCGAATCCGACAGAACCAGAAAGTCCCTCTTCGTTCCATTAACAACACATGGAATAAAGGATGAAGAAGAATATTTTAAAAAATGGTTGCTGGCAATTGCAGAACATGATGTGACCCTATTTTAATCATTTCTTACACACACACACAAAACAGAACACTACAAACATTTTTTCTTCATAAAATTCAATCTTTTTTTACATTTAAATTTCATTTTCACAAAATTCGGAACTTCATGGAAGATTGTTCAAAGTCGCCAATTCCAAAAGGGTTTGGGGCATTTATAAAGCACCACACTATGATGACCTGTGTTCCCTTGGGAACATCAGAAAAAATTTTCCCCCCAGTCAGCTGTGAGGATAGTAAAGTTTTGTTTTGTTCGACTCTTTTTGTTCTGTCTCATCTTCCGTGCCACTTCGTTAACCCCACATTCACACCCTGGCTTGTCACAACAGCACAGGCAATCAACAGGGAGCAGTCAACGTTCGGACTCGTGACACAACCCACCAGACGAGACACCAAACTGTTGCTGAATCACTTTGACGGTGTTGAGCGTTGCCTGCTCAAATCCAACACATGCACGACACCACCTACTATGCCTCACAGTGGCGACAATAACTGCTTAGTCACGGAACCAGCGTTAGCAGCCCCCTCCAGAGGAAACCACCACGTACATTCTCATGAACTTTCCGAAAGAGGTAACTGAAATGGAAGTCATCAATGAGAGAAGGGCAAGAAAAGCCACAAAATTTGAGACATTTTATGCGACTGATGATGATGATAAAAAAGTAGATGTAATGGCATTCTGTTCTGGTCCGAGACTGCATGAAAAAGGGTGTAACTTGACCTTGCCTTCATAACATATCCCTGCATCAACCAGACCTGAGAGATACAGACACCTGCAGTGTTGGTAAGGGACTCGGAGCACATCTTTCGGAGAACTGTGTTGTTCCAATCTTCCCAGCTGAGCTTATAGCAAGCTCAGCTCTAGATAGCTCATAGGGGCAAAACAAATCCACAAATAAATTCATAGCTCTTATGGAAATCATAATCCATGACCTCTCAGTCGGGAATCCATGAAGTAACCACTTTAAAATGGCAGCTGATAGGACAATAAAGTTTTACAAGACAATACAGTAAATGTGTGAACTGACCACAGGGCTGGGAGGGTTCTGCATAAAGGCCATCGCTGATCTGCTGCCGAAGAACCTTCACGTTGGAGCTCTCAAAGGGCATGGCTCCATAGGCCAGAGTGTACAGCACCACTCCCAAGCTCCATACATCCACCTAAAAAAGCACAACACATACATGATGAAAAAATGATACCGACAATAAAACAATGAACTGAAAATAGAAAAACAGTAAGTGATGGACAAAAACCTGTGCAGGTGAACGTTCTCGCTGTCATGAAAATTATTAAGGATTTATTGAAAACTAAAAAGGTGGGGCACTGTAACAATAATAATAATAAAAACAGTTTATGCTAAGAACAACAACAAAACAATAAGTAACAAATATCTCTTTTATATTGAGCTCTATCTTTATGCTGATCTCGGTAAGCTTAGAGTAAAACGCAGAAAGACATAGAAGTATGCTTTTAATGCAGCCTTTTCAAAGTCCAAGACAAGTTTGAAGAAGTCATGTACATGCAGGTGTGTGTACTCCTCAATCCCCACCCCCTCCACCTCCCCCATCCCCATCTCACCCACACCATTAAAACATACACACAAACATATGCACACACACACACACAATTCACCACTTCACTTCTGCTAATGTGAGAGCGCCATCGAAAAGATGTTGATAAAAACAAACAAACAAAAACCCTTGCTATTTCAACAATTTTGATTTGTTTTAGACTGTTTTGACATTTACGTATATCAGCACAACCAAAAATTCCATGTTGATTTGACATGAAATGGCCTTGGGTCAAATGCGCATATGCAGGGAAAGGGGCCCGGACAGACAATGTTAAAAAGTAGGGATGAGGAAAATTGGGATGAGGGATGGTGGAGTGGAGGGCAGCAGGAGGGCGATATGAATTTTGTGTATCAGAAATGTATGCATGTCGCATATATCTCATGCAATATTATCAAATGCTGATAATATATAAGTGCTCAACCCCTTGGGGAGCAACATGAGCAACATCCTGATGACAGCGCAACAAGCTTGAAACAAATTTGTAGATAGTTTTAAGATTCCTTTTAACTTTATATATATATATATATATAAAGGTCAAAGTAGATAAAAATCCAAACAAGATTAAAATATCCTGAATTTTCAGCTTTATTTGCCTTCCTCAGGGGTACAGACTGTCAAGTGCATATATACATATACATGTGTGTTGTGGTTTGTGTGTGTGTGTTAAACAGACCAGTACAAGTAAACTGAAAATTTCGGCCGCAGTTGACAATACACGTTCATAAAAAATTAAATCCCAAAAAAAAAACCAAAAAAAAAGCCCAACCCCCCATTTTCCACTTTAGGATCAAACAAAAAAACCAAAAAAGACAAAAAAAGGCAATCCCCCAAGTCCAAAACAATTGAAAAGCAGAAATAGGGGGTTTCCCCCCCCCCCAAAAAACCCCCCCCCCCCCATATTAACCCCCTTTTAAACTTTTCCCCAAAACAGCCCCCCCCAAAAAAAAATTCCCCCTTTCCCGCAAATGAAGCGAGGGAAAGATGTTAAAAAAAAAAAAAAAATTGAAAAAATTTTTGTTTGGGGGTTTAGCGCGAAAATTTATTTAATCCCAAAAAAATCCTTTTTGTTTTAATAAAATTTTCCGGGGGTAAAGGGCCAACGGGGGGGCCGGGGACAAAAATTTAAAAAAAAGGGGGGTGAAAAAATTTTTGGGTGAGGGTTTAGTTCCTACAAAATTTTTTAAAAAATTTTTGGGGAAATTTTCCAAAAATTTTAAAAATCTGAAAAAAAAATTTTCCCCTTGGGGACAACTGAGAAAATTTATAAAACAGTTGTTTTTGTGTTTTTTTAAAAACCTTTAACTTTAATTATAAATTTGGGTAAAAAATTAAAAACCCCAAATTTTTTTTAAAATATCCAATTTTTTTTTTGGGGGGGTTTTTTTTTTTTTTTGGGGGGGGGGGGGGGGGGGGGGGGGGGTTTTTTTAAAACCCTAAAAGAAAACTAAAAAAAGGGCCTGGCAACGAGGCCCCCAGGCAAAATGTAAGCACAAAAGTTGATGGCTGCTTGGCAAAAGGGGGAAAGAAAGAACAGGGTTCCCCACGTGAAATCCCGTCCAACCCCCATTCACTCTTCCTCTTTAAAACAAAAGTTAGCCCAAAAAAGATTCCATTCCTGTTAGCCCTATTGCTACCGCTACAGACTTTTTCACTGGGTAATCTTTTTTTACTTGACAACCTTACTTCCTGTGTCTGCTTATTTTTGTTTGGGGGTATAAGGGTTTTCCTGATAAGGTCCGGTTTGTTTTTTTTTTTCAGAGCCGTCTGTGTGTGTGTGTGTGTGTGCATGTGTGTTTTGGGATAAATTTTTATGAATTCCAAATCCCTCACACTCTCGCAATATAATTTTGTGTGTGGGTTTGTGTGTGTGGCTTCAAAGTCCCGCTCCTATGCAGCTACATTCATGGATTCCCGCCTTTGTGTGGTGTGTGTGTGTGTGTGGTGGTGTGTGTGTGTGTGTGTGTGGTTTGGGGAGACAAGACGAGACAAAGGGAAGGACAGACTAACAGACAAGAAAGAAAAAAGACTAAACAGAAACAAAGCAAACCCTGAAAGTGATTCTTAGAAAAAAACCCGGGAAAAGGGTTTTTTGGTTGCTTTGGGTTTCATGTTTATCTTGGTTTTATGTTAAAGGCAACCCAAAATTTGGTCCCCAAAATCCATTAAAAAACAAAAAACAAAGCGACAACCCTTTTTAAAACCACAAATAAAAGCTTTTCTTTCCTTTTTTTTCCGGGGGGAAAAAAAATTTTGGC
>CM031604.1:54659379-54739488 GCA_018398815.1 Conus ventricosus | reverse complement strand
TTAGTTGGTGTGTCAAAGCCTGGTTCACTTACCCACCTTTTCTATGAAACCTTCCCATTCAACTTGTAAAGCATATTAGTAAGCCTTTTAATTTTTTCGGGCTTCATTTTAAATCTAAAATAAATAAAAAAATAATTGTAATTCAACCGTTATTTATAGTCTTTTCTATCGTAAAACCTGATCTTCATTAAAGCGAATAGCTACTCCTTCAGGGGGAGTAGAACAGTCAGATTAACATCTTCAGGAGCCATATTATCAGTAATATGCAAACAACTTTACTATGGTGGGGGCCCAAGAATCTGGTATTTTACTGACAGCTTCATACACTTTCTTGCATGTCTATGCGATTAAAAGATCAGTAATTAATTCTTCAAACCTGTTCTTTAACTGATCTTTATCGCCCTCCCTCTCCCAATCCAACTCGTAAGTATATTAATAAGTCTGTAGCTACTTCGGGCTTCATTTTTTAAACCAATTAAAATCATAAATTAAAAAAAATTAATTAATTAGTTTCTCTGTTTTGTGCAAGAATCAAAAAGTATATTGGTGCTGCGGGCAGGCGGTTTAATTAACTCACCAATCAGCCCCGATCGTTTTGACCTGATTTCTGCACTGCTTTGTAGGACTAAAACGCTCACACACACAAACCAAACACACACAAACAAACCAAACAACAAACAAACAATAGATGGGGAGGTGTTTGCAGGGAAATGTGAAAGGGAGCTTTTTGTGGTTCACACTTGAAGCGTAAATTCGAGACAGCCGCTAAAAAGCCCTTATCAGAGTCCTGAATCAATAATCACAGGATCGTTTCAAGTCTCTCAGCGCGCGCCTGAAAAGGCAGCCTGAAGCAGGTGAATTAAAACGGTGAAGCAGGTGAATAGGTGAAACGTTGAAGCAGCCAACCCACAGCAGCAAAAGCCATGGGCAGAAGTGAGAATGCGCAGCAGTAGGCCACCGTTCACGCGCGTGAACGGTTCTATTTTAGGCTGTGCTTCGGCGGTTGCCTGCCACCGTTAACGATTACTGGGATGCTGGAGCTCGCTTGTGCTTGCTATGTGCGGATCTTGTTTCCAGTACTGTGCAAATTCGGGCACTTGCAGCATGGCTTTGATTTTATTAAGCTTGCCAGAAATAAACGAAAGGGAAGGCCTACAGCATAAAGCCCTGTGTATCCAAAAAGAACACTTGCAACGGCACGTAATTTTCGTGCGTGAACATCAGAATAACCCGTTTTTTTATTTCAACCAAACAGCCCATGTTTCCTTCGTTCTCCCTTCTTTCCTTTCGTTTTCCTGCCATTGTTTACACAAAATCAAGAAGTTACCGAACTGAATGTAAATTAACAAGGACTGTGCATCTTGCCTTCCTCAAATTTCTCCTCCCTTTTTGTCGTCTTTCTACAATTTCAACTTCTTTTGCTGTTTTGGAAAATATCTGATCAGTAAAAGCGTCTCTGGAAATAGCCCTCGCCCTGACCCCTCACCCTCCCCTGAAACGTCAGCCTGATTTGCCATAAGATTGGGCAAGTAATTCTTGTGGTGTTGAAAGATCTAGTTTCTTTTTTTTGTCTCCTTCTCTTTTTTTGTCGCCTTTCTTTTCTTTTAACAACTTGCTCAAGCTTTTCTTTTAGGTTTCTTTGGCAAATCCTGTGGTCCTTCACTTTTATTCTTTTCACTTATTTCTGTCATTATTTTAAAGTAGTCTTGATTCTCTTGCAAAATAACCGCATTTTTCCCTATGTCCACAATTTCTGTGGGTGTTGGCGGTGGGTAAGGGAGTGATTTTGAGCTTGTTGAAAAGTAGAGCTTGATCCATGTCAGTAGAATTAAGTTGGATGGCTGTTGTTGAGAAATCTAATAGTTTTGATGAGCAACTTGCGATTCTAGAAGTTCTCTCTTAATTTCTGAAGAATGCTGTCTTGAGACATAAATTTTCTGGTGCTTAAAATCAATTCTATCCACAGGAAAAAAATGCACGCGCCTGCACAAAACACAACCCTCCAATGTGTCCGTCAGTCAGAAATATTCCGAACTGGCGGGGGCTTACGAATCCCGTCAACCAAAAATGACGTCATACCTCCTTCCGATTGGTCAATGTGCATCGCGCGATGAATACTAATTTGTCGCATCTGCCAGTGGTGTTGCTGACACCTTGCTGTGTTTGACGGGGGCTGGCCACCAACACAGGACGGGGCAGTAATTGCCTCAATTTATCGATTTGCGGTGGTCACGTAACGACAGCAGCAGGGCCAGTTTGTAATAAACTGTTAAGCCCATATACATTTTTAGTTCATATTATGTGTTCTGTAAGAAGGAATGCTAAAATATGTTTGTTCACGATCGCCCATGTTATTCTGCACGGGGAAACCCCCGTTTCAATGTACTAATTTCGTCAATATTTAGAGGTTTTGAGGTGTTAATTTTTTTGTAAAACATGTGTTAAATTTGGCCAAAACTGACATGTAATGGACGTGATTTGTATGTGAAAAGGGGGGTTTTCAGGCAGAATCACATGGGTGGTCGTGAACCCGCATATTTACATTCTCTCCAGGACGGTCACGTGTTCACCCGTGCTTCTCGCTTGGTGAATGTCCGTTAACAACATAACGCGAAAACTACCAAATTGCTTTAAACGAAACTTCGTGGGAACATGGCTAGTGGCCAAAGAAGGAACCCAGCAAATTGTGGAGCAAATTAAGATCAAAGGTCAAATACAATATACAACACACGTTCTGCAAGATTATACGAAAACGCTATTGACCGATAGTAACAAAGCTTTGTGTGGCCCAAGAAAGAACTTAAACTTTGGTGCGGATCCGCGTTTCGCATTTGGATCGATGGACGGATCCAGGACCTGTTCGACATTTGCAGAGGTCTGCACTCCAAGAAGGTCTTTTGATTTTTTCATTGATTGGAGAACAATATCTATCCACTACCTGGGAAAATGAACTCAACTAGGCGTTAGGCATCCTACCATAGGTGTGTGCATTGTGTGAATAACATTTTTGAGTGTGTTACAGTGTAATATAGTGAGCATAAGTTATTAAACATGCACGGACGCAGAGAGAGAGAGAGAGAGGGAGCAAACGTGTCCACAATACGGTTTTAAAAGAACATTGTTGACCATTCATTCCGAGTTTCACTCTTCAAATAAGTAAGGTAACTGAGAAACTAGGTGATGTGATCATTTTATTGTAAACAGCGAGACCGTTATATGTATTATATAATTATGTATGCCAATAATGAACGGCCACTGCACCGACAGTCAACTTCACACACACACACACGCGCGCGCACTCTTCCCATAAAGACGCATGATTACGTACAGGTGTGCATATACAGCCACATATACACAAAGAAAAATACAAGCGCACACACATGATGCATGAATAGGCAGTTGGAACACACACACACACAACCTCTGCTACACATGCATATATGAACACGCAGACAAATACATATGTGTTCTTTCATCAATACATATGCTGTAATTATGAATGTACTTCCCATTCAAACTTAACCACAGGAACACATTTGCACTCTTAGCAGTACAATCAGTAGAAACTTAGCCGAAAATGTGCAACTCCCAATATCAAATATTCTTCCATTCAGATTATTAAACTGACAGTTGTCTATAGTGTTTTATCACATAATCTCTCAAACCATTGGCTGTAATCTTCAATTAATGATCTTCCCCAATGTACACAAACAAGATAATGATGTAATCAACAAGAAGGCACATCATCCGAAATTTCTCAACACGTTTAAGAAATCATTGTTGGAAAATGCTTCTCGATTCTCAGTTTCTGATAACTGCTTACTTGCATAGATACAGTACCAAAAAAATGTGAGAAAAACAAAACGATGACTTTCGTTTTTGGCACTGTCCACACTGAGGAAAGTGGAGGAGTTGTTCAAACATTAATAACACGATTATTTTCCCTTACTTAAAGTACCAAACGGTGGAAAAGTACACTAACCATGGGAACATACTCTAAATAAAGAAGAAAACGTTTTACTTGCGAAGTCAGTGAGGCAAAATTTTGAGAAGAAAACGTTTTACTTCCGAAGTCGGTGAGGCAATCTTTTGAGATAAAAGCTTCGCTTATGTTCAGAGTTGACTTTGCGGCTGGGCTATGAACATTCACAGGCACGCGCGAAAATTTGTTAACGAAAGTTCCGGTGTGCTTTGGGGATGTATTTCAAAGGGTTGTGTGGAAGACGATTTTTTTTGTTTGACTTGTGAGTTGAACGCGGATGACAGCCCCGATATGGCCCTTTGCGGTCGGCTATGCTATAAGAGACATTACCTCACCATACCTTACACACTCGCTCACTTAGATGTTCGTTTCACACATCAGTTGAACACTATCACAAGAAACACAGAGGATGATGGGTTCGTTTTGTCCTTTCTATATGACAGGAAAATAATCTCCCTTTCGTTTCAGTACTACCGCTGTTTGACTCCCGTGTGGGATACAGGTGGGGCTCTTTTGGGGCAAACTATATCCCTGGAAATTCTGTGCTAGAAATGTCCACTTAACTTTGACTCTGCCCTCTTCATGATCTTCCTTTCCTTTACTATTGTCTGCCTTCGTGGCCCATCCATCTCTCTATGTTGCACACTTATTTTTTTCTATGACTCTTCACTCTGTGCCATCGTACACTAGTGACTAATGTGCTAAACGTACGACCTTACGTTTGCAAATATGACGTGCTCTGTGTGTGGTGTGCGTGTGTTGCGGCATGTCTTATTTTTCTTACCCTTTTGGCGGGGTGATCATATGTTGAACAGAATGGCCGACACATTCAGGAACTCCTAGTCACTTCTACTTTAAGGATGTCAACACTTAAGCTATTATTGCATGTAAATGATTTTTGCCGCATGGCAACAGCCCTGGTGACCAAGTGCTTTTCCCCTGGGCTAAGGGCGATAAGAACCGAAAATCACTCGCGTCGTAGTGCATTTGGCACTCTTGATTCGCGACTCCGATCAACCGTCAAAATGGGAAATAACTGCCAAAGAAAGGACAGAACAGAAAATGGTTATAGCAATCCTCGCATGTTATGGTCATTTGGGTATTCAACAGAATGGACAAATTAAATAAAAGAAAAAAGTAAGAGGTGATTCGCCTGTTCACAAAGAGGTTATTCATGTTTCATTCATGCTGTCGTTCATGTAGAAATGAATGAAGCATGTTCGGGCAATGGCAAAACGGCCATGCGTCCTCTTGCTCTAACTGTTCTCATCTGGTTTAAAAGATGGAATGGCAGTGGGCGTTAACAGGCAGGTAGAAGAGACGAGGGATACTATTAGGGAGTCGTAAGTTCCATCTTTGCCGACCCTAACGTGGGCAAACAGGAACCGCAACAGTTGCATAGACGTTTTCAGGATGTCGACCAGGATGCTCTTTGCAAAGTCAATCGATAGACAGAGTGACCTTTGAAGGCCACCGTGGTCAAAACGCGTTACTCTGGTTTGTTTTCAGTCCCAGCTCCAACCCACTAAACGCTTGCAAAATTTGAATTGATACACATTGGTCTTGGCGTTAAAGGAATTCTAAATACAAAAATTACAATAACCCAAAAGAAGGGCAAAAATAGTACGACTGTCCATGAAATGGACGACGATAAAGTGTTTCCTCTTTTTCAAGGCATACTTACAAAGTCATGATTTTTTCTTCCTCGACGCAAAAATTTACATTCATTATAATGCATCTTGCCCACAGTCATGATTTCTTCCTCAACGCATAAATTTACATTCATTATAATGCAACTTGCCCACAACCACATCCGGGAAGAATGGGACAGCTTAGCTACTATGCTGAACATGTATATAATTCTAAGAAAGGCATCTCTCTCTCTCTCTGAACCATTACTTGTGTCCTGCAGATTTTAAGCCCTTGGTGGGGGGGGGGGGGGGGGGGGGGGGGGGGGGGGGGGGGGGGGGGGGGAGGAAAAGAAGGACGTTCTTGACAAAATAATCGCTGGCATAAATGCTGCCAAAAACACTGCAAGAAAATTCATTAGATGGCAACACAATTAACTCATGATTACAAGAAGACAAACGGGAAAAGCAAACAAATCGACCAGGTCCAGTAATTTCCCTTCTCCCTCCCTCTTTTCCTGTGCACATGTGGGTATGTGGCCATCCGCTCCCCACCCCCTCTTTATTATTGTATTTATCTCCTGTTGCAATAGTAATGTTAGCCGTTTACTCATTTATCATTTCTGTATCTTTCCAACGTACTACACATACAAGCATTATCATTCAGTAGTATCGTCTTTTTGTTCATTTCTCTACCAAATACTAATCTATAACTTGTACAAACTAATCGAAAATGAATGAGCAATCACTTTTTTCAAGATGGTTGAGGATAAATACTGCAATATTCCAAAAGGCAATGGTAGGTAAGAATAATGAGGTTGAGCATGGTGAAGATAAATATAGCATATAAGCAATATTCATAATGGTAGGTGAAAAGGAATAGGGATAATCGATGCATGAAAGGTCAACAGTATTATTGGAGCAGGGAGGTTATTACGATAGTGATAAGACCAAGTAATCGTAATGCATAAACGTAGTTTGTGAGGGACAGTAATTGGTATGTTTTTTTTGTCCGTCGAGATGATAAAGACCATCTAGTCATCCTGGCATCGGGGTGAGCGTGTAGATGGCTGGTCAGGCAGATCTGCGCCCGGAAAGATCTATCACAGTATGGACAGCAGCAGTTGGCGCTGGTCCTCCTGCGCTGCTCACCTGCAGTAATTCTGTTACTTTCACAGGTTTCTGCACCTTTGCGGACAACTGATCGCCATCCGTCTGTCCGCGGGCAGTCTGCTCCCATGTTGAAGGCATTCAGGAAGGTTTGAAACGTTTCTTCTGGCCTCCATGAGAGCGTTCTCAAAACAATATAAGCAAGATTAAGAAGGAACGTGAGCAAGACGATTGATTTTATTTTCCCCCGCTTCAGAAATGGGGGATAAAAAATTGTAGGATGGATCCATGAAGAAAAGCATTAATAAAAAAAAAAATGGTAAAGCATGGGTTGTTGCGTTTTGAAAGTAAGAATACATGCAGCATAGAAAAAAAAAAATTGGAACAGGATATCGAAGATTTATTTTGTGGTAAATTGGAGATTCAGAGGTTCCACCCATGGTGAAAGCGAATTTTCCAGAACAAGCATGAATGCCTATGTATGGGTGTGAATGCTTGTATATTTCAATGTATGGGTGTACATCTTCTTCCCAATCCACCACCAATGTGCGCTTACACCCTCCCCCCATGAACCCTCCTGTCTACCCCCCCCCCCCCCCCCCCCCCCCCCACCCTACCAATCCTGCTCAAAAAAAAATTCACTCTACAGCATTTCCCCCCTTCTGTATGTAGGCCACTATAATGCTCCAACCATCTATTATTACTATTATAACTCCCTTTGTCCCCTCTAACACTACCAATGCCCATCTTCCACCGAATACGACAAAGGCTCACTGCATTTTTCTTTTCATCTCCTGAAGGTTTATCTTACCTGAAGACCAAAAAATTCACTCCAGTAAATCAAAGAGTTTTCAATTACATAGCAATTCTACCCACTGACTTCCTTCAAATTTTATGGGCTTCTCTAAAACGGCATTTCATCGTTAAGTTTTGCGTGCACAGCATAAACATGCACATACCCACAAACTTTGTCATGGAATAACATGCATACACAACAAAAATTAGGCTAAAAAATGTGCACAAATGCCCCCCCCCCCCCCTCCCACATTTTTTTTTTCATGTACACTCCATAGCAACTACAAACTGAATGGTAAAAATCCAAACTGGCACAAACACGGACTATACATATGCAACAACAAATGGTATGCATGGGTGCACATATACACACACCAGTGATAAACTGAATAAAATAAAAGAATCACAACACCACCACAACATAAAAGCAGGCTGTCGTATCGCACACAGTGATACCAAGTATCTGAATATCCACCTCTTTTCGTGCAAAAGCATAATCTACAAACGGAAACAAGCAGCTTTCTAACCAATAAATCGTCTTACATGAAAAATTCTGGATACTGCAAACATAATTTCACAGAAAACAACATTCAGCAACCAACAAAAACTTATTGCTTTTAATAAAGTTGAATCCAGTCTTCACCACCATCCTTCTCTGGGCTCCCCCACCCGTTATCCACTTACCTCGCATAAAAAAAAAATTGCCATATATCAAAAGAAAGACTGATGTGTTCATTATGACAAAGGCAAGGACCATAATACCAATATTGTTACTTGGATGGCAGAGACTGGTATTTACATGATTTATACATCACCGAGAAAAAGAAAATTCGCCCCACATGTTCAGAATGAGGATGCACTCAGACAGCAGGTGTGCATGCACACCAACACACAAATGAGATCAGATAACTGAAGGGCAAAACCACCACATGGTATATACATAATGCTCCCCCCCCCCCTCCCCCCATATTAAGCAGCTACTGATGCCTATGTACAAATGCACAACAGCCTGTCATTAAAAAGCCATAAAGCTAAGGGCACTAGTGAGCATGAGATGTTGCAAACAGTACAACTGTAAACACATAGCACCTGTAACTGGTTTACCTTGCAGTGAGCGACTGCGTTTCTTTCTCTTGAGAGAAAAGAAAAAAAATTGCAACTACAGTCTTAAACGTCATTCTATTCTGTATTAAGAAGCAAATATAATTCCTATCTTTTACAGATATCCAGCTCCAGATCACACAACTAGAGACCTATTCCACGTCTTTGTGAGGGATCACCACATATCAAGATCAACTACACTGCAAATATTTTTCCTGTTACATTTTCTAAGTCCAAAAAGGGCGCAAAATTCAGAAACATTTTACACCCTTAAGACTTGGCTGGATTAAATTTCTAACTTGGTGTATGCACAGAAGACGGGGAGGAAACAAACACTTGTGTTAACCTTGCCTTAATTTTGGAGAAGGGGCTGTCCCCTTCAATTCATAACCACACAATTCACTGATCATGATACTAGTACTTCCTTCCAGAAAACTGAATTGATGTGTAACCGCCACAAAAAAAAGCCTTTGCTTTCAAGGGGATATCAAGTTTACCAACTTTTAACATAACCAACTCAATTTTTGTAGACTAAAGGCCTTGAGAAGAGCACCTTAAGTTTCTAAAAAAAAAAAAAATTTCATAACCTTTGACAACTGTATGAACCCAATATACAAGACATATTTTGATGGCCCGAATTTCAGCAAGAGAAGGGGTCTATAGATACTTTAACATCATCTCCATTGCACCCAACTCTATAATTCTTTGCCAAGAATTATAGGCCTGTACTACATTTCGTCAGTACATATAGGTAGGTAAATAGAACAGGCAGGCAAACAGATCTACACAAAATAATCAATCCTAGCCTTGATCACATCAATTTCTATGGTTGAAGTGGAGCAAACATCCACTGGTCCCAGTACTGGTGACGCACACCTTCATCAAACTAGAAGCCTTATCTCTTGAACAATTTGTAAAGCATGTTAACGACTAGCTGGGATGAATGTTCATCTCACTTGTCACCAGTTTAACCAATAATTATGCAAACAATTATCTTGGGTATATCAGTTGGAGTGATTATCCTCATATCAACTGCATCAACATTGAAAGTAACTTAATTCTTTCTAGATTACAACAAACCCCAAAAGACTAAATGCAATACCAATTATTCTGACTACAATGACAGAACATAAGCAGAAAGTAAGCAGAAAATAAGTTTCAAGCTGATTTGGCCAAGACTGAGTTTGTTACTTCTATTCATACAGTTAGTCCGATATGGCCTTTGTGGTCAACTGAGTTTCATGAGTACAAAGAAAGCAGCTTAAGTAACGGGGACACTCGAGACTGATGCAACACTGAAAAAAAATTTTTTTAAAGCATGTAGGTTATGCCCCTTCCACCTCGACTTTTTCCCCAGTGGATCCTACTTGAATCTACATTCAGCAACCATTACACGTTCTACATCTTGCCCAAGCAATGCCCGTCTTTCACTCTACTGTTTCAATATTTGGCACTGCATGAAGAAATCGTTGAACTACAAGCACACTACACATGACTGTCAATAGCGAAAGAAAACATCAGTGAAATGATGCTAAATAATACCAGGTGGATTCTAAAAGGCCAGTTCAACCTCAAGCTGAGCTTACTGACCTACCAGATGCTTGATACCACAGCCAGACAGTTTCGGTCATTACCCAGGGTGATGCTTAAGTGTTACAAGGCTTCACATCCCGTATAAAAGGGGTATATATCAAATACTTAAGTAGGATATCATGCGCTGGAAAAAGTGTAGGACAAAGGAAAACATAATCCAAGGTATGGACACATGCATTATTCGTCTCATCTTTGGGTAAAACCAGGGGAAAAAAAAAGAAAAACAGGAAGGCCCGGGACCCACGGAGCTGCCTCAGGTCTCTGGTGGGGCCAGGGCCAGAGTTCTTTATCAGGGGGCAAAGCCCCCCTGAAACTGAAGGGTTTCTGCACCTTTGAGAAGCAAAATCTGGGCATTTGGAGACACCTTACCACCTTTTTACCATGCAATTCATAACACCACCATTATCCCCAACTGACATTAATGTGACTGACCTGCCTGCAGTGGAGTTCACTTAATTCCAGAAACCGGGGGCAGCATGATTTTTGTCGACTTCAATTTGTATTTACCACTTCTAAAACTTATGAAGACAGCTTGCTGTTCAAACTCGAATAGTTTGGGCTGACCACAATATGTCATCTGATGTTTCAAGAACTCCCTTGTATGGAACACTAGACTTTATTCCTCTTCAACTTAAAATTGTGTGGTGTTTTTTACTCCAGCGAAAGTTCAGCCTGAAGCCCTATATCTCGGGGGAGGGTGGGAGTGGCACTGGGTGGGGTGGAGTTATTGGTGCAACAGGTATATGACTTCCCCAATGAATTAAACTGAAGTTATAAAATGACACTTGGATTTTAACCTTGAAACCCATACAGCGTAGTTTCTTAAAGGTGCAGAACAATTTAAAAAATTTACTAGTAAAAAGACGACTAAATTTGGGCACCCGTTAATTTCTAATGGAAGCAAAAAATCGATAATCATGTGAAAAGTACATAATTTTGTTTACTTTTTATGAAACGGGTTCTAACAGCCCTTGTATAAAAGTTGTATTAATAATAATAATATAAAAAAAGAATACTTATATAGCGCCTATTCTCGCTAGAGCCAAGCTCTAAGCGCTTTACAATCAACCCCTCGTTTACACAACGGGCTGCCTACCTGGGTAGTGCCGACCGAAGAGCTGCCAGCTGGCGCTTCATTCAGACGTTTTCCCGTGTCATCCAGTCAGTATCGTTCATATCGATCACTCATTTTCCTTACTACCTTCATTCTTTCCATTTCTCACGCAGGGTGCATGCTATGTTGTAACGTGTCATCCATACCAACGGGCCAACTGGCCTTCTCTTCCCAAAGTTGGTGATGGGATTTTAAAGTGTGTGCAAGATGTTATGCGTGCGTTCACACACGGAACCTCGGTTTTTTAGTCTCATTCGAAAAGGGCTGATACACTGTGGTGACAAGCTCAAGGATATACCAGCTCCTTGATCATATATCTACAAGATCAGTGGACATGACTCCTTTGCTGGGAAAAAATCAAGATAAAATCTGTCATAAACAATGTCTTAAAACAATATAGATGGGGATTTTGTTCATTTTATCTACTAAATTAACCAACTGGGGCTTTGTAACGCAAACAAGAAAATGGGAATCACAAATTGCTCATTTAAAGTGGCCTTTCAGCTTGCATTAACTGACAAGATAATAGCACTATAAAATGTACTTGGATTTGTTATTAGGATACTTTTCATTTTTTTTTCTTTTCTTTCTTGATAAGTACAGACCCAATTAAACCCCTTTCCCAAATTTTAAAGACTGGCGAAAATAGGACAAATATGACGAACTTTATAACAAAATGGGAAAAAATTTAGAGACAAGATTGTGAGTAGTAATTGCACTTGATAATCTAACTTTTGGAGTGGAAATTGGCCAAAAAGTGACAACTTTGCCGATTTCCACACCAAAATGACAAATTTTTGACAACATGCCCAGAAATTTGATAAAATCTGCGTGAGCGCATGGGTCTATGCCAAAGGATGTGATGAATCGGGTTTGAAAGTAATTTGTGTTTAGAAAGAACCCCTTTCACCGTAGTTTAAAGTAAGATTAGGCGGTTACTTACCCGGAAGAAGCCTCTCTGTGTGATGGCATGTGACAACAAAACTTGTTCTAACACTGGCATTGATCGCAGACGAATCTTCATAAGGTTCTACAAACAATATTGTGACTATTGACCAAAGCAGCAGATGCACATTCGCTTAGCAAAATGACGAAGAAATAATCAGTTTGGGGGGAAAAAAAAAACCTGGATGGGACGGAGTAATCTGAACAGTTTTACTGAAACATTTGAGGGGAGAAAAAACTGACAAGGACATTTCCTGATTTAAGGATCTCCAGACAAAACAGCGCGGTTGAATTCCTGTTTCCAGCATTTCTAGACGTATGGTTTCATCCATGTTCATGAAATAGCCAGCATTTTGGCTTGGAGCAGTGACTGCTTACCCTTTAATTTTCTTATTCATCCGTGTCAGGAGAGCTTTTGTATTGGCCTATCAGCATGAGCCTTGCATCCATTTTTTCATGCAAAAAATACTGATTGGTCTTAAGCCTCATCACACAAAAATATCACTTTTCTTTAACGAAATAAACAATTACCTAAATTTCTGCATTTGAGCCCAACCCTTACCAACCTCCAATTTTCATCGAGGGACCGACCCCCCCCCCCCCCCCCCCCCCCCCCCCCCCCGCGGCTATTACAACACTCAATTCTGGTTATTGCTGACGAGAGCAATTGCCTGCTGCACCACTTGTCTGGCTTCAGAGTAATTTATTATGGAATCATCAAAACCAAAGGTTGGGCAGGATACAACCCACTGGCCATTCCCTCCAAACTGAGAGCGGTAAACTCCCCATCCAAACAGAAGCTGCTGCGGTCCCCTGGTTCCATGGGAAAAGCATGCCCACTACCTGCTCCAACAGATGAGGATCGGGATCGGCATCGAACAAAGTAGAGGTCCGCATCGCTGCTGTCATAAGACAAATCCAGAATGTCTGCTGAAGAGTTGGAGCCGATGCTGCCGACGCTGAGTCGCTTGCGGGTGTCGTCCAGCAGCGAGTTTCTGTTGGCAGAGTTCTTCAGGATGCCCTTACGTCGTCGCACTACTTTCGTCAGGTCCATATCCACCGGGCATGTGCACACAGCACCTGGAGGGGGAGCGTCTGACATACCCACTCCGCTAGAGTCAGGGAGAGAAGCATATGGAATGTTGCCACTTCCTTCACCCTGGGCAGACATGATGGTCTGGCTGTTCTGAGTGAAAGGATCAAAACTACCCACCAATCTATGCTGAGCAGAAGGGTTGGTGGACTGACAAACACCATCAGTTCCAGAGACACAAGTTCCCTCACTAGAGGCAGAGGGGGTGCTAGAGGAAGTGATAGGGGCACAGTTGCGGTGTATGGGACAAGGACTTTGTGTCAGGGTAGACGAAGCAACTGCAGATGACGGAACTCCACTGTTCGGAGTAGCTGAAGACAAAGTTCTGGCACAGACAGAATCGGACACATGATCTTGAGAGACCATGTCCTGTGTAGACAGCTGTAGTACAGAAGACAATGATGGGAGGGGATGAGAGGGGTTGAGGGTAGAGATGTGCTGTTGCGACCTCGTCTTCCCCTAGTTTGTGACAGCATCCTCCCCCATAATCAAAAGGCTGCCGTCTCCTCCTGAAAACTTGCCTTTACGCTTCAGGATGCCACGTTTGGGTTTCCTGTCGAGTCAAATACACTCATTGCCTTGTCACCCTCCTGTGATCCAGTCTTGTCCTGATCTGCATTCAGCCCATTGTTACTCTTTGCTGGATTAGCATTATCCAGTCTGACAGGGTCTGTGGACGAGTACGGTTGTCTACAGCACCTAACATGAGATCACCATTGTCTGCTCTAGCAGTCATTTCACCACAGACGGCAGGGGAGTTGTCTGCCTCTACCAGTTGAAGATTAGCATTTACAGCTGTGGGAGCAGCTGATATTGGAAGCCTCATGCAAGCGGCATGTGGTGACAGCACCGTGTTCAAATCTTCACTAAGTCCACCAATGGGAGTGGATGACTGAATTCCCGCGCTGGACATCACTTCACTTTCAACAGTTGAGGCTCTGGCCATCCTTTTGCTACTGCGAGCTCCAGGCACACGATGCAGACCAGCTGGAGGTTGTACACTGGCATCTATTTCAGTACTGTCACACATTGTTCTTCGCTTCTGGCCAGGGGTGCCACCTGCCTCCCTGTCTGAGGAGAGGGAACACTGGGAATGATTTGAAGGGCTGGCCAAGGGTTCATACTGTCGACCGTCTGGGGTCTGCTCATGGCCGAGGTTGACCCACCAGTGGTTCAAAATGTCCCACACAGTGGCGCGACGAGCAGGTGTGACTGTCAGCATATGACGGATGAGGCCTGCAGCTCCTGCAAACACATGTCATTGAATGACTGAGAACTCCCTACAAAAATACCCGAGTTGAGTAAAACGGGTTCAGAAAATAATTCCTAAAAGTTATACTATGAATAACTGCAGAAAACTCTCCATTATACAATAAAGAAATATTTCAACAAAGACTCAAAAATACTAAAAGCAAGAAAACCATTGTTTTGTGTAACAAATATTTTACTTGAAACATTTTTCAGTCTAAATTATTGGCAATTTGACTGCAACTGCACAACAAACTATGCTGCAGGATCAGACAGATGGAAAGAAGTATGCGAGGGGGGCGGAGCAATGCACAAGGAAATGTAGGAACAAAGAAAGGAGAGAGAGGGGTGTGGGACACAGACAGGGATGTCGAAAAAAAGAAAACCAGGATTTCTCTCTCTCTCTCTCTCTCTCTCTCTCTCTCTCCACTCACACACACACACCAGTATTTCAGGTCCATCTCAGAGTAAGGTGTATTGATACCCCCCCCCCCCCTTTTTTTTTTCCTCTTAAACAAAACTAAGGAGTAAACATATTCCAAAGAGAATGTTCAGGGTTAGAGAGTAAACTGAAATGAGGTTCGCTCTTCTTTTTCCTTTTCATCAATGCCAAACCCTTTGCTTCCTTTGCCATCAGAGGCACTTTCACTCTCAGGAGTATGACACCGCAACAAATTGGAAGCTCTCAAAGGAAGCGTTACGGTCATGGTACTGGATGCAGTCATTATGAGTGAACGAACTGTTCCATGCCGCTAAAGTTTGCGTTCACTGATAACTGATCAAATGAAAGCTTCTGTGGCTAACTGCACACCTCCACAGCTAATCATCAGTATGCGATGAAACTTCTGGGGAATAATTTACTACATTTTCTTTCCTTTTTGACATTTTTCTCTACATGATTTTTTTTGTTTAAAGGGCACTAGACCCCATTTTGATTTGATCTAAAACACTGCACTCGCACTTATTCACAACATACATATGTACACGATAAGATAAGATAATGTTGCTTATAGCCCAGCCGACCGCAAAGGGCCACATCAGGGCTGTCACCACGTTACAATCAACTCGCCAGTCATTTTAAAAAAAAACAACAAACAAACCAACCCTTTCACACATCTCTTTAAATGACATCATCTAGAAACATACCAGAAACTTCGTTAAAAATCTTTCTTCCGTAAAAACTTAAATCAGATGAAAAATGTTAATCTCTCTCAAAAACTCGAGGATCACGTCTGGCGGGACATCCCTGAACAGGATCTTCATGGACTCCGCTGTAAAATGTTTGTGTCTCACATCGTGCAAGTCCCAACACTCTAAAAGAACATGTTTCATTGTGAGTGGCGAATGACATGGAATGCACCACGGAGCTTCTTCACTCTTTAAAAGGTAGGAATGGGTAAAATACGAATGGCCGGTGTGCAGCCGGCACAGAACCGTTTCCTCTTTACGATCACCCGACGTAGATGGAACTCCTTAAGGTTTGGACGGATCTGAAAGAGTTTGTTATTCGTCTGTGTGTTCCAATCCTCCTGCCAGAGGTCTCTCACATAATCGTTAATTTTGGGTTTTGGATATAAAATGTTGGACAGTTTCTCTCTTGTGGCGTTCTTGGCTAAACGATAAACCATTTCGTTCCCGCCGATGCCAACATGACCAGGAACCCAAGCAAGAGTAATGTTGTAACCGTCCGCTTTCAACTTGCTAAAATGTACACACGCCCATATATTTGTACACACACAAAGCCCTACCTGTATAATCACGTAATGTGGACAGAAATTAACACACACACACCCTACATCAATAGTCACCTATGTGGACAGACGCTAAATTACATAGCACACACTACACAAAAGCACTTCTACCTCAATAATCATATAATGTGGACAGACACTAAATTACAGAACACACACACGCACGCACCCATACACACACACAGTCCTCCAAGGCAGCAATAAATTAGAAGGGCACTCCTGTTTCAACAACTTATAAAACAATTACCTTGAAAATACAATATGCAAAAAAAAAAACAACCCCAAAACACAAGAAAAAATCCACTCCCCTTTCAGTTTAAGGAAGATATTTTTTCATTGCAATCTTTTCAGCTGCACCCTCTTAAATTCATAATTCAACAGTGAGATTCACTACAGTCTGAGTAAAACTATTCAAAAAGCAGCAGTAATTTATTCAGATATTATGAATCAAACTGCTAAAACGTTGGTATGTTCCACTATTCATTAACATCGACATACTGCAGACAAACACACACACACACAAATACACATGTATACACACAATAAGTAATAAAAGGCTTTGTGGATAGTTCACTTGCCTAAAGAATGTGACATGAAGTTCTCTCGGCTTCACACACACACACAAAGTAATAAAAGGACTAGTGGATAGTTCACTTGCCTATGAAGCCAAAAAGCATGAGATATGAAGTTTTCTCAGCTTTTCACACACACGCGCACACACACACACAATAACAACAAAAGGCCTAGTGGACAGTTCACTTGCCTAAGAAGCCAAAAAGCATGAGATATGAAGTTCAAATTCTAACTAGCATGTTTCCTCCCACCCCTCCCCATACTCTCCATTACACCCTAACCTGAGGTGCGAGTGTCAGATGACATAAACACAGAAAGGCTTCCATGTGCAATATGCATTTGGTTCATGCCCAAGGACTCACGGGAACAGGAGTTGAACCTGGCCAAATTTTGTAGGAGAATCACTTTAAAGGTAATCGGGAACAGGAGTTGAACCTGGCCAAATTTTCAACAACATACTCGGAAAAGAAAATGGAAAAAACGAGCATTGGTGTAAACTTTCACAAGTCAAAAATCTGGAGCCAGTAGATGAAGAGAGAAGCCTTTTTCTTTTAATTGTCCTAGTGCTTGAACTCTGCGGTGAACATCCAACCATCTGAAGATTACCAACATCAGTTAGGAAAACTATGTTGATGTCGCCATGTAACAAAATCCGATGGCCTTGTTGTAACAGTTCTCAAGGACACTTGTGAGAAGCAAACAGGAGGGAAGACAGAAAAAATGATGGACTGATAACACCGCAAAAAGGATAGAGAAAACATGTGCAGAGATTCAAGTGTTGGCACACAACCAACAAAACAAACGGAATTTGGCAAATGGTTCTTCCGTGTAGGAAGATAAGATAATGTTGCTTATAGCCCAGCCGACCGCAAAGGGACACATCAGGGCTGTCATCACGTTAAGATCAACTCAAGTCATTCAAGAAAAAAAAAAAAAAAAAAAAAGAAACCTTTCACATCTCTTTAAATGACATCGTCTAGAAACGTACCAGAAACTTCGTTAAAAATCTTTCTTCCGTAAAATCTTAAATCAGATGAAAAATGTTAATCTCTCTCAAAAACTCAAGGATCTTCATGGACTCCGCTGTAAAACGTTTGTCTCACATCGTGCAAGTCCCATCACTCTAAAAGAACATGTTTCATTGTGAGTTGCACATGACATGGAATGCACCACGGAGCTTCTTCACTCTTTAAAAGGTTGGAATGAGTAAAATACGAATGGTCGGTGTGCAGCCGGCACAGAACCGTTTCCTCTTTACGACCACCAGACGTAGATGGGAGGAAACTCCTTAAGGTTTGGACGGATCTGAAAGTTTGTTATCCGTCTGCGTATTCCAATCCTCCTGCCAGAGGTCTCTCACATAATCATTAATTTTGGGTTTCAGATCTGAGTAGGGGATATATATGTTGGACAGTTTCTCCTTTGTGGCATTCTTGGCTAAACGATCAACCATCTCGTTCCCTCCGATGCCAACATGACCAGGAACCCAAGGCGAGAGTAATGTTGTAACCATCCGCTTTCAACTTGCTAAAAAGTTCAAAGAAAATGTAAAAGTTCTGGATGCTGAAGGTTGCGGCCAGCTATGGCCTCCAAAGCTGACAGCGAATCCGACAGAACCAGAAAGTCCCTCTTCGTTCCATTAACAACACATGGAAATAAGGATGAAGAAGAATAGTTGAAAATGGTTGCTGGCAATTGCAGAACATGATGTGACCCTATTTTATCATTTCTTTACACACACACACACACACAGAACACACTACATTTTTCTTCATAAAATTCAATCTTTTTTTACATTTTAAATTTCATTTTCACAAAATTCGGAACTTCATGGAAGATTGTTCAAAGTCGGCCAATTCCAGAAGGTTGGGCATTTATAAAGCACCACACTATGATGACCTGTGTTCCCTTGGGAACATCAGACAAAATTTCCCCAGTCAGCTGTGAGGATAGTAAAGTTTTGTTTTGTTCGACTCTTTTTGTTCTGTCTCATCTTCCGTGCCACTTCGTTAACCCCACATTCACACCCTGGCTTGTCACACTGACAGCACAGGCAATCAACAGGGAGCAGTCAACGTTCGGACTCGTGACACAACCCACCAGACGAGACACCAAACTGTTGCTGAATCACTTTGACGGTGTTGAGCGTTGCCTGCTCAAATCCAACACATGCACGACACCACCTACTATGCCTCACAGTGGCGACAATAACTGCTTAGTCACGAACCAGCGTTAGCAGCCCCCTCCAGAGGAAACCACCACGTACATTCTCATGAACTTTCCGAAAGAGGTAACTGAAATGGAAGTCATCAATGAGAGAAGGGCAAGAAAAGCCACAAAATTTGAGACATTTTATGCGGACTGATGATGATGATAAAAAAGTAGATGTAATGGCATTCTGTTCTGGTCCGAGACTGCATGAAAAGGCTGTAACTTGACCTTCCTTCATAACATATCCCTGCATCAACCAGACCTGAGAGATACAGACACCTGCAGTGTTGGTAAGGGACTCGGAGCACATCTTTCGGAGAACTGTGTTGTTCCAATCTTCCCAGCTGAGCTTATAGCAAGCTCAGCTCTAGATAGCTCATAGGGGCAAAACAAATCCCACAAATAAATTCATAGCTCTTATGGAAATCATAATCCATGACCTCTCAGTCGGGAATCCATGAAGCTAACCACTTTAAAATGGCAGCTGATAGGACAATAAAGTTTTACAAGACAATACAGTAAATGTGTGAACTGACCACAGGGCTGGGAGGGTTCTGCATAAAGGCCATCGCTGATCTGCTGCCGAAGAACCTTCACGTTGGAGCTCTCAAAGGGCATGGCTCCATAGGCCAGAGTGTACAGCACCACTCCCAAGCTCCATACATCCACCTGAAAAGCACAACACATACATGATGAAAAATGATACCGACAATAAAACAATGAACTGAAAATAGAAAAACAGTAAGTGATGGACAAAAACCTGTGCAGGTGAACGTTCTCGCTGTCATGAAAATTATTAAGGATTTATTTGAAAACTAAAAAGGTGGGGGCACTGTAACAATAATAATAATAAAAACAGTTTATGCTAAGAACAACAAAAACATAAGTAACAAATATCTCTTTTATATTGAGCTCTATCTTTATGCTGATCTCGGTAAGCTTAGAGTAAAACGCAGAAAGACATAGAAGTATGCTTTTAATGCAGCCTTTTCAAAGTCCAAAAACAAGTTTGAAGAAGTCATGTACATGCAGGTGTGTGTACTCCTCAATCCCACCCCAACCTCCCCCATCCCCATCTCACCCACACCATTAAAACATACACACAAACATATGCACACACACACACACAATTCACCACTTCACTTCTGCTATGTGAGAGCGCCATCGAAAAGATGTTGATAAAAACAAACAAACAAAAACCCTTGCTATTTCAACAATTTTGATTTGTTTTAGACTGTTTTCGACATTTACGTATATCAGCACAACCAAAATTCCATGTTGATTTGACATGAAATGGCCTTGGGTCAAATGCGCATATGCAGGGAAAGGGCCAGGACAGACAATGTTAAAAAGTAGGGATGAGGAAAATGGGATGAGGGATGGTGGAGTGGAGGGCAGCAGGAGGGCGATATGAATTTTGTGTATCAGAAATGTATGCATGTCGCATATATCTCATGCAATATTATCAAATGCTGATAATATATAAGTGCTCAACCCCTTGGGGAGCAACATGAGCAACATCCTGATGACAGCGCAACAAGCTTGAAACAAATTTGTAGATAGTTTTAAGATTCCTTTTAACTTTATATATATATATATATAAAGTCAAAGTAGATAAAAATCCAAACAAGATTAAAATATCCTGAATTTTCAGCTTTATTTGCCTTCCTCAGGGGGTACAGACTGTCAAGTGCATATATACATATACATGTGTGTTGTTGTTGGTGTGTGTTAAACAGACCAGTACAAGTAAACTGAAAATTTCGGCCGCAGTTGACAATAACATGCATGTATACATACATTTTTCTTTATCTTGATCTGCCATCTCATTACTCCCCTTGACAGAAGCTGTGTCAAATAACGAGCCTGGCAGACGAGGCCCACAGGCAAAATGTAAGCACAGAAAGATTGATGGCTGCTTGGCAAAGGAGGAATGATAAGAACAGGGTGTCCCCACGTGAACTCCAGTCACCCCATTCACTGCTTTCCTCTGTCATACAAGAGTTAGCCCAAAGAAGATTGCCAGTATCTCCTGTTAGCCCTATCTGGCTACCGCTACAGACTTTTTCATCTGGCTAATCTTTTTTGACTTGACAACCTTACTTCTCTGTGTCTGCTTAATTGTTTGTTTGGGTGTACTAAGGCTTGCCTGAGTAAGGTCCTGGTTTGTTTGTTTTTCAGAGCCTGTGTGTGTGTGCATGTGTGCATAAATTTTATGAATTCCAAGTCCCTCACACTCTCAGCATATATGCATTGTGTGTGTGTGTGTGTGTGTGTGTGTGTGCATTCAAAGTCCACAGCATCCTATGCATGCTAACATTCTACTGGAGTTCCCGACTACTTTGTGTGTGTGTGTGTGTGTGTGTGAGTGAGAGACAGAGACAGAGACAAAGGGAAGGACAGACACAGAAAGAAAGAAGAGACTAAGACAGAAACAATGAGACAAACACTGAAAGTGATTCTTAGAAAACTCGAAAGGATTTTTTGGTATGCTTTGGGTTTCATGTTTATCTTTGGTTTTATGTTAAAGGCAACTCTGTCAATCTTTAAAACAAAACAACAGCGACAACTCTAAAACACAATAGCTCTGGCCATCAAAAGATCACAATAAATCAATGTATAGCAGACAAGGCCCCATATTTTCCAAATGAACCTTACAACATGAGAAATTAGAGACTGTTAATCATTTCTCTGTTTTTCTGTCTGGATTTGGGGCAGTACAGGGACACAGGATGAACATGTTCCAGCAGGGAGAGGGTCATGTAAGACATAACTCATTAGTCGAAGGGAATGAGTCAGACCCCTGTTGGAAGCTGACTACATGTAGAACATGGATCCGGACACAAAGCTATGCTGTATACCTCACTAAATACCTGACCATGTGGTTCTGTTTGCCTGTATCTCAGTCTCTCTCTTTCTCTTTTGCTCTCCGTCACAAAGATATATACATATACTAGGGTGATGGCATGTGCAGGCAAAACCAAGCATGTAAGAGCATGTGCGCGCGCGCACACACATGTGAGCATGCACTGTGCACAGATGTACACACAGACAATATATGTTCAATTTCACCAGCTGCCGTGGTGAAGTGGTTAACATCGCGGACTCCCGGCTGGGAGGGCGTGGGTTCGAATCCCATCAGAGTCACGTGGGTTTCTCTGCCCCGACCGGCTCCTACCCAGAGTTGAGTTTGCTGCGGACAATTGGGAAGACTGGGACCACACAGTCGAGTTTCAACCACTTAATGGATGTGTTTCTGAGAGTGCTGCTCAAATTTCCTGACCAACACTGCAGGTGCCTGTATCTCTCGGGCCTGGTTGACGCCGGGATATATTAAGAAAGGGAGCGTAGAGTACAGCCCTGTCATGTAGTCTCAGACCGAAATGGAAATCCGTAGCATCATCTTAATGTGTAGGTGGTGTCCGTTGATACCACACATGGACAGCCATTGCTGCAACCAGCCAAGTCTACTCAGAAGCTTTACCCAGGAAATGAATGTCAGCTCCATACGGCCATGTTCAGTTCACAACCCAGAACTCTGCAGTTCCTGTATGCTGTCCACGAGGGATTCAATATTTACACTCTAACGTCCTCTTTTTTTTTGTCCTCTCTCTCCTCCCCCCTCCTCCTGATCCTCTCCTTTTCAAATCACTGGTTCATTTCCATACTGACTGAAGACTTGTTCACCTACATCACTTTTTCTTTCTCCCTATCTTTTATCTATCTTCAGTATTTCAACATCCGTTTGGTGGTTCAGTATTTCAACATCCATTTTCATATCGGGGGGGGGGGGGGGGGGGGGGGGGGGGAAATCAAATTTGGGACAAAATCCATACCAGGGTTTCCCGGATAAACACATTCCTACACTGACATGGATCACTGTCGCCTACTTGCTTATCTCTACCTGTCCAAAACTGGTATGTCGAAACAAGACAACATACATTTCTTCCAACTTCCTGATCTCCAGTGCTAACCCACCATGACAGGGTCTGAACCCTGGTGACAGTTCAAAGCGCTGGTCACTTGGCTGTTGCGCCCACCACATGGGTCAAATAAGCTAGTCACAAAAAGTTAAGGGCCGCCTTAGATTTTGGGGTACTCTAAGTAATGGGTCTGAATGCTCGTAAAACAAAGCGCAGCGTGTTTCATTCTGAGCTATTCCGACAGCTCACACACCACACTGTATGACCGAAATAATCTTTCAGACGACGCATTTTTTGGGTCGAGAATATGCGCTCGGCCAAAACACCAAAAAATCCGTGAATAATGCATTAAGTTTGGCCAGGCGCAGATTACACAGCAGTTTTGAATTGAGAAATCGGCACAGTGCACGTGCAAGGCCTGCCTATGTTGAACACTTTTCAATGACAATTTGCCTGTGGTGGGCATAAAATGACCGGTAATCGGGGCTGCAATAACCATGCCTCCAAGACGAAAACTGTCAACACTAGATCGCGGCCGGTGTCGTATATAATACTGTCGCTCATAAAATCGTGTCGCAGCGACAGTATTTCCCGGGAAATACTGCATTTTATGGACAGCTACAATATTCTATGGGACATTTTTCGTGAAAAGTTGTCGCGCGACATTTTTTTCCAGCAATTATTGTCGCTGCAACAATATTTCACGTGAAATGCTATTGCTGCGATACAATTCCACGGCGACAGTTATATATACGACACCGGGCTCTGGGATGGCTCCAAGATAGCATTTCTGGAAGAGAGGTGGCAAGACGTCTGGGAGTGAGCCATTCAGTCATTCAACGCCTTCACCAGCGATACCAAGACACTGGAAGAGCCGAGGAACGACCACGCTCAGGGCGGCCAAGAATCACCAACAGGCAAGACGATCGCTACTTGATGCTGACAGCAGTCGCAGCAGAACCATCAATGCAACCACTCTGAGACAGGAGCTGAGAAGAACGACCTGCATCAACGTAAGTCGCCAGACCGTCCGAGGTCGCCTTCACAGTTTCAACCTCCGGTCAAGAAGGCCCGCCGTCCGTCTCCCACTAACACAGCACCATCGACAGGCCAGAAGGAGGTGGTGTCGACGTCATCAGCGATGGACGAGGCAGCAATGGAGCACCATCCTCTTCACCGATGAGTCAAGATTCTCCCTGTCCCGAAATGATGGCCAGGTACGCATCTGGCGTCGTCCAGGGGAGAGGCTTGCTGATGGCTGTGTTCGTGAGCACGATCGCTATGGAGGCGGCTCCCTGATGGTATGGGGAGGCATCCACCTTCATGGCAGGACACTCCTTCACCTTGTGCCAGGCAGACTTACTGGCGTAAGGTACAGAGATGAAATCGTGAGGCCGTTGATTATCCCCACTCTGCAAGCCATGGGACCCGGTGCCACCCTCATGGACGACAACGCCACTCCACACCGCGCCCATGTGGTGAACGACTACCTGAGGCAGCAGCAGGTTCCACGAATGGACTGGCCATCGCGTTCGCCTGATTTGAACCCTATTGAGAACTTTTGGGACCATCTGGAACGCCGCGTCCACGACAACCACCCTCCTCCTGTTGACCTCCACCAACTGTTCCAATTTCTGCTGCAGGAGTGGAACGCCATGCCTCAACAGACCCTTGTGACTCTGATCCAGTCCATGAGGCCTAGATGCGTGGAATGTGTGGGTGCAAATGGCGGACATACGCACTACTGAAGCTTTTCAATAAACTTTCTTGTGAATTGTCAATTTTGTGATTTTCAAAAAGAGGGGTTATGATGTTTGATCCTTGATTTTGTCCAGAAAAATTGAATTGACACAATTGCAATGGCATTGACGTGAAAGCTAAAGACATGAAATAAAATACGGTATAAGCTGTTTTCCTGTGGTTATGTCGTTTTATTTTGGTGAGAGTTTTTCTGTCTGGCCCTTAACTTTTTGTGACTAGCTTAGTTGTGTGGCTAGATCCAAGTCTATTGACCAGGGAAAAAAAAAGATAAGAAAAAAAAATGCCCCTAAATCTTCACCGATATTTTCCCTTTTCGGGTCCCCCTCCTCATCCCAGCATCCCCACCTGCACAAACATTTTGTTCTCCCGATTTCTTTTATCTGTCAGCAGACACTGCAGGCAATGAAGAAGAAAGAGAAAAAGATGGCATTTCTCACAGTAGGCTGGTATCTGTTTATTCAAATACGTGTCACTGACCACATGTTTCACCACAGGTGCGGTCCTATCTACCTAGCAGCATGGTGTCTCCTGGCTTTAAATCTGCTGTTCAAGTCAGAGGCAGGGTGGAAAGTAGGATGAGAACATGGATATATCATAGCTACTGGAACCAACAATGATAGGGGGAGAGACGGGAAAGTGGAAGAACGACTATGACAATAATGTGTGCGCTTGGTTGACGGGGACAAACATTTTCATCTAATTTTGTATCTTCAGACAAAAGGACAAGTTTATGAGAATAAATAAATGGTAACCTGAACTGTACTCTATACACACACACACACACGCGCGCGCACACACACACACATGCACACACACACAAAATAGACATGGCAGGCAGGCAGGTTGATAGGTAACTAAGTTTGTAGGTAGGTAGACAGACACAGATAGATACACACTCATCACAGGCAGACAGGTAGGAAGCAAACTAGTTACATTATAGATACTTCAGGGGACCACTGAATTCTCTTTTCTCCTGCCTGAAACATTTGCAAAAACACTTTATGAAATCAATCTAAATGACATTAAATGCTAAGTTTCAGATAGCTCTGATGTATTATGGGTCAAACGACACAATGCTGGTGGAAAGGTGAGGTCAGCTCTGAAAATTATGGACCTTTACCAATCACAGCATACTTGACTGAAACAACTAAATGTGACTGAAAATGCTCATTAACTGGCTTTTTGATGTTGACTGAAATAGCTTATTCAGTTTGAATCAATTCTGCTATCTTCAGAGGCATGTTAGCGTAATTCTGACTACCTTTATTGACATGTACAGTCAATAAAGATTGTGACCATTGGAACTGCCAACTGAAAAAAAAAATGTAATGCATCTCACAAATTGTTTCTCATTTTGTAGCTGTAACATTTAATTGTATTAAACCCTGGAAGTGACATTAACTGACTTTCTCCAATTGACATCGGGACAAAAAGTAGCGTGTGCCATTTCAACCATCTTTATTCTAATGGTGCTGGTGCACCAACACAAATGATGAAAAGTATCTCTACTCAAATGTTTCTCATTCTGTGGCCATAACCTCCAATTGTATAAAACCCTGGAAGTGAGATCAGCCGATTGATATGCTCCAAACAGGCTGTCTGGCCAAAGTACTATGTGTCATTTAAACAAATTTGGTACTAATGGTCCAGGTACACCTACAATCTGAAGCTCTACAGATCTTATTACCTTAAAGTCATGAAAAATTTTACTGAAAATCAGAATGATGAAATGGGAGGGAGCTGTGAAGAGGCAACTATGCCAGATCATTTTACCCCATTCTTTTGCCCAACACTGCTCCCTCCCCACCCTAACCTTCCCCACATATCTATCTACATCTCAACTCCTCTCATCCCCCCACACACCCCTTCATTGTCCCATCATCCCGTCTTCCTGTAAAGATGAAGCACTGAGGGAGAGAGGGTAACTGTCACAGTATACTTACCTCAGGCCCATGATATGGTCTGCCATTGACAATTTCCGGAGAGGCATACAGTGGGCTGCCGCAGAATGTGCTGAGGGTCTGGTCATAGCTGAAGTAGTTGGCCAGGCCAAAATCGGCAATCTGCAAAGAAAGAAAGAAAATCTAAATCAGTTACATTGCAACTGTTATCATTCAACATTCTTCCAACTAGTTAAATCAAGTGTATGAACTGACAGGAAAAAATATGTATTCAAAACAGATTTTTTTAAAATCCCATCTTTTACAATATCTATGCTTCTATTACTTTATACCTCAAACTCTTCACTCAACACCAACGAAATAATTTTTGATTGATAATGACCAATGGTCAACAGCTTCTGTGGTATATACCGGTAACTGAATAAGTAACTGTAATCACTATCCCATGAACTATGTGCCTAAGAACAATAATGCAGTGGATACTCACCTTTACATTGCATTCGCTGTCTAAAATGATGTTTTCCAGTTTGAGGTCTCGGTGAACTATGGAATTCTGCAAATGATCAAGACAAAGATCAATAAATCTATTGACTAGATACCAGTTCACCTGAGTAACCACAAAACCAATCAAGCAATCCATCAATATCATAAATATCTAAATTCATTAAGTAATCGGCCAATCAATCCCTCTCGTTCTCTCTCCCTCACTTGGGTTCAGAGTCTAACAATGATACATACATTTAAACTTGATTTCAAACCAGTACATCATGTATAACTGACACACATACCGACACACATACATACTCATGGTGCTCGTTGCTCTCTCATCACAACCACATACATTCCTTTCTTACCCTCCTCACAGTCACATACTCTCTTTCCCTTCTGTTATGCCCTGTCCTTCCTCACAGACAGACACACACACACAGAACACACTCCACACACACACACATTTGCATACACTTACACGTGTTCCATGCATGTACACTACAATCCTACAGTAATCAGAAAGTAACAGAGACAGTTCTATTTAAATAATAAAAGCAAACATAATGGATATTCTCCTTATAAAAAAAAAGTAAAGTACAGGTATAAAGCACATGCACATGTTGAGAAGCAGGTGTAAGAGACAGTATTCAAAATAATACAAGACTGCTCTATCTGTCACACGATCACATGACACATAATATCCACTGGCTATGCACATGGAGATACAGAGCTTACTGTATCAGTGTATGCATACATGCATTAGCAACAAACTGTATTTCTTTTTTTTTTTAAATCTTAATCTTAATTATTATCTTTTTGGGGGGTTATGTCATCTGAATCTGTATGTATTCAAAGGAATTAGTCACAACCACACACACCGCACACACAATGCACATGAAGTCTGTGTGTGTGTGTGCATGCATGCATGCATTTGTGTGCGAGTCTGTGTCTGTGTGTGCATGTGTTCACATGCATGTGTGTGCGCTGCTGTGTGCTTGTACACATAACTCTGTGTGTGTGTGTGTGTGTGGAGTGTGTTCTGTGTGTATGAATGTGTATGAGAGAGAGAAAGAAAAAGCAAAGAAAGAGAGAGCACATGTATATATACATCACCATGTTTGTAAAAATACAAGCATGCTTATGTATGCATGTTGTGTGTGTATTTATTCATAATGAACACGTTAAGGATGGTACAATTATATGTATACATAAAGATATCAGTGCACTCCCTGATATACTATGGTTCTGTGAATACCAATAGCATCCCTACCTTCTGGAAGCTCTATTAGTAATTTTCTCTTTTCTGACTCTTTGACAGCGTTTCCTAATCTCTCCTCAAAGTGTACTGGCTTTGTGACCCATTTTCAGTATTTTTGTTCAACTGCTAGTAAGTCACATAACGTATTTCCTCTGGTCATAGAAAACAGTCCAGCTTTCTGTTGTTGAGGCCCATTCTCAATGTCTTTGTTCCACTTCTAGGAGTCTTATTAAATTTCTTTAATGACAACAAATAACATGCCAGGTTTTTGGTTGTAATCCCATAACTAGGTACAGATACTGCTGATACTTTCAAAGTGGAAACTTGCTTTTCACTATTCAGTCTGTTTGTCCATCTGGCTTTAATAATCGAATTCATATTTCACTGAACTGCTTTTTTTTCCTTTTCTTTTTTAATTGATTTTTATTTTATTGAAAACGAATGGGCATTTTCTCCTCAGTGAAATACTGAAAAACTCGGGTATTACTTTTCCAGATATGTTAGTATGCAAGTGGAAAAGTTACATGCAAGAAATACAGTTTGTCAATGCGATAGTCAACCAACACAAGACAGGCAAATGTCATTCAACCGCAAGGGGTTCTCTAACTTGGAAATTTTTAACGTTCTATTTTATTTCTTGGGCACATTTATCAGTATTCCAATTTTAATGATAAGCTGGTTTGTCCCATTGCCCCTTTTTTCATGGATAGCCAGTCACTGTATGGAAGCCATGCTTTTTGGAACTGAGTGTTGTTCATTTCTAGTTGTTGAATGTACTTTTCTGTTCTATACCTTGCACCAAATTCTTTAAGAAACATATGGATGTTTGGTTTTCATTTATTTATTCTATTCTTGTAAATAAATATTTACCCAATAAGATTATTAAATCAACTACTGCATCTGTTTCAATTTGCTTTTCCGTACCAAAGAGGATCAATTCAATGTTAAATAAAAGTCTGTCAGTGTCAGTTTGTGGTTTGTCTTTCTCAGTCAGAATTCCAGAATGCTGGAAAGTGTTGACTAATAAGAATTCCAAGTTGCAAAAAAAATTTACAATAAGTAGTGTTCACTTCCCTTCCACTCATCCCCCACCCTCATTCCCATCATCTTGTGATAAGGGCGTAAGGTATAATTAAACATTAAAGCTATAACACAGACACATTTCTGACATCTTATCCCTTCAACAAAATTCAAACCTTATGACAACAATTGCCAGCTCAATCTTACCTTCAAACCCCTTGATCATACTCATTGTAGAATGAAAACATTGAAAGCAATAATACAATCAAAGTCACAGTAATGTCAACCAGTATACCCAGCGACAGCAATCACCATCAACAGTACCTGTCTAACCACAGTCACACTGCTGATGAGAATACTCTCAGTATCAGCCATTGATATATACAAGAAATTCTGTGACATAAGACGGTGAGTTTGATTACAATATTTCCACCTGGAGTCAGTTTCTCTCTGTGGTGTGTGTGTGTGTGTGTGTGTGTGCGCGTGTGTGCATGTGCGCGTGCATGCACACTTGTGTCTCCATGCCTTATGCCTGTGGATACATAGTTGCATGCATGTGTTCATTAGGTCCCTCAGACAGCTAAATCTCACCAGTACCAGTTCTTGTCAGATGACATCCATAAACTTGTGTTCACCCATTCGCCCTGAAGGCGAGATGAATCCCAATGGCGAACACGCCTAAATGGGGAAGGAGGGAAAGTTGAGAAGGGAGAATCTGACAAACATCATGACTATCGACAGTATCATCCGACTGTGGCTCACAAAAAATAAAATAAAAGATCAAAACCAATTTATTAAACCCACCCGTCCCCACCCCAGCGCCCTCTACTTCTATTCTTGCTACCAGTTTCTCTGCCAGCCTACCTATCTCCTCACCCATCACCCCCTCAGATCTCTAATGTCTTTTTCTTTTTCCTTTGAGTGTCCACAATCAACTTTTTGATTTTTTTTTTTTTGACACGGTTGGGGTCGCCGGGCAAGAAGGACAGAAAAAAAAAAGAATCGGCACATTCCCCTTGACGGGGAAGGTTCAAGAGTGGGGCGGTCACAGACCTGCTGACAACTTTTTCCAGTTTTAAATTTTCTAGCAAAAAACGTTCGCCGATACTGGTGCCACTGGAGGCAGGACTGTTTGTCATGCCCTTTTTTTGGCGACCGGACGGGTGAAGTTGTTTGGCGCCTGGACCATGTTATTTTGAATCTTAACAGCATTGCAGACGTCCCAACTGCCGCGCATGATGTCATTTTTTGAAAGGGTTCTTCATCCTGTTAAAATTTCCCCCCCCAAGTTTCTTGAAGCCCGTCAGTTTTTTCCTCAACATCTTTTTTTTCTCTCTTCTTCTTCTTCCTAAAATACGTTCACTCAAAAACAGTGGGCACCAGCGCGCTTTAAAAAAGAAAAATAAAAAAAACATAAAACAGGCACTCACTTTGGGCCCCTGACAAATTTGGCAAAAAGGGGGTTGCACCGATATTCAAGAAGTTAAAAGCAAGGGCCAAATTCAGGCCCGTAATAGAAAATACTGGAAGTAAAAATAGAAAATCTCAATATGCAGATCCAAAACTGTCGAATCAATTGTTTTTTTAAAGGGAATTGCATTTGTGGCAATCTTGATGGCACCCCATTGATTTCCAACCACAAACGGGATAAAAAAATGAAAGTGGCTGCAAATTTATGCAGGAAGGTAAAATTGACCGCCACTCCGGTGCACTTTTTGTTCAAATAGTTGTTCCTTTGGAATAAAATTATTTTTAGCTCTGCCTTTGAAGAAGATGTTAAGTTTGATAAAACTTTTTCTCTCTTCTAAGATTCCCCATTCAATTTTCCCATGTTCTTCCTAGTATTCCCCCTTTTTTCCGATGTGGTTTTCCCGTTATGAACCGTGCGCTCTCTCTAAACTTTTTTGAGTTATCAATGTCCTTTTGAGGTAAGGATCCCCAAAATGAGCAACCAATTCCATACGGTCTAAAACCCGTTTTTTGTAGCAGTCCTTTAACCTTTTTTGGGGGAGTCATTGAATTCCCGATAAGAAACAAATTTATTTTTCTTTTTTACATAAAATTTAAAATTTTTCCTTGGGATATCAAACACGCCTAAATATTTTGCAGCATTGTTTCTTTAAAATAGTATTTTGGGAAAAAATCATCTAATTGGGGAGCGTTTTTTACAAACCAACACGGGACTTTTGGGGATGAAAAATTTCCCTTTTCCCAAATTCTTCCCCTCTTGTAAAAAGTTAGATTTCTTGTAGAATGCGGGATCATTCTGCCCTTTTGAAAGATAACAACCATCTGCAAAAAGCCTTATAGTAGTTCCAGGGAGATTTCTACTTTTTCATTTATATAAATTAAGAAAACAAGGCCCCAAACAGTTTTCCCGTGGGACACCTGAAAAAACGGGTTTTTAAAGGGGAAATGACCCTTCCCCAACAACTTTCTGCTTCCCCCAACGAGGAAATTTTTGCCCCTTTTTTGCAAAAAACCGCCAATTCCGAAGTGTTCTAATTTAAGCGCAGGCCCTCATGGTCAACCTACAAAGGCTTTAGAAAATCAATAAAATTTCATCTATTTGCTGTCTGTTTTAAGACATTATTAAAAAAATTAAGAGTTTTTTATAAAATTGACCCCACAAATCCTTTGCTGCTAAAACCCGCGGGGGGTATTTTAAAAAGTCCCTATTTGTCAAAAATGTCCATTTTCTACAAAATATGTGTTTTTAAGAGTTTAGCTGATAGGGTGTAAGAGAACAGGTCAAAAGTTTCTCTCTTTTGTTTTTTCACCCTTTTTGAATAAGGGGAAAAATGCCGCATCCGCCACTAACAGGTATTACTCCCGTCCAGTAAACTTGGGAAGAGAAAGATAATTTGCTTTAGCCCCGCCGACCGCAGGGGCCATTCGGGGTGTCACCACTTAAATTTCACCATCTTGTTAAATACATCGTCTACAAAAGCACCAAAACTTTGTAAAAAATCTTTCTGCCGAAAAAAAACTTTAAAACAGATAAAAAAATTTTTAATCTCCTCAAAACTCAAGATCACGTCGGCGGGAAAATCCTGAACAGGGTCTTCATGGGCTCCGCCGTAAATGTTTTTGTCTCAATCGTGCATCCCAACACTCTAAAAATCAGTTTCATTGTGAGTGGGCATGACATGGGAAAGCACCACGGAGCTTATTTACCTTTAAAAGGGAAGCATGGGGAAAAAAACAATGGCCGGTGTGCACCGGCACAACCTTTCCCTTTACGACCCCCGATTGGAGGGAGGAAGCCTTAAGGTTTGGACGGATCGAAAGGTTTTACTCGTCGGTGTTTTAACCTCCGCCAGAGGTCTTCCATATATAATTTTGGGTTTCCCGCTGACCAGGGATATAAATTTGGGCAGTTTCCTCTTGGGCGTTCTTTCTAAAACGATCAACCATTTTTGTTCCCGCCGAGCCCAACATGGGGCCAAGAACCCAAACAAGTAATGTTTTAACCGCCGCCTTCAACTTGCTAAAAAGTTCAAAAAAAAGTAAAAGTTCTGGATGCTGAAGGTTGCGGCCAGCTATGGCCTCCAAGCTGACAGCGAATCCGACAGAACCAGAAAGTCCCTCCTCGAAGAATGGGAGATTATCTTCAAAGCCAGTACTAGAGCAGTAAGTTCAGCAGAATAGACAGAAGCATCTGAATGTATAGTTCCAACAATATCTGAGAAGGAGCCCCAGGCAGTAGCTGCACAGGCCACTCCATCCTCAGACTTGGAACCGTCAGTGAAAACTTTTGATAGGATGGGAATTTGGAACAGAGCTCGGCGACAAAGCCTTGTACGCCAGAGAGCTGGTAGACTCCTTACGGAAAGCTGCGAGATCAAAACGAATCTCTGGTGTGAAAAAGGTCCATGGAGGTTGATCCGGAAACTTGGAAAATCAGAAACTACTCCCAGGTTATACCTGCATTCTCCGCACGTGAGGCTGCATACGAAGCCCAAACGGCGGAATACATTTCGGGTTTGTTTTCAAACTTACTTTGGAACGGAGGGTCCAAAAACACAGTCATAGGCAGGATACTGCGGTTCTGAGAACAGTCGGATGTAATAATTCAAAGACAGTTTCAGCCTGCGATTGGACAGTGAAGGTTCACCTGCCTCTGCGTACAGGCTGTACACAGGGGTGGTGCGGAACGCTCCAAGACAGAGACGAAGCCCTTGATGGTGGATAGGTCCAAGAGTTTGAGGTAAGATGATCTTGCGGAGCCGTACACAGCACAACCGTAGTCCAGTTTAGAACGGACCAGGGCTCTGTAGAGGTGCAACAAAGTTTTCTAATCAGCGCCCCAGTCGGTGTGTGCTACGACCCGCAAATAATTCAGTGCTTTTGGCAAGCAGTTTTGAGATTTTTAATATGGCTGAGAAAGTTAAGTTTTTTGGTCAAAAATGACTCCAGAAATTTGGCCTCTTTAACAGCTGGAATGGGAGATTTCCCGACGTGAAGTTCAGGATCTGAAAAAACCTGACGGAAACTATGGAAGTGAATACACTGGGTTTTTGTAGCAGAAAAGGTGAAACCGTTTTCATCCGCCCACTGATGGATTTTATCTACGCAAAGCTGGAGCCTGCGCTGGACACTCGGGTACAGGCTCCAGTTGCGTAGACAGCAAAATCATCCACAAACAATGAGCATCTGAACCCTGCTGAACTGATTTCACAATGTTGTTGATTTTAAATACTAAAGAGGGCAGAGACAGTATGCTCCCCTGGGGAACACCCAACTCCTGCTCGGACATCAGAGAGAGTGGTGCCAACCCGGACCTGAAACTGTCGTTCTGCCAAAAAATTTGAATAAAAAGCGGAAGATGACCTCGAAAACCCAGATCGTGGAGATCATGAAGTATCCCCGACTTCCAGGTGGTAATCGTAGGCCTTCTCCAAGTCAAAGAAAATTGCCACTGCATGCTGTCTGTTTAAAAAAGCGTTCCTAAGTGTAGATTCCAGACGAATCAAATGGTCAACTGTACTACGATGTTTGCGGAAACCACACTGTTCTTTCTCAAAAGGCCATCGTTCGAGTTTCCACATTAGCCTAGCATTGACCATTTTCTCCATCAGTTTACAGACACAGCTGGTCAAAGCTATTGGACGGTAGTTAGATGATTAGAAAGATCTTTTCCAGGTTTGGGGATGGGAATAATGAGGCTGTCCGCCAAGAGGGTGGAAAGCAACCTGTAGTCCACACGTGTTGTATACCTGTAACAGGATGTTCAGACCTTCTTGCGGAGATGTTTCAATAGTTGATAATGTAAGTCATCTATACCTGGAGAGGAATCGCTGCAAGAGAGTAAGGCAGATTTCAGCTCGTTTAATGTAAAAGGAAGATTGTAGTCTTCCATGTTGTCGGATGAAAAGATTGCAGGAGATTTTTCTTTAGGGCTTTGTTTTGACAAAAGTGACTGATTTATTAGAAGAGGAGGAATTCTTTTCAATGGTTGAAGCAAGCAATTAGCAACTGCTTTCTTCTCTGTTATTAAAGAATCTGAAAACTGAGAATGGTTTCACAGTGGACAGTGTTCTTCCCTTGATTTCTCTAATGATGTTCCACACTTTTTCTTAGAAGTTTTTTGATGTCAGCCTGGAGCAGAAGCTTCTCCAGGACCGACGTTTACTGATTTTAAAAGTGTGTCTAGATTTAGCACGGAGTTTTTGATGGGCTCGAGCGTTGGGACCCGAAGGTCGTTGGTAATACCCGACGCTGAGCCCGTTTTCGAACTTTGGAAATTTTTGGCAGTCTGAATCAAACCAGGGTGTTTTTGGCATTTGTAGTTTATCGTAAGACACTGAATACAAGCTTTAGCACACTTGATCACAGTGTTAGTCAGTGATTCAGCTGGGTCCGGACTCTGAAGAAAGTCAGTGTCCTGGAATTCTTTAGAAATAGTGGTTGCGAAAGATCCCAGTTTGCTTTCTTGTAATTTAGATGTTGAGAAACAGAGACGTGTCAGTTATTACAGGTTGTAGAAGGACAGGGAAATGGTCACTCCGTGCAGATCGTCATGGACAGACCACTCATAGTCCAGGACCAGCGAGGGGTCACAAACCGACAAATCTAAACACGAAAGTGAACCTGTGGAAGAGTGGAGTAAGTTGCAGATCCGTCGTTCAGACAACAACAAATCCAAATCCGACAGGATATCCTTAATCAGCAGACCTCTGGATGACGTACCGGCACTACCCAAAGAGGGTTGTGACCGTTAAAGTCACCCAACAGCAAAAAAGTGTCGAGTAAGTTCCCCTAACAGATTGACAAGGCCTGACGACAAACCGGACAGAAAGGTGGAAGATAAAGGAACAGATCGTCACAGTCTTGTGGAGAGTGACTCTCGCAGCTACAGCTTGAAGGGAGGTAGACAGAGCGACAGGACTATACAACAAAGTTTTATGTATGAGAAGGGCAACACCGCCCGACAGTCCCAACGTGGATGTTGTGCAGGTTTTGAAATAATATTAAAGCCAGAAAGAGTAAAGGTCTTCTGGCTTTGAATTTGAGTTTCTTGAAGAGCCACGACGGAAGGTTTTATAGACCGACACGAAGCTGCAGCTCCTCAAATTTGGAATTTAATCCACGGATATTCCAATGGAGTATGGTACTATCCATGGTGCAGAGGCGAAAAGGAGAGAGATCAGTCATCTCCTCTTCAACGTCTGCGTCCAATGGAGAGAATTTATTATTTAGTTTAACTGGACGTGTTGGTCTTTGGACCTGCTGGCAGACTTGCCCGCAGGTGACAAAGGCCTGAGTTTGGAGAAGGTGGAGGTCTGGATTTGGGAGATGGTGGAGGGTTTTTCCTTATCTCCACCATCTCCACACTGGGTGGAACTCCCTTGCCCGCACGGGCACTGTACATAGAGTTCGAGGGGAACTGCTGGTTTTTTAAATCTAGCCCAGCAGCAGATGTTGTATGACTGCTGGGCAGTCTGAGGGTGGCGATTTTTTGCCTCCACCAGGGGCAATCATTTTGGGTTGAGAGGTGGTGGACCTGCTTCCACCAGAGTTGACAGTTCGGACTTGCAGTGTCTTCGAAAACGTGAAGTCACAGTCTGACAGCAACTGATCGAGTGAAACTGTGGGAACTTTCCGTACAGCCGAAGCATAGGAAGAGGCTGTCGCGTCTGACAGCCCACAACCTGCTTGCGGGCTTCAAAAAAGGAAATTTTCTTTTCAGTCTTTAGTCTTTGAATTGCGGATTCCTGAATCCAAAGAGGACAGTTTCTTGAAGAGGAGGGATGTCGCCACCGCAGTTAGCACAATGTGCCGGATCTTGACACGCCCATCATGGGTTGCCTTGCAGCAAACACCGCATACCATCTTGCCCTGAACAGCGGTCCCTGACAATGGCCAAACTTCTGGCACCTGAAGCACCTCAATGGGGACGGCACCATAGAGCTGAACATGAACATTTAGGTAACCAACCTTGATGACTGGAGGCAGCACAGGGTTGCAGAAGGTCAGAAAGAGGGTGTTGGTGGCCACTCTCTCTGAGCCCTTCTTTACCGTCACCCTGCGCACCTCCGTCACACCCTGGGACGCCAGCTCCGTTTTATTTCCGCCTCTGAAACACCCGCCAGATCTCTGCATCTAATCACACCTTTGATGAATTTAATTGCTTATGGGAGTCACCCTGATCTCCCTATCCACAAGCTTTTTTGCCTTCTGCAGCTGTTCGATTGCTTCTGTGATCGACATTGAAGAAGAAATGAACCATACCCTCAACCGTTTTAATGGACCTAGGTTCACCTGCTATACAATGAAAGCCCTTTTGGACAGCAAAAGGGCTCAGAGCTGAAAGGGTCTTTCCTGCTCTGTCCCTTCCACCACGAGCCAGGAAGCCCAGAAACCTGTCCTCTGTCGTATCTCACTGTCAAATCACTGTCTGTTTCTAATTCCCCTGAAATAGGGGATACTGCCTTCCTCTTCCTTTTGGGGGGGTAGTTTTTTAATGAAGTCATATTTAGTTTTATTGTGATTCATCTCTCCCCTTACCCACCCACCTTGGAGTCCAACTAAGGGGCCAGGGCCAAGAAACCAATGTCTTGACCCCTTCCAGGCTTCGGGAGAGACATACGACAAGCAGAAGCAACCAACCCTATCCCCCCTGATCATGCTCAACTCCCGGGAACAGAGAGCTGAGCACTGCAGGGTTTACTTGGCCAGCTGGGGAACTGCCCGTCTTGACCCAACCCCAAGAAGGGGAGCCGATTAGTACACCGCGGGCCAAAGTGTACTCCCTGTCTAGAGAGGTCCGAGCCAAAGTGATGTGTTGAGAGCGCTGGCCCTCTCAATCACCAGGATCTCATTCCCCTCCGACACAGTCGCACCGCACGGCAAACGCGGCGGATCTTAAGGAGACCACAGAGAGAAAAGGAGTGTGGAAAAGAAGACTTGAAGTGGAGACGAAGATAGAAAATGGCCAAATAAGGGAGGCAGAAAACAAGAAAAGGAGAAAGGCGGGTTACTGTTAGTCAGGATCCTCACCCTTAGCCTATCTGACATGGAAGCCCTACAGGGCATCAACTCCTTACCACGTTACGCTTAGGCCAAACAGCATCTGCACCTCTCAGGCCTAGAAGCAGTGTGAAAAAAACAGCCTATCTCCAAGTATTGATGCCCCCGCCCAGCAAAGCCTAGGATCACTGGACCACGCAAACCCTCCGTACCACGACAAGGTCGCAACCCCCCGGAGGGGTGAAGCTTGGTAAAGTAGTTGGTATAACCTCCACTATTCATTGTGGCACATAATTTTAATAGCTTCCAGGAACGCCATCGGACCAGTAGCTTTGTTTCATTGATGTTGTCAGTAACTTAAATACTCCTGCTTTGTTTACTTTGATGTTTTGCATTTCAGGAGTTTATCATCATCCTTTAGTCTAACGTTAATTAAAGGTTTGGGATTTGAGAAAACTGAACAAAACTGCGTTTAGTAAGTTGCTTTCCCTTCAGGTCCTGTATAGGTTATTCTGGTGTTTCTTCAGGTCTGGAATCCCAATGTTGTCCTGTCCTTACTCCTTATGTAAACCAAAATTTCTTGTTTTGATGATCACCTTCTGAAATCATCGAATTAACATAATTGGAGTGAGCAAGCCCACATTCTCTCTCTGACACTTTCTCTTAATATGTTTTAACCTAACCAGTAATCTTTCTAGAATTAGGATGTAGTTTCAATTTCTTAAAGAAACGATGTTTCCTTCTCAACAAACGTTTAGTTTTTGTAGTAATCCATGGCTGGTGGTTCTTGCTTGAAGTTATTTTAGTAGGTATGTTGTCATCCATAATAAATTCCATTTTAGTTTTTATACACTTCCAAAGGTCACTGACATTATCTTTAACACTATGGGACCTCAAAAAAAAGACGACTGAAATCATGAGTATCCCTGCGCAATTTGGTAAATCTGCTTGGTCCAGAGTCCTGATGGTACGTTTAGGGGTTTTTCTTCGAAGGGTTGAAAGTTGCTCTCTAAGAGAATTATGTCATGATCACCCAGGCCTGCAATTAATTCCTGATTGCCTAAAGTGCCTGGACAATTGGTAAAAAATAAATCCAGGAATGCTTACCACGAGTTGGTGCTTCAACTGACTGCACTAATCCAAGGTCTATGGTGTATCAAAAAACTGAGTATTAATATTTTTACTGTATTGATTACCAAGTATGGAATCTTCACCCAATCAATATCTGGTAAGTTAAAGTCTCCACCAATCCATAATATTGCCTTCCTATTGGCCAAAACAATGTTAGAAATGTCTCTGCAGATAGACGAACATACATTTTCATCTGAGTCTGGAGTCTGTAAACTGACCCAACAATGACAGGTCTCTTATTCTTAAAATTAATCTACAAAATAAACTTCACTATTTTTGCCTTGATATAAAAACTCACTGGCTAAGCTCTCCTAATGGCAATCAAGACTCCACCTCTTTTTCCAAGTCTGTCCTTTCTATAAATATCAAAATCCTCCATTAGAATTCACTGCTGGATGTTCCAGTTTCTAGCCAAGTTTCTGTTCCAATTACAACATCAAATGTTTTTTCGGTGACTAAATTACTGAGTTCTTCCTTTTTCTTGATAAGAGATTGAAAATTACGACTAGCATTTAAGTTTATCTTTTTCTCTTAATGATTTGGGTTTCAGTTGCACTTTATATTTGGGATTTTTATCAGTTTTTAGAATCATGGGTGGATGCCAACTTAGGACAAAATTTCAAGTTTCTTTTGGGATCGGTCTGGTCAGATAGGGTCAAAACGGTTGCTTTCTGAGCTGCAGTCTTCAATAGAATCTTCAAAAAGTCTCGAACTAAAGTTTGGAAGCCGCAGGTAAAACAAGTCCAAGATATATCACTATTAGCATAATGCTCATAAACTGCTGAATTCATTAACAAACATTTAGTGTGATACCATGTATTGCAGACGTCACAGCAACTGCTTTATGTTTCCATGTGACTCTCAAATTGCAAACTCCGCATGGATATTTTACTTTGGTGACGGACCAGGATTAAGTTCAATGTCTCCCGATAGCAGGATAAGGCTTAAAAGCCATGATTTAACTCCTCTATATCTAACTCTTTTATTCAAACAATTCCTTATCACTGTACTATTTCTGATGTTAATTGAAATCAGGGGTTCAAATCTGGCCTAGTAATAGACGGAGAACAGTACTCGCACAGGTGCACACAGGAGACTAACATGTTCAGGTTGCACAAAGTTTTAAAACCAGCAAAAATGGAACTAAAGGCGTGTACATCTAAAATTTCAAAATTAAACTGAGTGCTAGGGATATTGTTGTTCCTGTCCACATGTGAAACAGCAAGGAAAAATAGAAAACTTTTAACGAAGCTGAGGAACAACTCGCCGTAGCCATCTTGAAAAGCCAAATAAGAAAGACTCACCTTACCTGGGTTTAAAACACAATTTCTTTAAAAAAAGAAAAGAATAAGCGTAAACTACCAACAGCTAACAGTGCTGATTATTAAAATTCACGGATACTCGTATGAGTAAAAGATGCAAGGCGTAAAAGATGTAAAAATGAATTTAAAACGGGAGCTCCAAAAACCAGGCAGCCCTCTCGCTGACATGCATTGATCCCAACAATGGGGGCGGGCCCACTATTGCGCGGCCCGCTATTGCGGGGACCCGCTCTTGCGCGGCCCGCTATGGCCCGATATTGCGCGGCCTGCTAACCCAACTGTAACCCTAACCCTACACTAACCCTAACCCTAACCCTACACTGTCGCGCAATAGCGGGCCCACGCAATCGCGCAATAAACAGGCCCCGCAATAGCGGGCCCTAACCCTAACCCTACACTGTAGCACAATAGCGGGCCCGCGCAATAGCGGGCCCACGCAATAGCGGGCTGACGCCCCTCAATCAATCAAATAAAACAACGTCGACGCGGGAGCCGAGAAAACACGTCCGCACGTGCCGTCCGCGAGTGGAGGTCAGAGTTCTGTAAACACTGTCTTTGTTTCCTGTCAGAATAGACTTTTTTCCCTTAAAGTTAACAGCATTGAAAAGCCCCAGTAAGGTAATGATAAACTAAAATATGACAGTATGTACAACTGTATGCATGCAAACATGTGAACTGAATGAATGCATCCCCTTGCGTTCATGTGTGTGAGTATGTACAACTGTATGCATGCAAACATGTGAACTGAATGAATGCATCCCCTTGCGTTCATGTGTGTGCGTGTGTGTGGGTGTTTGAGAGAGAGAGAGAGAGTGTGTGCGTGTCTGTGTGTGCACGCGTACCCGCAGTGTGTGTGAGAATACATCAAACACATCTATATGCTTTAAAAAAAATAAAAGAGAGAGAGAGAGAGAGAAAACGATCACAAATTGGGTCGATAGCTTTCTACATGTTCAGAAAACTGCCTCTTCGTGTCACTATCAATCAAGGTTTCCCATACCTGATGCATGTAGTGGACGGCGAGGCAATCTGTCTGAAGAGGCGCCGCGTGTCAGCTCCGAGATATGCGTGGGTGTTCAGATGGTCATACAGCTCCCCGCCCAGAGCACAGTCCATGACCAGCACAAATCCGACCTTCTTCTCAAAAACTGAAACATACATGCACGTTACCATCATCGTAATCTTCTTCTTGTTCGTTCTTCTGCAGGGAAATCTTTCAAGTTCGCTATCAGTGAAATTCTTGCTAATGTGACCAGTTTTGATCCTACATTCTGTTTCAGTGATGATGTTTACACGCGACTCAAGTGTGGCTGGAAGAAAAAAGATGATGATACACCAGTGGTGCCTGTTGGACCCAGAGAAGTACTGTCTCCAAACTGCTGAACCAACCAACCGCTCACAGACAATGTCTGCACACAGCATAGTGTGCGTGGATTTTACTGGAGTTATTGCTTGTACCATCCTTTCCACTGCATGTTACGACTACTCTCTATGAAGAATTGAATGGGTTTTACACATTTCTTTCTTTTTTAAATGTATTAACAAATATCATGCATTAAAAAATCTCCAGTCTAAAGCAGTAACCAAACACAGGACCCTTGGATTAAGGGAACAATGCTTTATCTATAGGCCATTTACACACACACACACACACATCTCACATACAAACGCATGCCGCACGCGCGTGCGGGCACACGCACACGCACACGCACGCGCGCGCGCGCGCATGCACCCTGCCATCACATTTCTAAAAACAGCAGCAACAAACAAAAGGTATTTTCTTACTTCATTTTCTGACCTGCCCGTTCATTTCTCTATTGCCTGAACTACCACTTGTACAGAAATGTGTTGAGGTTATGTAAGACTAATGTGTCTTGATAACTATAAATGTGTATGTTGCATTACTGTTTGTGTTTGCAGAATCAATTGTTTACTGCAAAAAAGATTATGACATCAAGAATAAGAGAAAGGTTAGGGATGAGAGGGACAGGTGTCTCAGGGTATAATCTTAAGATGTGAGAATTGATATGCTTTTGAAAGACCTTAACTGAATCATGTATTTTGATGCACAATGCAAACTGAGAAAAAAAGCAATACAAATGACAAGAATGGGAATCTGCCAAAATAAAGATGATAGATAAAAATGTACAAATATTTGAAGGCTTCATGACAAGCTGACAAGAAAAAAAATCTGGGAACCAATAGGTGACACAAGAACAACTGGTGAAAAAAGAAAAGGCAGCAACTATATATCATGATACAGTCAACAATCCCACCTACGTTGCCCTTTTCCATATCGGTAATACATGACAATTAAACTGTTCGCCTGAACGTTCTGGACAAATTAATATTCATGCTTACCTTATCACCCACTTACCCCTCCGCCCCCCCCCCCCCCCCCCCCCAATCTTACTCCCTTCCACCTCCTTCCAACTTGTTTCACTCCTTCTTTACCCTTTTCTAACACACCTACTTCTTCACCCACTCTCTCTCTCCTCCTCTGCACACACACACCTGCACGCACTCTCCCTCCTGTCTCTCCCTCTCTCTCTCTCTCTCACACACACACACACACTCATCTCTCTCACACACACAACCCATCGCCTAGCACCCTTCCATTTGACCCTACTGGTGTTCTCTGCCCCAATTTCCGCTCCGCACCACCGCTAAAACTGATTTTCAGTTCTGGGCACGACTGTTGAGTTTGTATCGGTAGCACAAGTCAACCGCTGTATTTACTGGATACATGCACAATAACGTCGCTAGCACCGCCATTACAGACCTACAATTGTTGCACAGTATTTCGCGTGCACGAGGCCTACGTCCAAACACAACCCTAGTGTCAACAGCTGTTGTCGTGCTGACACAGCGGTACGCACCAAATGCAGCAGCAGCTATTGATAATGGAATATGTATAGCAATAATGAAGCGACTAGACCACGTCTTGAGAAACAAAACACATACAAAGGGGGTAGGGGTGGGTGGGGTACAAAAAAAAAGGACTGTTGAAACTCCAAGACCAGCACCTGCCAAACTTCAAGCATCTAATTGTATGCAACTCTTTTTCGAAGACTATCGCATTGTAAGACCTTTTGATGAAGACAAAAAGCACACATTTTTTCCTCAGCGCCGGGGTCCTCCTTTCACTGCAAATCCAATAACTCCTCCTTAAACTCCCCCAACCAGCCCTCCAACACCCCTTCCCCACCCACCTCTCCTCTCTCTCACACTCCATTTTCTCTTTCGTAGCTTCTAGTAATTGTTCCCAATGACCCGTACTACATAATTTTTCCCTTTGGTTATGGTGATTAAAAACACTGAAACTCAGATAACAAATGATAATCTGACTTGCCCACACCCACACACCTCTCCTTTTATCTCTCTCTCTCTCTCCCCTCCCCCCCTCTCTTATCTCCATCCTGTAAAACATTCTTTTACCCTCAATACAGAATAATCTGACTTGATTCACACACATCACACCACACACACACACACAGTCTCCCTTTTATATTCATTCTCTCTCTCTCTCTCTCTCTCTCCTCTCTCTCTCTCTCTCTCTCTCTCTCTCACGCACGCACGCACGCGGGCGCACAGAGAGAGATAGAGAGGGAGAGAGAAACACACACACACACACACACACATGAAGGCACACACAGATCTATTTATAGCTACGTGTAATACCACTCCTTGCGCAATGTCGGCTGTCCGTGGTAGGCAAGCCCTGATAGCGAGTTATGGCCAATGACTTATTCATGATGCCCAACCAAATACGTCAGCAAGACGTAGAGGATAGGTTCTGCTCGCCGATCAGCTCAGCTGGGTTTTTTTTTCTCAAAGCCGACAAAATCATTCTAAGTTCCAAAGTATTCCTTCACTTTAGCTGCCCCAAATCCTTAAACAAGATTTGTTTAGTCCTTGTTCATGTAGAGAGGGTTAGACTTTTCACTTTTATGTCTGCAGAGTTTCCTGTTGATAATTACGTTCGGTCATACCTTAATCTCACCCCCTAAAGTTTCAAACGCCGAGATGGCAGGTAACTGGAGTGCAAGCCATTGTTTAGGTACGTGTAGCCTCACACACACACACACACACACACACACATAAATATATATATATATATATATATATATATATATATGTTAAAAAGTAAGGTTTAAAACTATCCCAGTTCGGTTGAGCATTTTTTTTAAATCTCTGCTGGTACTCACTACCATTGTCTATATAATATATATATATATATATATATATATATATATATATATAGGGGTTGAGCACTTTTGAAACTTTTAGGCTTAACAGCTATACTATATATATATATATATATATATATATATATATATATATATATATATATATATATATATATATATATATATATATATATAAAAACAAGCATCGATAAAGGCAATCGCCGAAATATTTGCTGTCCAGAAAAGTGTTGTTGTTGTGTTTTCTTGTATATATATATATCCACTACTTAATTGTTCAGCATTCTATTGTTTGGTCAATCAGTGGGAGATTGCATCTCTTAGGAGATCCAAGTAAAGGTTCTGTACAATTCTTAGCCACTCACAATGCTTGGGTTAGTGAACAGCAGAGCTGACCACTCACACTGTTCCTTATCTTTTGATCTCCCTTGCATCCTTGAATGGATCCTCAAGCATAGGCTCAAAGATTGTCCCCTATATTTTATATTGTTTGAAAATGCTTTAGTTTTTCAGCAACTTTTTTCATCTCCACACTTGTGTTTTGTTCCATTTACTACCCTTTGCTGGCTGCTTTGAGGGTGCTGTTGGATCCTTTTTTTAACCCTTGGTGGTGAGAAGAATACCGCACAATTATGGACTGTGGTGTGTCTCTATTTGACACCAAGAGCACTGACACAATCAGCCGTGTCTCCCTGATGAGTCCGATCCAGCGGACGAAAGGCCTAGGAGCAGGCAATACAAATGTGCTTTCAAGAGGATTACGATGATTCCCGCAGGCACCTAGTGAAGGGCTTCTCATATTTATAATATATTCCCATTTTCTTCATCTTCAATTTTTTTTTTTAAGTTCAAATCTTTGCCAAGTCATTACTATAACGACTGAAGAATTGTTAACCTGCACTTGTTTCCCCCACTACTTAATTGTTCAGCATTCTATTGTTTGGTCAATGGTGGGAGACTGCATCTCTTAGGAGATCCAAGTAAAGGTTTTTCTGTACAATTCTTAGCCACTCACAATGCTTGGGTTATTGAACAGCAGAGCTGACCGCTCACACTGTTCTATATCTTTTGATCTCCCTTGCATCCTTGAAATCCTCAAGCATAGGCTCAAAGATTGTCCCCTATATTTTATATTGTTTGAATAATGCTTAGTTTTTCAGCAACTTTTTTCATCTCCACACTTGTGTTTTGTTCCATTTACTACCCTTTGCTGGATGCTTTGAGGGGTGCTGTTGGATTCTTTTTTTTAACCCTTGGTGGTGAGAAGAACGCCACACAATTATGATCTGTGGTGTGTCTCTATTTGCCACCAAGAGCACTGACACAATCAGCCGTGGGTCGCCCTGACGAGTCCGATCCAGCGGACGAAAGGCCTAGGAGCAGGCAATACAAATAAATGTGCTTTCAAGAGGGATTACGATGATTCCCCTCAGGCACCTAGTGAAGGGCTTCTCATTATTATATATATATATATATATAATCCCCCCATTTTCTTCATCTTCAATTTTTTTTTCTTTTTTTTTTTAAAGTTCAAATCTTTGCCAAATCATTACTATAACGACTGAAGAATCGTTAACCTGCACTTGTTTTTCCCCACTACTTAATTGTTCAGCATTATATATATATATAATAATATATAGATATATATTTAATTATAAACAAAGCTTGCTCTTATGTCTTAGATTGAATAAATAGGGGGAAATAGCATTCAGGAGAGAGAGAGAGAAGAGAAACATCCAGTCTGAATATATATATGAACAAGAACTAAACGAGTCACGTTTTTAGATTTCGGGAACTTAAAACAATTATGTTAGCTCCGCACAAAATTCACCTGAGCCAATCGGCATGAAGAAACCCTCTATACACTACGTCCCGCTGCCGTAGTCTGTTAGTGAGTCATCTTATTAGGCACCTGACTGCAACGGACAGTCGACATTGCAAAGGCGCGCGCAGATAGGTATGCCTGGAGTGGTATCAACGCGAGATTTATATGGTCCTACACTGTCACTTGACCTGCTGTCACCTGACCTGCTGTCACCTGTTGTGACCTTTGTTTTGGGAAGTCGGGGATGGAGGGGTAAGGGGTGAGCTGGGGCATCTGACCCCATTTTGCACTCATACTGCCACAGAGTATTTCAGCTTTCTTTTTCTCTAAGGGACGTTATTTAATAGTTTTAACAAATGGGATCTTTCTTCACTGATGTCCATTTGATTTTTTTTTTTTTTTGTGATGGTGGGTTTTTTTATATCTAGATCTAGTGTTGTTGTTTTTTCCCACGTACCTACAGTGTTTACCCAAAATTGCTTTTGAAGTAATTTTCAACAAAAAGAAGTGTACATTCTACAAAGAATGTGCACAAATCTTCCCATTTTCTTTTTCAGGGAGAGTGAAGGAGTAAGGCTGGGTTCGAGCGCGAAATTTTGCGAGAGTTGTCGCTCTTTGGACAAAAAGTACACAGACACCGCCATGGTTGAGCATCACAAGTGTAATTACTGCCCAAGAACTTCGTCTAAAGATCCCTTCTTCCCCTATTCCCCGATGTTCTGCTGTTGTCGCTGCTGTTATTGTTGTTGTTATTGTTGTTGTTGTTGTGCTGCGTACGAAGTTCGGCGAAATCATATGAGGAAACAAGTCTACATATATACACATACACTGAGATAATAAAACAAAAGCTGGTGCGCGCACACACAACTCGTGCCACTATTAACACAACTAACCAGTACAGTGCTTTCTGGTCTTCAGAGTCAGCAACAAATTCAAGGTAGAACCTAGGTAAGCACAACCCACAGGCAGCACACGATTGTTTGATTTTGCACGTGCGGACGGCAAAACAATGATCGCTCTTATAATAAAGGTTAAAATGAAAATGGTTGTTATCTTTATTCTGCTCACCAGAGTAAATTCTTTCCTTGTTTTAATGTTCTTGCAGTTGTTGTTGTTGTCACTTGTTTGTGTTTTTTTTCTGTTTTCCCCCCTTTTTCCCCTTTTTTATAATGATGATGACTGATCATTTATTTATTTACAAATTTATGTATTTACATACTTTGTTACGGGGACTACGCTTTTGGGTTCCCTTCCATGCACCAATAAGTTTCCATCTTTGTTCCAGACTGACTCTCCTCCAATGCATGAAGCCCTGTATGCAAGTGTTTTTGAAATTTTAATATGTAAATATTTGTACGCAAATGTCCTTAAAAAACTTTTGAGGTTAAACTTTGTGTATGAACTATTTCTTACATTCCAAAGAATGTAAATAACTTGAAAAATTTCCTCAAATAGACCTCAAAACATGACATGTGCACAAATGTACAGAACACCTTTCCAAGTATGACGAACATATACCGATCAACTAAGCTTTGACGGACATGTACTGGTCAACTAAGCTCACAGCAAAACAGCTCTCTGTCTCTGTCTCTCTCTCTCTCTCTCTCTCTCTCCGTGTGTGTGTTGTGTGTGTGTGTGTGTGTGCTGAGAACTAGAAACTCATCGTTTCAGAGTGCAGAATCCTTAAGGCAACTGCCATGTCAATCTCCTATGACTCCGGTATTACTAGGATTTATTTCCTGGGAGAAACCCCATGTGTGGATCCACGTGTAAATAATTATGTTCTGACTTCTTACACCCCACTCCCACCACTTCTCTCACCAACTCGTTTTTAAACAATCCTTAATCTTTGCACAGCGCTACAGCAGCCTGCCAGCTGAAACCTTGGCACTGCATTTGGAACTGCTGGAGTGAGCCACACCCACTGAGAGCCCCTCTAAAGGCTGGTTTAACACGTAGGACCAAACACTCCCTCCTCCCTTTCCCTCACCCTGCTTTTCCAAATCTGGTACAATGTCGTCATCATCACTCTGTTAACCCTACGGTCGTTGAGGAAACATTGCAGGTTGAACTGGCAATCCTCCTACGTCTTTCGTCCCTTTTCAACCGGTCTCTGGTAATCAACAAAAGTCAGGCCTGTCCATACCTAATTGTTGTCCACCCATCTCTCTCTGTGTCTTACCCCTCTTATATATAAGTACTGCCCTGCAAGGTAGTTTTTGCGAGGCCGGATGATTGAGACACTATGTCAATGACACTCAAACGTGTGAGTTACGGGAGGAGAAACAAGTGATCAAATATGCTGGGAGCTGAAAGAATAGGATAGTACGGACAAATGTCCGAGTCAGCCTGCTAAAAGGTTTTAGCGCCAATATTCTGGAAAACTTCATATCCGAAGTCCTCTCAGAGAGCTAAACTTGTGTTTTTGTACAACAGAATGTTAAAACCCTCTTCATAACGCAAGTCAAACTCTGTTAAGTTCTGTTGGAGCCGGTCACAGTAGAAAACAAAGACCACGACATACCACTGATGAAAACTGTGATCATCTAACGATCCTCATGTACAATAATTATGCATAATGTTTACTTGTGTTTCTGGCCATGTTAACTCCAAGACAAACAAAGTTAAGGAAGAAAGAAACAATGAGCATTTATACTTTACTTTAACATTAGAAATTGACGAAAAGTTATTCTGACAAGAATCTCTTTCCGAGATAAGGACCAGAGAGAGAGAGAGAGAGAGAGAGTGTGTGTGTGTGGGGGGGGGGGGGGGATATTCGTTGTTGTTGTTTTTTAAATTATTCTCCAGAAATGCATTTTTAGCTGAACATGATTTCGAAAAAGGAAGGAAGGGAACTGCACTTTCAGGAGTGCATGCAGACCATTCGTATGTCACCCATGGCTGCACACTGAATTGTGAGGAAGCCCACATGGTACACGGCTTGCCACGAAGACTTATTGAGATTATTATTGGAGACGTAACGGCTTAGGAGAGGCTACTTGTTAGGAGAGGTTATGTCAAGCTTTAACGTCGATACCTAGGCGGCTTCAGTTGGGGGGTGAACCTTCTTCCTCATGGATGGTGAAAGTAGAAGGGAATTCCACCGCCCCAACACTACAAGCAAAATTTACCAGTCATGGATTTTACATGGCTTTATACAGTTGCGGTCAAGTAGCGGGTCGGAATAAGGTTAGGGTTGACATCTGTTTGGGTTTGAGCAAGGGTCTAATTGAGTTGGTTAGGGTCGTGCATTCCGGAATCCGGAGAGTTTTTCCGTCTTTCTTATCGAAGATCTAGTCCACAATGCATAAACTCGCTGCCCAACAGATGATATGACCTACGATGATAAATATCCGCAAGATGAGACCTTTTCAAACACTACACTGATACTGCCGGAACGATAAAACAGGAATGTGGGCCAAAAAAAAAAAAGCTAGGACGTTCTTTTTCCCCCTTCTTTTCTTAGATAGTTAGATAGACAAAACAGACAGATAGATATATAACTCAGGCAACTATGGGGTCGAAGCCACACTCGTCGGAAGACGAGCTCATCATATCAGCCGCTCTACCAAAACAGCGATCCAGGCACCATTAATTTGTCTTGCTGAATGAACTAGGTATTATTCGGGCTGTTTACAGTCTATCAAAGATTATTCTCAGATGTTCTGCGTAAGCGTCTCTCGCTTAGCGCGCGCGCGTGTGTGTGCGTGCGTGTGCATGTGCGTGTGTGTATGTGTGTAGGGAGTAGGGATAAATTTAATAGTTTTTCATCCAACCGAAGAACAATTTAAGCGCGTGACTAAGACTTAGGGGTGCTATGTTAATCCAACATGATGATGATCTCCTGACTGTGGAATGCTGGGACTTCAGCAGTTGGGGAAATTTCCATAGCTACTCGTCCTCAATGGTGTGCAACAGGATAGGATAGTGCAACCAGTCCAATCCTTCGAATCATCCAGTCACAATATCTTGTGTTAGACTTCTGGGATATCCTATCTTCTCTGTACTCAGTACGACAGTCTTGAGGAAACACGTACTCAGCATATAAGAGTGGTACATCTGATGAGCAGAAAAAGTTCGTATCTGCCCAGTGTACGTACTGACTAGTTGTCTGAGGCAGTCTTTTTCTGTTCCCTGTACGACAGAGCAACGTCCAAAGCGATTGCTCTCAAACGCAAAGAATTTTCGTTTTGATTGAAACGCTTTTCCCACAGCGACGTGCGCATAGTTCTTCTCACAGCAGCTACGAGGTCCAGATGTACGTGAAACCAAAATTTGTTTTATTTTCATTGGGTATTATAAAAGAGAAGGGAGGGGTTTTCGCCGAACATCCTGTGAAAATAATTAACTTGTTAACTGGGTGAAGTATTCGTAGCATTACGCCGCAGGCCCACCGTGTGCTGCATTCTTTGGGCTGTGCTGCACGTATTGATTCGTTATGATTGGGGGTGCTGTGTTTGCACTGCATTGTAATCAAACTATAGACGATGGGAAAACCGCAGTCATGAATAGTTCTTTGACATACAGCACTGCATTATGGTGTCTTATGCAGGGCAATACTGTGACCAATGAATTACATAGTTAACAATTGTATCGCGACCCATTAGCGTTGCAATGACAAGTGTATTCACGAAACTTCGTGAATACATTTGTCATTGCATTGTTTACCTCAATCTGCCGGAAAATTAAGAACAATAGCAGGCTGCAGGTGGACAGAGTATGGTAGTGGAGTGGAAGGTGGTGAGAGGATGCTATGTGAGGTGAGCGGAACGTGAGAGAGGGAGAGATGGAGGGGTGAGGGGGGGGGGATCAAGAGAGCTGAGGTGAGTGGGACACTGGGCGGAGAGACTTAACAGTAACACCCACAGGTCAGAACTGACTTAGTGGAACGCTACGGGCCAGGTCATGGATGGCTTATTTGTTACTGTGCTCACTGGTGAAAACAAAATACTGAAGAGAGAGAGAGAGAGAGAGAGAGAGAGAGACAGACAGACAGACAGACAACAGACACTGAGCAGAGAGTGAGCGCCTGCCTGTACATTGTTTGTCTGGTAAGTGTGTGCGCGCACGCTAATTCTACTAATTTCTTATTTACAACCATTACCTGAATGGAGTACGTCTGCACACACGTACAACGCCAACTCTTGAATACGCAACGAACACGCAATAAGAGTGCCACATTTTTCAGACTGAACTAGAGAGCCTGAGCATAGAATGAGAGAAAGAAAGAATCAGAGTGATGGCAGCGGATGAGGGTTGGGGAAGGAGGGAGGGGGGGGGGGGGTAGGGTGAGGGAGAGGACCAGAATGCAGAAAAAACCCTGTATAAAATTATACGACCCCCAGCTGACTCCGGCTGTTGACCTTAACCCTCCCTGCCAGAACGTGAGGCATTCGTCGCAAAACTTAACCCTATGACCGCTTAAGTTGTGGCCGGGAGGACAGGGGCGTGGGAGTGGGGGTGGGGACAGAGGCGGACCTTCCGCCTATGGGGTGTCACAAACAACCATGGGCACCCCGCAGGGATGAAGGGGGCAGAGTGGGGTAGAGGAAAGGGGGGTCGGAAGGGAGAGGGGCGTAAGGAAGCGGTCACTCGGCCACCTGGGGTTCGTGACTGGAGCGGAGCGACCGCAGTGGTCAGCCGTTATCCAATTTTGAGAACCGCTGGAGGGAGGAGGACAGGGAGGGGAACTCTGTGTGTGTGTGTGTGTGGTGTGTGGTGGGGGGGGGGGGGGGGGGTCAGAGGTTACTAGCATTGCCTTTTTTCTCCCTGGTTACATCATCGGCACTTCAGTACCTCAGGTACACGAGTTTTCGTCTTGTGTATCAGTTATCTCGATCTTGGTTAATCCCATTCCAATCCACACGCTCATTGTTAAAATCACATTGTAGTGTGTGTGTGTGTGTGTGTGTGTGTGTGTGAAAGAGAGAGAGAGAGAGAGAAAGGGGGGGGGGGGCGGGGGAAGAAATGACCTTAACTGATTCAAACTGGGGTTTGGGGGGGGGGGGGGGGGGGGGGGCAAGCACACACTGGATTTTCTCCTTAATGGAGTTGAGACTGTCAAAAACTCTTTTCTACGGTCTATATCTCACATGTGAAAGCTGGAAGGGAGTTCTACGAGCGCGCGAGCGTCCGTGCGTGCATGTGTGTGAGAGAGAGAGAGAGAGTAGAGGTAGTGTGTGTGCGCGCACGCGTGTGTATGTGTGTGTGTATGAAAGAGAGAGAAAAACACACACCACACACACACACACAAACATACAGATAGACAGACCCGTGACTTATACATGACATATGACTACTCCATTCTCTGGAATGAACATAACACGCAATACCTGAGGGTGGGGGGGGGGGGGGAGAGGAGAGAGAGAGAGAAAGAGAGAGAGAGAGAGAGAGAGAGAGAGAGAGAGAGAGAGACATTTCTAGGAAGTATCCTCCTCATCAATATCGCCTCGTTTTTGTTGTTCTTTGTTACTTGCATCTAAGGCTTTAACTTGTTTTATTATATTTTTTTTCTTTTTTTCATTTTTTTTCATTTTATATAGTGATGAATGAGAATGAAAAGATCCTGGGAGATGAACGTCAGTTCATCATGGAATTTCTAACATAGGATGCAATAGGAAAGAAACTTCTACTTAAGGTTCACAGAAAAAAAAATGTTTTCGATGTATTTTCATTGCCTAACAAGAAGAACACACACACACAACAACACACATCACACACACACACAAACACACACACACAGTGCGCGCGCACGCACGCACATGCACGCATGCACACACACACACACAAGCGCGCGCACGCACGCACGCACGCGCGCACACAATTGCTCAATTGACCTGAATCTAAATTTGCCTCGATTTGCTTTGAAGCTTTAATTTCATAATCTACTATGCTTGCTTCTCGTGTTCAGTCTGCTGAGGCCTGTTCACAGCATTGTGCCCTCCATTTCCCAAGCAGGGATCAATGGTGATTAAATCTCAAAATTCTGGAAATGCACTGTCCCTGCACGACACATGCAGGCCCTGGTACATTAAAAAAAACTAACTCTACAAATAGCCAGCAGATGTAGATGATGCCATCTATACACAGACAAAAACATAAAATGACAAGACTTCTGTTGCACGACTGAAGCTGCATTCTTAGTTGGCCTCGGTTTCATACTGCCAACAGAGGTTCGACTATTTTCGTCCCGTGGGTTTTCACCCCGTCAATATTCAGGAGGTTTCAATCGCATTGGTTGAAAAAGATGGACAAGATTTTTGGTGGATGATTTTTCTCGCCCTTCATCTCCAGACTGTCTTGAATCATCGAGAAGACTGCACACCACACACACACACACACCACACACACACACACACACACACACACACACTCACTCACTCCCCCCCCCCCCCACCCCCACCCGCGTGGGGGCTGATCGCGAACAAAGCAATACGTGCTGAATGACTGACTCGAGAAATGTGAACCCAATTTAAATCTTGTTATGGAAGTGCAATCGCATCGATTCCCGCTCGTCTTTAATTGTCAGTTTTCATAGACGAAGAACATGGTGTGTGTGTGGTGTGTGTGTGTGTGTGTGTGGTGTGTTGGTGTGTGTGTGTGTTGTGCGTACGTCGTGCGTGCGTGCGTGCGTGGTGTGTGCGCGCGCGTGTGAGTGTATGTGCTGTAAGTGTGTGTGTTGTGTTGTGTTGTGTGGTGTGTGTGTGTGGTGTGTGTGTGGTGTGTGAGAGAGAGAGAGCGAGCGAGAGAGTGTTGTGTGGTGTGTGTGTGTGTGTGTGTGTGTGTGTGTGTGTGTGTGTGTGTGTGTGTGGTGCGTGCGTGCGTGCTTGCATGCGTGCGTGCGTGTGCGTGCGTGCGTGTGTGTGCGTGCGTGCGTATGTGTGTAGAGCTATCTGTCTGTTATGACGATTTACAATTCAACTTGTTTACATGTGCTTTTAAGCGGTTACTGTCAAGTTAAATCACCGAAAATACAAAGTAACATTTGTAGCATTGTTGCAAAGTGTGACCGCAGTACCACCTTTCAATCTTTTTTTTTTTCTTAACTTCTTAATTTCAAGCACCTCATATGGGTTTTCTATACTCCCCCTCCTTCTTCTCCCTCTTTCGGCTATCCCACTCTAAATATTGACAAACTTTAAGCAATCTCTGAACCCTGTTCTTCTTTTCATCTTTTTCTGGATCATCTACAAAAGCATAGTCAGGTACTATTATAGACTGAAACAAAAAAGAATGCATATGTGTAATGCCTATCTAAACTTAAGACCATCACTTACTCTTAACAGGGTAAGCACCTTTTAATCAAACCTTTCTCACCCTATTTTTTTTTCTGTGCCCACTCATTTTCATCACTCCCATGCCGTTAGCTCGGCCTACCCTATGCACAGCCACACCAACGCTCAAGCTGTCGCAATCCCAGAACTGCAGTCCAAAGGGAGCAGTCAGTATCATGCCGACAGGAGGGTACCCGTCAGAGAAGATACTGCATCCAGGGTTGAGACACTCACTGCACTGCTGCCGAGGAGTCACTTCAGTGGTGTCTGCTCTGATCCAACAAACTGTTAGCCGCGGAGCCAGTCCATCTAAGGACAGTCTCCGTGAACCTTACCAGTGCAGACAACTTTGATATGAACCCACCCCGAACATGACCATCGAGGGAGAAAACGGAAACCGAAGTCACTGCGACAGCAAGGCATGAACCGCAGAATTTTCATTATAATCAAAGAAGCTGAACATGTTGAAGATGATGCTACAGAGGTCCATTCTAGTCTGACACAACATAAAAGGGCTGTGTTGTTAGCTTCCTTTCATCGTATCCCAGCGTCAGACGTACCCGGAAATTCGGACACCTGCAGAGTTGGGCGGGAAATATGAGAAACGCTCTTTCTTTCTACTGCTGTTTCTTTGTCCTGTGCATTGATGGAATTTTGATTTGGAATCTTTGACATCAGTAATCCCTTGAGATAAAACGCGATGTCGGTTGCATTACTTGGTTAGAGATGGTGACACACAGTTCATTGTAGGACAACTCCTTGCCCACCCTTCCGAAAGGGGCTTTCACAGAACAAATATTTGTACTCGTATTCTCTTCTACCATCCATACACATACACCCTTCACCTTCGTATCCTCTTTACGCTCTTTTTCTTTTCTTCTTCTTTTTTTCCGTTGACGCATTACTTATCTGGTGATGCTGTTTGTTAGTTTGTAAGTCTGCTTTTTCGGGGAGGGGTCAGGGTAGTTCGTTGTTTTCGGGGAGGGGTCAGGGTAGTTCGTTGTTTACTGTTGTCATGTGCGTGTATCACTGTGTGTGTGTGTGTGTGGGGTGTGTGTGTGTGTGTGTGTGTGTGTGTGTGTGTGTTTGTGCGAGTGTACCCACACGTCTCTGGGATGCGAAAAGAGGTTGAGTAATGAGGTACATGGTCCCACTGTACATGGTCCCACTGTGCTTGGTGAGAAAGTGCGCCAATATATTTTCTGACGTAGAGAGAGAGAGAGAGAGAGAGTGTGGTGTGTGAGTGTGTGTGTGTGTGTGTTGTGTCTGTCTGTCTGTCTGTCTGTCTGTCTGTCTGTCTGTCTGTCGGTCGGTCGGTCGGTCCGTGTGTCTGTGTCTGTCTGAATGCGTACATGCATACTGTGTGTGCATGTGTGAAGATCTATGCCTACGTCTTCACGTATGTGTGCGTGTGCGCGGCTCGAGACTAAGACGTTTCAGATACCATTCTTACATAAATCTGACAGTCTGTCAGCAGCAGACCACCTCTAGATCTCCGCACAACCACACTGGAAAAGCAACCTCCTCCTCTTTAAGTACACCCACCACCACCACCCCTTCTCCCTCCCCCCCCCCCCCCCCCCCTTTCCACACACACACACACACACGCACACCACACAACACACACACGAACTCACCGACGTTGAGAGCAACGGAAAAAGAGTAAAATCCGCCACAAGAGGGCTTTGCATGGCCAGCCAGGCTACTCGACCATCGGTTAATCTGCGTGAAGAGAGGGGCCGGGGCCGCGGCTGGCCTGTTCAGGGAATCTAACGTTACCGGGCCCGCCCTACAGAGAGCCAGAAGAAGAAAATAAGATTGGTGTCAACGTCAACGCTGTGGGCTGAGAGGGCTGAACACGTTATTCGCACGTGTTTACAACCTTTATTCCAAAGCCCTCATTTTCACCAGACATTTTTCCAAACGAAAAGCTTCCGTTACCTAAACATCCTCTGTACCCCCATCCCTCTCCCCTCCTCCATCAAACGCACTTGCGTTCTCATCCTTCGAATCAACTTATGTGTATTAACCACTGTAGCATCTTTGGGGGGGGGGGGGGGTGGGGGGGGGGGGGGGGCTTGCGAAGCGCTCTTCTGGGGACAAAAAAAAAAAAGCAAAATATACGAACAAATGCTAATTTACCCCGAAGAAAGGGCTTCGGTTATCCCTCGATTCCTTCCCTCTGACTCCTCCAATCCATCCCCTTCTACCCTAAATATTCCTCCTTCCTCTCCACGGAACATTTGTTCAATCTTGCCCTTCTTTTAGGCAAGAGGACTTATGGAAATGCTGCCATTCTCCCCCTGTCCACCAACTCCCTTCTCTCTCTCTAAATGCTGTCATTATCCCCCTCTCCCCCACGACCTTTCTCTCTCTCTCTCTCTCTCTCTCTCTCTCTCTCTCTCTCTGGAGCCCCTACCCTGTCCACGCCTCTATCTGTCCCTTCCTTTCTCACCGCACCACTCCCGAATCGTCTAAAAATTAATATGTTCTTTCACACTCACTTCCCCCTTCTAAAAATGATTTGATTTTGTTTTTTAATTTAGAGTCTACAAACAGGGCAACGGTAAGCCAAAGAGAAGAAATGTTTCCACCACATACTTTTTTCGACATGATTTGTTTGTTTTTGTGCAGGTGTTCGAGATGACATGAACAGATTCGTCCTTGGGTGAGGAATGCCGACGGCAACTTTGTTACCAAACATTACAGACAGGGAATGTCTTGCACAAAGTCGCAGGTGTTAAACTGTTCATGATTTTATACACCAAGCCAGCTTTTTTTCTAACGACGATTAAGACTTTAAAGGGAGAATATCGAATAGTTTGTAATCATTAGCGACAAGAGAACAGAATTTGCAAGTTACCAGCTTTGGAGTACGTTTGCATAAAATGTCAAACTGTTAGAGCAATTTGCTGGCTAGATCCCCTGTAATCAATGTTAGATTATATACATGCATCAAAAAGTAACTTAATTCTGGATATGCTGATTTGGTAAATGTTCCATTCTACTACAACGTTTTCTTACATAGATTTCTGTACAGTATTGAAATATACTTGGACCAGGATAAGTTACTTGGTATAGAAAGACCTACTCATTTGTAAGAACTTCTTCCAAAGCGTTATCATGATCCGTTACCACCGGTAAGCAATTCTTAAATGTCCTGTCATTTCTTGTAACCAGCATGACCTTGGATCTATGGGGTTGAACTGCCATGTGTTTCTTTCCCGTCCAGGTGACACGCCTATCGATGCCGCTCTGTACTGTAAGGATGTGCAAACCATAACTAACTTTTGGCTCCATTGTAAATAAAGTATTATCCACCACAAAAAGTTCACAGGAGGATATCAAGTGAAGTATACGGTCATTCATAAGACACTGAATACAGGACCTAAAACAGATCCCTGGTAACTCTACAGATTTCAGAGTAGAAAATAAAGAGTCCCCAAAGACTGCCTGCCTTCTGTTGTCAAGAGAAGATCCGAGTCTTACTGAGTCATCGTTTTATCTAGAAAACAATAATCATAATAATAATAATAATAATAATAATAATAATTAATAAGGATAAGTTCTATAGCGCCCGTCCTAACAACATAAACTACTGGCCGCTTAACTACTTTAAAACATATTATCTAAAACATAGAGAACACACACACACACACACACACACACACACACACACACACACACACACACACACATACACACAGTACAAGGATCGACAGCCCATTCGTACACAAGTGAATATGTACAAGTGACAGACAAATATTCAGCAATTCTTCGTGTGGCATTCTGCAACTGGCGTTTGAACAGACAAGCTTTAAAAAGCACTTTTTAAGTCAGGAATGAAGCGGCATGGCGTAGCTGGAAAGGTAGCGAGTTCTAGAATAGCGCAGAAAATGCCGCAGAAAATGAGAGTGCCCAAGAACCGTGCTGCTTTTTGCTATAGGAGGGAAATCGAAATACTCTATCATCTGAAGAACGTATAGATCGTACAGGAACGAATATTTGGAAAAGGTCAGAAAGATAGACAAGTCCTTCATGTGCGATAATATTATAAACAAACAAAGGTGTACTGAACCCTACGCTCGATTTTGAGCCAGTGCAATTTCTTCAAGAGATCTGATGTATGATGTCATTTTAGTGCCTGAAGGTAAGGCGGGCAGCGGCATTTTGAACACTCTGAAGTGACTGGACGACGGCTGCAGGTACGTCTAGGTGAAGAGAACTACAATGATCCAATCCTGACAGGATGCAGAAAGACAATGTTTCTGTAGCCCGCTCCGTAAGGAAAGATCTGATGGAGCTGACGGAACGACATTCAAGGAAAGATTATAGCAGATTTTGATTACATGGTATTTCAACATAAGATCAGACTCGAGACTGAAGCCAGGATCACGAACATATGGCATGAATGTAATATCAGTAGAACCTAGTACTATCAACGGATGAAGAAAAGCCCAAAAGTGTTTCATAAACCGGGATAGTCTATTTTGTCATCATTTAATTTTCAATTTATTGTTGGCGATCCACTGTTTGATAGCTGAAACAGAATCCAGAATATTTTGACGAGACTGTCACAAGTCGGACAGTTCAAGCTGACTGTCATTGGCGAACAATTCGTAGTAAACAGAACGGCTGTTGATGATCTCAGTCAGAGGCGTTGCGTACGAAATGAAAAGCACTGTACCTAGCAAAGAACGTGTGGAATGTCAAAGTCTAATGACGTTTTAGAGGACTGTTATTCGTTGATATGGGTGAACTGCTGTCTGAAAGATGCGGCCTAAACCAGTTTAGCGTTCTGTCACATATGCCAAAGTTTGTGTTCAGACGTGAGAGGAGAATTTTGTGATCAGCTATGTTGGCTGGAGACAGATCCACAAGAAGGGCAGATACTTCGTCTTCATCAAAAATTGTCAGTCTGAAGTTCAAGATTCGGATGACAGCAGTTTCTGTGCTGTCTCCAGCACAATAAACTGACTGGTGGAAGCTGAGAAAGTTGTTTGTTAAGTAAATGGTCGAACAAGTGAGAAGAACCACTCTCTCCATTTTCTTTTTTAACAAGAATGGAAGATTTTGCGACTGAGTGGATGTTTATAGTTCAGTTGGATCAAGCGATAATTTTTTGAAGGAGGTTCACAATTGCATATGTAGGTAGCTTTCTAAAGAAGATTAAGATCAAGGTGTCGAAAGCTCTAACAAAATCGACAAAAACTACACCAGTTATTATATCATTTTTTTTTACGCCTGAATGCCATTTCTCGACAAATTTAGTCAACGTGATATGACAAGAATGATTACTTCTACATCCATTTTGATCTGAATGAAATAAAGCCTATTTTATAAAATAGGATTGAAAATTACGCTTAATGTGCATTTTGAGATATTTGATCAACGTAGAATAGTTGTGGGTCTATAGTTAGAGGAGTTAGATGGATCAGCAGATTTAAAGACAGACAAAACTTTTGCATCCTTAAATGTTGTGTGTGTGTGGGGGGGGGGGGGGGGGGGGGGGGGGCGGCGAGGCTGTGTGTGTGTGTGATGGGGGGGAGGGGGGAGAGGCAGAGAGAGAGACAGTCAAAATCAGAGAGTAAAATGGAGAGACAGACAGACAGAATACGAATATTTTTAATTGAGGGTAAATTGAATAAGCTAATAGCTTTTTTACTGCATGCCCTCAAGAACAACAACAGTAACAAACAATATCAAAATGAACATATACAAGATACACGACATGGAAACAGACAGAGAGAGACAGAAAGACAGAGGGACAAAGAGACAGAGAGACTGATAAAGAGATAAAGTGGTGGATGAGAGATCCATAAAGATATGCATAAACTGGGAAACAGAGGGGGAGAAAGTGAGGGGGGGGGGGGGGGGGGGGGGGGGGGGGGGACAGACGGCAGACAGACACAGACGGTGAGAAAGAGAGAGAGAGAGAGAGAGAGAGAGAGAGAGAGAGAGAGGAGAGAGAGAAGAAGGAAAGTTGGGAGAGAGGCAAGAGGAGAGAGCGGGGGGTGGGGGTGGGGGGGGGTGGAAGGGTAGTCAAGACAGAGACTGAGCGTGAAAAGCAAAACAAAACGATAACATTTGAAAAGGCAATCAGTCACATCTGTCAAAAAGGTCAGCCTGCACCCTGCGTAGCTTCTGCGTACACTATAGAAAATGAAAAGGTATTGAGAGGTTGCGCGTTGATAGTAGAAGGCATAAACTAAAATAAATAAAATGAAGTACTCTGTCTTTGCATTCTGAAATCGAATCACCTCGGGAACAAATACTGTGAGTCTGCGCAAAAAACAACAACATTAATATGTGCATTCCAATTCAAAATAAAAATAGGTCGAAGTCTATTGAAACATACAAGGAACAGAGAGGTACAGAGATACTACACAAACAGATAGCCAACTAGCTAGTTAGCTCGCAAGCTAAATAGATAGATAGACTGATGGATAGATAGTAAAAATAGACGGAGAGGTAGATAGATAGACAGACAGATAGATTGATAGACAGACAGACACACAAACAGAGACAGGGAGGGAGGAGGCAAGGATGGATGAATGGATCCATACATACATACATACATTGAGAGAGAGAGAGGAGAGGAGAGAGAGAGGAGAGAGAGAGAGAGAGAGAGATTCGCTCAGACTTACATATATCATGCGGTGTCATCCCGTTTCGCCCTTTTTCATTTCGCCCTTTCCCATTTCGTCCTGTTCCCTTTTCGCCCTTTCCTATTTCGCCCTAACGTTCCTTTGAGTGTCATTACGCCCTGTAACTTTATGGTGACATCCCATTTGGTCTACTCCCATTTGGTCTACTCCCATTTCGTCTACTACTCCCATTTCGTCTATTTCCATACTGACCATACTGCAAGGCTCCCCCTGGCGTAACCAGTGTCCCAGTCTACTCCAAAGCAGAATCGATGGTCTTTAGATTAGAGTAGGGCGAAGCCCGAGAGAGGACGAAGGACGAATGAACGAAGGCCGTTAGGCCAAGTCGTGCTCACACGCAAAATGAAAAAGGGCGAAACGGTACCTGCCAGGATCGTGTTGTGGAAGTCCCAGTTCGCCCTGGCAGGGCAAAATGAAAAAGGGCGAAACGGTACCTCACCTATCATGCTATTTTTATTCAAACGGACACGGGAAAGACACGGAGAAACTCGATGGACAAACTGATTTATTGCTCTAGCCCTACCTGACATTTAGTTTTTTCCTCAATCCTAGATTTTTTTTTTTCTTTCAAGTTTGGAAACATGTCTCGACTATACGACGGACCTTGTTTGTCTGGGGGTGTACTGGAGATGGGAGCAGGCGCAGGAGGGATGAGTGTGTGTGAGTGTGTGTGTGTGTGTGTATGTGTGTGTGTGTGTGTGTGTGTGTGTGTGTGTGTGTGTGTGTGTGTGTGTGTGTATGTGTGTGTGTGTGTTTGTGTGTGCGTGCGTGCGTGTGTGCGTGCGTGTGTGCGTGCGTGCGTGTGTGCGTGCGTGCGTGCGCGCGTGCGTGCGGGTGTGTGCGTGTCTGTGTGTTTGAGTGTGTGTGTGTGTGTGTGTGTGTGTGTGTGTGTGTGTGTGTGTGTGTGTGTGAGGAGAGAGAGAGAGAGAGAGAGAGAGAGAGAGAGAGGAGAGAGAGAGAGAGAGAGAGAGAGAGAGCGTGGAGAACGGTAAAATGGGAGAGGTTGGCCGAAAGGGGGGCATCATTTTCACAGGTATAAGCAAACTGCCTTTCAATGCAGATGAACTTTCAAAACGGCCAGAGGAAGGCAACGAAGAGAACGATGGTTGGGTATGGACGGTAACTCACTATTTTCTAAAAGATGTTCACAAGATTTTTTCTTCATAACAATCGGTTATCAGAATTATGAAAGGATATACCTTCCTTATTCGGATTATACTTGTTAATGCCTTCAACCTCCACTAAAACTGTTCAAAATTGTTCCTTGTTCTTTTATAAAGCGTTTCAACTAACAGAAACATGAAAGAAACAAGAATGTACATTCTGATCCAGCTTGTAGATTTTGTTAACGTTGCTGTTCTATTGTTTTCATGTACCCCTTCATAAGGGGCTCAGGTCTACATATGAATAACATATCTGAATCTGACACTGAAAAGGATACATGTGAAGAAAAAAAAATCTGCTGGTCATTTCAGTTCTGTCACTTGGTAATTGAAAAATAGTCGCGCTCGTCCCGTGCATACACTGTTACAACAGACGCCATCATGATGGGTAACGGAGTAGATTAGAAGCAATGTCAAAAGCAAAGTCGAACGTTTATCATATTATTAATGAATTCGTACTTTGATCGGATCCACACCAAAATGTGACTGTTCCTTTTTTGGGCCAAATTCTGTCTTTCCTCCACGCGGCACTGAGATCGGTTCTACAGTTCTCGTATAATCATGCTGACAGAAAAAGAAACGAACGATACGCGGGTGGTAATATAACCTTCTTCGCGGGGGTCATTATGATTTTCGCATTTAATATTTCTTTGCCCTCCAGAAAGACAATTCATGATCCGATAAGTCTATTACATTTGAGAGAGAGAGAGAGAGAGAGAGGAGAGAGAGAGAGAGAGAGAGAGAGAGAGAGAGAGGAGAGAGAGAGAGAGAGAGGAGAGAGAGAGGGAGAGAGAGAGAGAGAGAATGACAAATATCCAAAACGAATTCTCACAAGCATGGTAGCAAAATTTGCCCTTTCACAGATTTCTTCGGAGCAGAGACCTACACGCAAGCAATATATTTGTATTTCTTTGCATAGATCAAATGAGAACCTCTCTCCTTTCTCCGAGTCTACTGTAAAATGAAATTTGAAATTTGATGTACCCCCCCCCCCCCCCACACACAACACAGATTCTCTCTCTCTCTCTCTCTCTCTCTCTCTCTCTCCGTCCATCCCACCAGCTCGCTTTCTCGGTTGTAAAACATTTCATCACGCACGCTCGCTCGCACGCACGCACGCACGCACGCACGCACGCACCACACACACACACACACACACACACACCAATAACAACTACTACAACAATAAATCCTTTTCAAGTAGAAATCCCTCACAGAAAGGCAATGAAGTGGAGCGAGGCAGAGGAAGGGGGTACAGGTTGGCGAGTGATAGGTGGGTGATAAGGGCGCAGACGATCGGAACGACTGAAAGGGGCCGGCTGAAAAGGCTCACACAATGGCCCCGCGGGAACATCCGGTCCAGAACTGTGCAGCTCTGGGACAACAGTTTGACAAACAGGCAGATTGAAAGCCATCGGGGAGGGGGGGGGGGGGGGGGAGAGAGAGAGAAATAAACCCGGCCGTGACATTCTGTAGCGCAGTTCACGGGTCACGTGCACACTTCAACTATACATGTATTGTAAAATAAAAATAAAAAAATATTTTACGTTTGAGCGCGTGCTTCGCTTATTTGCTAGCTTTAAACTTTACATTCGTGACCGACACCCTCCCTTCTTCAACCCACCCCCATCCTCTCCCCTAAAAAATAAAAGAAAAAAGAAAAAGAAAAAAATGCTATCCGCTTCGCTGATTGACTTAAATGTTGAATCTCTGGTTTGATAAAGACCGGGCCTTGCATGAGTATGTTTTGCGGATACGCTTTAACTCCAGTGGGGATTTCACACACATACACACACGCACACAGATACACACGCACGCGCGCGCACTCGCTCACACACACACACACACCACACACACACACACACACACACACACACAACACACGTACGCAATGGAAAAAATACTTAAAACGCGCGCGCGTGCGTGTGTGTGTGTGTGTGTGTGTGTGTGTGTGTGTGTGTGTGTGTGTGTGTGGTGTGGTGGTGCGCGCGCGCGCGTGCGTACGTGCGTGCGTGTTGCAGCTGAAGTAAAGCAAAGCCAACAACTATGGAATTTGAGATTTTCGACCAAACAGAAAGCAGAGAACTGTCAAACTTAACTGCAAAGGGAGGCAGGTTAGACATTCTCTTTACTGTTGACCACACAAACCCACAGCAACCTGCCGCATGTGGGGAGTAAAGCCAACAAGAAAATACGTCTGGAGAGGAACAGGCCCCGATAGGTCCGATTTCTGCTCAAGAAACACCACATGGAGGAAAAAAACACAGGGACCATACAGGATCAGCTGCAGCCGGGGTCTGATACTGACCACGCCATCCGTCAACCTTTACCAGGTAAGGTAATTGCTTATAGCTCAGCCGACCGCAAAGGCCCATATCAAGGCGGACGTGAAAAGTGCTCCTGTGGTGGTGGTGGTGGTGGGGGGGGGGGGGGGGGGGGCTGGAATATACTTGAAAGGAACACATCTCGTTCGAAACCTGGAATGTAAAAACACTCAGGCAGGCTGGCAAATTGAAAGAAGTGTTCCAAACTTCTGGCACATTCTCGGCTTATCCGTGTAAGACGGAGATACTACAGAGATATGAAGACAGAAAAAGGGCACTTCCTGTGCTTCAGTGAAGAAGAAGTCAAAGATGTAAATGGAATGGAATTTTTGGTAAGCAAGAACATCAGGAACGCTGTTCGGAGATGCTAACCTGTTTCCACCAGAATTACAATTATATGCATGCAAGCGAAACTATGACCAAAAAAAAAAATATCACGGTGTAAATATATGCTCTGACATCAAACTAAGATGACGACCAGATTGAAGAATTCTGCTCCCAGCTCCAAACCGTCATCACTATTGCACTGACACCACCAATGATAGAGGATTACACCTGCTAGAATTTGCAAGAGATAATGTCATAATGACTTGGTTCCTTCCCAACACTTTTGATAAGCACAGAGCATCCCGACGATGGACAAGGCACTCTCCACACGGTCAGTACCACAGCCAGAGGGACTATGTCCTTGTGAAGAACAGGTACAGGTCTGGCATCAACAGGTCGAAAACAAGGACATTTCCAGGAGCTCATGTTGACAGTGATCACGGCCATGTCATGATGAACTTTAAAGTACGTTTGAAGAACTGAAGAGTGAAAAACAGCCGTCTCATACTCACTCCAATACTCAAACATCATGATATCGCTGAGAAACTCCAAGCGACCATAACAGTAAAAAAAATATTTAAAAAATCCACCCCACTTCTCTTAGAACAGCACCTTGATACCTTCACGATCAATTTCCACCAGGTGACAACTGAAACAGCGACTGAGATCCTGGGAATAAACAGATGGAAATCGAAACCGTGGATCTCAAGCAGCATCTTGGAGATGTGTGGCATCCGTAGGATCTTAAAACCGCTCAAGAAGTCGGGGGAGAGGGTGGGGGAGGGAGATAAGATAATGTTGCTTATAGCCCAGCCGACCGCAAAGGGCCACATCAGGGCTGGGGTGGGGGAGGGAGTACACGTACAATGCTATAATTAACATAATTAACAACATGCCAGCTTGTTTCGATGAGGCCCATTCTCAATGTCTTTGTTCAACTTCTAGAGTGTCTTTAATTTTTTTTTATCACAATAATAAACATGTTGGGGGTTGGGGGGTGGTGGGGGGGATTGGATGGAATTTATATTGCTTTTAGTCCAAACGACTGCAAAGTGCTGTATCAGGACTGTCGTCTCGTTGAAGTCAACTCTCAAAAAGGGTTACGAAAAAAAACCTTTCACATACATATCTAAAAACACACCGAAATTCCGTTTAAATGTTTCCTCCGCAAGAACTTTGATCAGATGAACAATGTTTATCTCTTTCATAAACTCAAAAATCGCTCCAGGTGGGACGGAGTTTTCATGGAGTCTGCTGCAAAGCGTTTATGTCTATCATCACTGAAGTCCCAACACACTATGACTAATCAGAGGAGGTACTGAAACACGAACTGGACAGTAATAAGCATGACTATTGCACCCGTGACGATGCGATGTGAGTGACGTCATTACACTCACCTTGTCGTATGTTGACAATGTGAGGATGATGTAAGCTGGCGAGGATGCGAATCTCACGCCGGATACGGTTAAGGTCCGTCTCATCCCGTATCTTGGTTTTCTTCACGTATTTGATGGCCACCTGAACGAACACACACACACACACACACACACACACACACACACACACACGCACGCACGCACACACACTCATGCACGCAAGCACGCACGCACGCACACACTGAGTCATAAACCTATAAAACTCATATATGAATACATCACATGTGGCAACTATGGATAATCTTATGATTTAAAAGTATCATGCAAACACAACAAAACTTTTAGAATGAAACATACACACACACACACGCACGCACGCACGCACACACATACACACACGCACGCACACACGCGCGCACACACACACACACACACACATACACACACACACACACTTTCCGGCGCACATATGCACCTACACACTCTCACAGCCTCACACACGCGCCCTTATACACAAATACACACCTACTCGAGTCCCTAACAGATGGAGAGAGAGCGAGAGAGAAGGTGGGGGGGGAGGGGGGGGGGGGGGGAGAGAGAGAGCGACTGAGAGACAGAAAGGCATAGGTGGAAGGAGGCAAACTGTAACAGGTGTTCATAATCTTAATAATAAAAAAAAAAGGAAAGAGAAGGAAAAAGAAAGAATTAGAGCAGCTCAGTATTCTATCCTCCAGTACGGATTCACAACAGCAGAACAAGGCAGACACCGTAAAGGCCGACAACACATACAGACACCGAAAAAGCCGACAAAACATACCCATAAAACCGAACTGGCCAACTGGTAAGGATTGCTCGAGCCAGGGGGAAAAAAAACCCCTGAAGCCATCTTAATGTGTAAAGAAACCCTGAAGTCTGTACACATTCTTTCTGTATAATGAATGTTATGCCAAGTCATGACAGTTAGTGAGCTTGGGGGGGGGGGGGGGGAGGAGAGAGAGAGAGAGAGAGAGAGAGAGAGAGAGAGAGAGAGAGAGAAAGAGACAGACAGACAGACAGAGAGAGAGCTTGTGTGTGTGTGTGTGTGTGTGTGTGTGTGTGTGTGTGTGTGTGTGAGAGAGAGAGAGAGAGAGAGAGAGAGAGAGAGAGAGATTTGGCCTTTTGTAGGCCCACGGCGATGTCAGGGAATTTCGCTTCAACAACAAACAGAAGCCGGTTCAGTGCAGAAAGTCCTCTTACCCAATTTTTCCTAACACGTTAGCGGAATGTAGGCAGACGTGTATGCTTTATCGGTGTGTTGGTGGTTGGGCGGGTCCATACGTACAGGCCTACGTGCGTTCATGTTTGCGCTAGCGCGCGATGTGTGTGCGTGCGTATGCACGCGCGCACGCGTGTGTATGTATAAGTGTGTGTGTGTGAGTGTGTGTGCGTGTGAGGGGGAAGGAAAGGGGAGAGAGAGAGAGAGAGAAACAGAGACAGACGGACAGACTGACGGACAGACAGCAGGTAGCCAGCCAGGCAAAGGGGAGAGAGAGAGAGAGAGAGAAACAGAGACAGACGGACAGACTGACGGACAGACAGACAGGTAGCCAGCCAGGCAGACAGACAGACAGTGGACAGGGTTTGGGCGCATGCACAACTGCGCACGGGATTGATATTTGTGAGCACAAATGTGTATCAATGCACACGCAGGGTCACGTGAGCGCGTACGTGTGTGTGTGTGTGTGTGTGTGTGTGAAGGGGGGGGGGGGGGGAGGAGAGAGAGAGAGAGTCTGTGTGTGTGCACTCGCTGTGAGTGAGTGCGAGCGCGCGCGCGCGCGGTGTGTGTGTGTGTGTGTGTGTGTGTGTGTGTGTGTGTGTGTGTGTGTGGTGTCTGTGTGTGTGTGTGTGTGTGTGTGTGTGTGAAGGGGAGGGTGGGGCATAGGTGCGGGAAAAGAAAACCAAGAAAGCGGAAGACAACTATTGTGGAATCGATCTTGTCTGCGTGGTGTATCCCTGATAAAATCCGAACCCTTACTTTATTCCCATGTCAGTAACACGCTAACTACCCGTTTAAAACTACCTACTCCCCCCCCCCCTCCCCCTCTCCATACTCCCTCGTCCACAACCCCTAACCCATCTTTTACCCTCCCCCCCCCCCCCCCCCCATTTAAAAAAAAACAAACCCTGCACTGTTGGCATAGGGCATTAACACACAGCCACTGTTGTCCGCTTCCATTTTCCTTCTTTTTAACTTCCGAAGGCAGTCGATCGATTTGAATTCAAGAGGTGTCTTCTTTTTATGTTCAACTGCGCCTCCTCTCTCTCTCTCTCTCTCCACTCTCTCTCTCTCTCTCTCTCTCTCTCTCTCTCCTCTCTCTCTCTCCTCTCTCTCTCTCTTCTGAAAGCAATCGGTCGATTTGAAAGCTGATGGTGTCTTCCTTTACGTTCAATCTCTCTCTCTCTCTCTCTCTCTCTCCTCTCTCCTCCTCTCTCTCTCTCTCTTCTCTCTCCCAGCCTACATTCTTTCCCCCTCCTCTCTCCTCTCTCTTTCTCTCTCTCTGTGCGAATGTGTGTTTGTGCTCGCGCGCGTACGCCGACAAGAATGAATAAATGTACTGTAACAGAACAATCATAAAACGGTTACGTGTGCAACATTTCTATGTCAAATGAAAAAGAACGCACAAAAACAAGCCAGCAAAGTGGGGGAAGAAATGCGAAACAAAGCAAACAAGCAAGCAAACAAACAAAGAAAAAAGAGAAACTACAGGTTTTAAAGGGGAAAAAAAAGGAAAAAAAAAAATTAGAAAGAAAACAAAGGACGAAAGACATAAATCAAAACAAATCAATTGCAGAAACTGAACGAATGAAATTGTCACCCCACGCACTGAACAAACAACAAAAATGACGGAAACAACAGACGGGCTTATCCTAATCTCGGTAGGGTCGGGAATGAAAGGCGGGGAGGACAGGGGAGGGTGCAGATGGAAGAAAAGGGGGGGGGGGGGGGGGGGGGGGGGAGGAACGGCTAGACTAACGTCTGGCATCTGGACGGTGATCCCTGCCCAGATTAGCTCACTAATCCCGGCTAAGATTGACGTGTTACGTCAGCATCAATCTCAAATCAGCAGATGACAATCCGCAGAAAAATGCCACGCTTAGCCAACATAAAACCACAGCCAGACGCACACTGCTTAAAGGCAGCTGGAAAGCAATCCGATTCGCTTCATAGTGCGTTTACTTATTACAGCCCGGGAGACCGCAAAGGCCAACGAACGGCCATCCAGCACGCTGCAGGCGGATGGAAAGGTTACCTGACTTCATACAGACTTCGATCGTGGGACAACTCGTCTTTCCAGCTACAACACCGCTCAGGCTAAAAAGACATTAACCTCACCATCTACCTAGGTGAATAGGGGCCGAAGCTTGTGGACACCTGGGTGTTGGTAACGAGAGAATCCAGAGTCTTCGCGTCGAGTCTCACTCAGAGGAACGTTTTGTTTTGTTTCTGCACTAATGTTGTTTCTGTTTGGTTGGTTCGCAGTTCTGCCCCCCCCCCCCCCCCCCCTCTCTCTCTCTACTAATGAGGTGGCTCGAGTGCTAACCTTTTGGGTGAGACGTTTAACCGAGGTTTGGTGAAGACATTGCAACCAGCGCACGGGACAAGAACCATAGTAACAAGGGAAATGCCCCAGACAAAAAAATCCTCTGAATCAGCTAATCAATTACGAACGCAGACCAAACAAAATGAGGGATGAACGGACGGAGAGGGAAGGCGGAGAGGACCGGGTGGCTGAGGGTGGAAGGGAGAGGGGATGGGAGAGAAGAGGGGTGTGGATGGGGACTTGCTGGTGTTGTATTAGAATGAAGCGCTCTAAACGGGAAAAGCAACCCCGATTTCTCCAAGAAAAAATCCATGTTCTGGCTACGACGTTATACATAACAATATGATACTGACAGCTGCAAAAAAAAGCAACAACAACAACAAAAAAAGCAAAGTTTGAAAAATCACCGCAAAGGGTTCGTCCTGCACAGACTATACAGGTCAGAAGGAGGGCAGAAGGTTCTTGAACTGAAAGGATAAGGGGGAGGAGACTCTAGAACGACACACCTCAAACCGACAGACAAACAGAAAAAAAAAACACCTAGGCATAGAAAGAAAAGACTTTTCAACAGCTTTGCGAAGACGGGAGAAGAAATGGGACGACGGAAAACGTAAGGAAGGATTACGGGCGCGTGCGCGCACGAACACACACACACACACACACACACACACACACACACACACACACACACACACACACACACACACCTCGCCACGCAGAGAGAGAGAGGGAAAGAGAGAGAGAGAGACAGACAGGCTGACAGACAGATAGAGAAACAGAGAGACAGAGACTGGGGAACAGACAGACAGAGGGTAACAGACAGACTGAAAGACAGTGGCAGACATGCACAGACAGATTGACTGATTAATTGATAATCTTTTCCCCCAAGCATAACAGATAAGCAAAAAGATGCACAGAGAGAAGGAGAGACAGACAGACAGACAGGCAGGCAGAGACAGACAGACAGACAGAGAAGAAATACGACCGGTGCGGACGGATGCTGGAAAAGAAAAGATTCCAGAAATGAAGAGAACTGGCTGTTGGCTTTTTTACCCCCTGACCCTTCGCAACTCAGCTGTCAACAGTCACCATGGGCTTCAGAGACAGGCTCCATGTGGCGCCGCCTTAAATATTTGCCGCTTTCCCTAGGAAACAATGAAGTCTCTTGGCCGCCGTATGCGCGCGCGCGCGTGTGTGTGTGTGTGTGTGTGTGTGTGTGAGTGTGTGTGTGTGTGTGTGTGTGTGTGTGTGTGTGTGTGTGTGTGTGGGAGAGAGAGAGAGAGAGAGAGAGAGAGAGAGAGAGATGGACAGAGAGACAGAGACAGAGCGAGAGAGTGACAGAGACAGAGAGAAAGTGAGTGAGAGTGTGTACACGCTCGAACGTTTTCTCTCTCTGTGTGTGTGTGTGTGTGTGTGTGTGTGTGTGTGTGTGTGTGTGTGTGTGTGTGTGTGTGTGTTGTGTGCGTGCGTGTGTGTGTGTGTGTGTGTGCGTGCGTGTGTGGGTGCGTGCGTGCGTGTATGCGTGCATGCGTGTGTGCGTGTGTGTGTGTGTGTGTGTGGTGTGTGTGTGTGTGTGTGTGTGTAGTGTACCATCAAGGAGAGCGGATACTTGTACGGAGTGCGCGAATGTCTTTCAATACATCAAATAACTTCTCGCTCGCTCGAAATCCTGTATGCTTATATTCTGGGCACAACTATCCACAATTCTGCGAACATCCAAAAGCGTTCATGCGGAGGGGGATTCAACTATGAAAACCCTTCAAATGCTCTCCTGCGAGAAGACCCAAATTTATTAAATCCTTCAATTCTGTTGGCTGTAGCAATTCGTACCTACATAAAACCCGAAATATTTATTCGTTTTTAACGCTTGGGATTTTAAAGTTTAAAATTATTTTTGTTAAAGCACAAAAAATATTAAACGGATTTTTTTTACTCAATGAAGGAAATCTTAAATGGGCGGGAACAGTAAACATAAATAACGAAAAGTAGGGAAACTCAGGCAAAAAACAGAGGAAGGGCCCAACTAGGTTACCTTTTGTCCAAAAACATTAATGGTTTCATAAAAAATTGGGAGGGGTTCCAAAGGGGTTTCAAAGATAGATTGAAAGGCTGCCAATACCCAGATAATCACACACCTCTTTACGAAAATTCGAAATGACCATAGACATCAATACTTAAAGGGCTGACCCTGACAGAAAAAATTCATTCCTCGCAGTGACCATGATAATTTTAAAAAATTTATACGAAGTTAGGAAATTATATCAACCCCCACATCCCCCAAAAGTACGTCAGACCAAACCCAAAACCCCGAAGAGGGGGGGAAAGGGGACACTAATACCACACCGATCCCACCAGAATTAAGTTGGGCAAAAAACTGCCGGCTCATATTTTATTTGTCTTTGGGTCTTGCATTTCAATCTCTGGTAACTCGGTCCCTTTCACTCTATTAAAAAAAATGGGCACAACTTGACCCTGTTCCTGTGGGAGCGGATTCTTGCCCGCCTCCGCACGCATGACCTGAGGTTCCTTTTCCCGGGGCTTCAACTGCAGATGAAAAATTTTCCCCCAGTTAACTTTTAAGGGGAGGGGGGCCCTCGATTTTTACCTTTCTTTCAAACTTGTTAATTTATTAAATGGTTTTTCTCAATGATTTGATTTTTAAAAAACGGGTCATTTTTTGGGTCAACTTTGTGAGTACAGTTTTGTCGTTTTTTTTTCCCCCCGATCATTTCGGTTTTTCTTCAAAAACATACTTTTCTTTCCCCTTGTCTACTTTTGGGAATAACAGGGGTCCAAAAAAAACAACCCCGACTCGCCAAGTTGAAGCAAAAAAAAGACATAACTGGTCCGGCGAAAGGAAGGAACCCTACACAAGGATCACAGAATCTCGTTTTGGGGTGAAAAAGACAATGCAGAGAACGCTCGTGATAAAGAAGAGGCTTAGATCAGCAACACAAATAACCGATTTTGCAAGTAATAAAGGACTACGAAAAAAAACGGAGGGGGAAAAAAGGGAAATTTTACAAGAACAACAGTATAATACGTGACACCAATGAAAGGATGGAGAGGGCCATGGGGGAGGGAAGGGGGGAGAGGGGAGGGTCACGGCAAAATTAGAAAGGGTTCTTGCAAAAATCTTTAAATTTAGAAAAGAAAATTCCTTCGGGAAAAAAAAAGATAGATCGCTCGAAAAAAGATGCCTGACCAGCTGATCTATGAGCGAAGAAAAGAAAATTTAAACAAAAAAAGACTTCGAACACAGGGAAACAATACACACAAAAGGACAACCGAAAATTTTTTAAATTTGCCGGGGGACAAAAAAACAGAGACTTCAACAGCCCAAAAAATAAAGGGGGGAGCTGATTAAAAACCGGGGTGTCCTTCTTTTCCCCGTCCACTTTAGTGTGGCGCACCGTGGGGGCAATTTTGTACGGGGGCGAACAACCCGGTCATATTCCCTCACAAACAAAAAATCAAAAGGGAAATATTCAGTTTCCGAAAAAAAATAAAACCCAAAAAAATTTCGCAAATTACATTAACGAAGATCTGATGAAAGAACTCCAGGGGTTTTAATCAGATAAAACGACCCCGGGCATTATCTCTGCGGGGTCTTTCCGGGGCAAACTATACTGCAAGCCCCTCGACCTGCAATACAAAATTTAAAAAAGGGGATGTCAGCTAATGACAGACGGTTTAATGAGTCCCAACCTTATTTTGGGGGCCCCAAGGTCACAGGAGACTTCCGAGCCCGGCAGCCCGGGATGGGGAGCGATGGGGAGAGGAGGAATGCAAGGACTAAACCAACGCAAGGGGAGCTTCCCTACCTCGGACAGCCCTGGCATCACTCTCACACCCCTTGACTTGGAATGGAAAGGACGGGGGGGCTAAAGGGCCCCCAAAACAGACTAAAGGGACGTACGCAGAGACGTTCCCCTTGGGTGATTTCGGGCTGACATACAGGAAGAGGACGCTTCCCCCAAAGCATCACCAAATCTGGGAAGATTTACAGAGACTGACAATATTGATAATGAGATGGACTTGAAGGGAGTGGGGGATCTTTTCCTTCGCTAAAACGGTGGAATTTTAATTTCGTAGTACAATTTTTTTGGGATGTGACACCCCCCCCTTTCCCGCCTCCTCTGCTCCCCCCCACCCCCCCCCCCCCCCGCGTTCCCCGCCCGATCTCACCCCTTCTCCCCCCCCCATTATTCGACACAAAAAAAAAAGTAAAATACTTTATCCCAAATGAGACATTTTTTTCTTTTCTTTTCTTTTTTTTTTTTTTGTGGCCCCTATTCCTCAGCCCTTAGGTGCATTTTCGCCTGTGACTAATTCTCGTTTAATGTCTTTATGCTGTCCCCCCTTAGATACCCCCCCCCAACAAACCCAACCCCCCCCCCCCCCCCTTTCCTTTATGCCCCCCCTCCCCTTGATACATGACACTATATGTTTAAACCCCCACTCTTGGCGATCTTTCTGTTGGGGCTAATAGGGTTAACTCAGAGTCCCCAGGGTTTTTTTTTTTTCTTTGGCTCCTTTTGGGACTTAAATTTGTATTTTGCTATACTTTTTTGAAATATGTTAGGAAATTAAAATTTTTTTAGGCCCCTTTTTCCCCTTTACCCCACAACATGCGGGGGCGGGGGAATAACCATGGGCAGTATCTGAATAACTTTTTTAGCTGTTTTTCATAAACCTCACACACACCGCGACACACACACACACCAACACGCACGCACCACGCCCCTGCACAACCGGCACGCGCGCTTCACACAAAATACACACGGGGCCGCGCGCCACTTACAAACAAAAACACAACATCCACTCATAATTCACTCCCCTCACAAAAACGCACCCCAAACACACACACCACACACCACACACACAACAAACACACACACACACACAAAAATATATAGGGGATGGGGGGGAGAACGCGAGCCTGGGTTGATCGATGATTCAGGGGATCAGGGGTATTGGCGAATGATGATTAACCCCACAGCTTGGTCCCTTTCTGTTTTTTGGTTTGGCGCATTTCGGTGAAAATTTTTTTGTATTCATAGTGTGGACCGGGATTTCGTACAGGGGTCATAAAAAGGGTTCAGGAAAAAACGGGGATGAAAGTGAGAATGGGGAATATTTTGGAAATATAACCTATCTCGTGGGCATTCTAACTTTCTCCTGTCCGTATCTTTCTACCGTCTTTCACTATCTTTGTATGACCTTTATAAAAGAACCACCAAAAAAAATCCGTTTTTGAGATACCTCTTGTGGGGTGTCTTTTATGTGTAAAAGGGACCTAATGTCCCCAGTTTTGAAATAGGGATTTAAATTCCATGTGTTTAAATAGACCCCTTTCCCCCGTGGCCGTTTTTTTAAATTTTTGTTTTTCATTTTTAGTTTCAGGGGATATTCCTTTTACTAATTTGTGCTATGAGGAAAGAAAATAATTTTTAAAAGATATGTACCTTCAACTGTAATTCAATGATCGAAAAAAGAAAAGATTATTTTGATTTTTTGAGACAACAAAATTGAAACTTTTATCTTTTACAAAAAACCCCGGAAAATAAATCTGAAAACTTTTTAGTCAAACGGGGGTTAAAATGTAGGTTTAGTGGCGGGGACAAAACAAAAGGGGTTTTGCAGTATTTTTTTAATAACAATTTTGAATACAAAATAACACGAATTAGAGATAAAGATTTGGGCTTTTTTTTTTATGGGCAATTCAAAAAAGAATTTACTTTGTGAAATTATGGCCCAAGAGCGGAGATGCCCCCAGCCTTTTTTGACAAATTTTTGAGTTGATTGAAACCAAAAACAGTGAAAAATTTGTTTGTTGGAGGAGACGGGAATTCACAAATCAAAATTTGGTGTTGAAATTAAAAGCCAGCAAACCTCACAGGACCCGTAAAAAAATCTTTGTATTAGGGGCGTTAGGGTTTTTACGACAGTACAAAAACATTAACCAAAAAACGCTCATATCCCTGCAAAATTCAATACAATTAAGCAGGCCAGGCTAGACTTTTTTAATTTTGGTAAATAAAAGAGCAAAGGTTTGATTCAAACCGGACGCTACCACCAGGGGGCAGTTCCTTAAAAAAATAATTAAAACGGACAGACCTTTTGGAAATTCAACAATTTACATTTTAAAAAGCCCGTACATACAAAATTAAAAAAATAATTCCCCAAAATAAACAGAATATGTGTACCAATACAACAGGCCGGGATTGACAATGTGAATGAGATTTTAAAATTTACAAAAAGGAAAATTGTTCTTTGAGACCTACTCAAAATAAGAGGGAGAAAATTTTTATGACTTTTTAAAAAAGGTCAAAAAACACAAAAGAAGATTGAAAACAGATTAAAAAATCAAGAGAAACAACGATAAACATGAGAAAGAACTTAAAAATACAACTACAAGAAATAAGAAATTTTTTTTCAACAAGGGAAATATTCGCTCCAGAGTCAGAGGGGTTTAAAAGAAGGGAAAAAAGGGGCATAAATATTTTTGCAACCTTTAAAAAAAAAATTTTTTTGATAAAACTATGCCCTTTTTTGGGAAAAAGAGTCTGGGGAAAGTTTTCTCAAACAAGAAACCTTTTGAAAAAAGTACACAATTTTACCAACAACTATATTCCCAAACGGCGTTTTTTGTTTAACTTCATATACCGGAACAACAAATTAATGAATAGATAAAATAGCATAGAAGGAAAAAATTTTGATACGAACAGGGCCTCTTTAAAAAACTATAAAAAAGGTAAAAGCCCTGGGCCCCGAGGCTTTACACTGATTCATAATTTTCTTTGTTTTTAATTAGCTTTTTTGTTTGATTCTAAAATGAAGGTTTTATTGATGCTGAACTTTTGTAACACAACGTCAAGGTTCTTTTAAGCAACCAAGAAGGAAAAAAAAAGTTTTTTAAAAAACTGGGAATCCATTTCTAAATTTTTCTTATAAAATTTCATCGACAAAACATGCCAACCCCTTGAATCGTTTTGCCCTTCCCTTATCCATGAAAGCCGGGGCTTTTTTGAAAGGTCGTTACATAGGGGAGAATATCCATTAAGTCCTTTTTATATGCGAAAAAAAACATCCAGGTATTTTTGTCAATAGACTTTGAAAACCTTCGACAGATTTCATGGGCGTTTTGCACAAATGCTTGGTTTTTTCAACTTTGGGCCCCAAAATTTCACGGGGCAAAAAATTTTATTAAATTAAAAATTGGTTTCTGCAACGGCAAAATTCTAGCTGGGTTTTCAAAAGAAAGTGGGTTCGACAAGGTGACCACATCCCCCTATCTTTACCCTTTTTGTGCAGGATACTGTCACTAAAGAAACGAATGACAAAATTTAAAAAAATAAAAACAAAATAGAAAAAGCTTTTTGTCCCCAATTCGATGACACTGCTTTTGTTTAACGGGGACGAAAATTCATTTAATGAAGCCCTTGCCTCTGCACAGTTGCTGAAAAAGTCAGGACTAAACATGACTTGATAAAACAACATTTGGATAGTACAAAAAAAAACCCAAATTTTAAGTTTATGCGCGATAAAAATTCATTTGGGGCCCGGGGAATTTTTAAATCCCTTCATTTAAATTTTCAATTGTACAAATCCATTTCCCCATCAATATGAGACAAATTAATTCGATGAAAAGGGTTTTATCACACTGGAAAAAAAGAAAAACCCTTAGGGGAAAAAACAGTTGAAGACTCTTGTCCCTTCCCCAAAAACGTTTTTGTTAAAAATCACCAGATACCCCAGAATTTTTTTTCTCTGAACAGAGAAAAGTTTTTTTACATTCTTATGGAATGGTAAAAATTAAAATTTGGGAAAACCCGTTGCAGGAGCTATACTCGTGGGGACTTCAATTTTTAAGAGGCCCATGAAAATTTAAACTGGGTTTATAAAAAACATCCCAGGGGGTCCCAACTTAAAAGACTTTCTTTGATATGTACCCTGAAAAAAATTATAAAACTTAGGGGCAGATTATACAAAACTTTAACCCCTCCTTTAAAAATCCCCTTTTTGGGGAAAACGGTTAGCACTATGGGAGGTTTTAGAGTTTTCCCTAAAAATTACGAATTATTTAATGCATTCACCAAAAAAGCATTTGAGGAGGAAAAAACTAATTTGTAAAAGAATGGTGGAAAAAAACACTATTTATCACAACCGTCAGGGGAAGCGGCAGCACTCAATAGAAATTTAAAAAAAATTTTTCCCCCAAAAAAAAAAGATTTTTTGTCTCCAAAGGAAACCTGAAGCAATCAAAGGATACCAAAAAAAATTACAAAAGAACTTGCAAAAACCTTTAAAAAATTCTTGAACCAAATCATGGTTTTCATCAGGAAAAGGCAAAAATTTATTCAAACTGTACTTTTTTGACAGCGGGGCTGTTTTTACTCGTTCTAAAGGGGGAAAACGTTGAAAAATTTTAAAATTGAAAGCTATATTTTTCCTGTTTTAAACTATAAAGTGTGCAACTACGCGGGTTTTTAAATTTCCCACTGTTGCCAAAAATTTGCCCTACAAAGTACCATATATGAAATTTTAACACACCAAAATGTAATTTTTGTGACCCAAAGACCCCAAAAACCCCTAGAAAAAAATTTTTTTTGTGACATTGTACGGGGATTTTGGTTGGATTTTTCAAAAAATATTGATAAGCTTTAGCAGCCATAATTTAATATTGATAAGAACCTAGTATTTTTTGGAGTAACAGATATAACCCGCTGACTGGTAAGGACTTTTTTTATGTATGCCAAATTCTTCATTTTAAATCCAAACTACAAATTAATCCATTTTTTGTAAATTAGAAAGTTACTTTTTCGACACTCTTGGAAAATAAAATTGCAGTGTCAATTCAAACCTAAGTCTTTTGACAAAAACGGCTTTTCCCATAGAGACTTTTACTATAACTCTTTGTTACATGGTGGTACCTCTCTCTCTCTCTCTCTTTCTTTCTCCCCCCCCCCCTCCCCTTCTCTCTCTCCCTCTCCCCCCCCTCTCTCTCTTCTCTCTCTCCCCTCTCTCTCCTTTGTATCGTGCACTTTTTGTTTTCATGTAGGGACCCCATCCCCTACTACGGGCAGCACTCACAGTGTTAATTTTTAAGCAATATTTAAAGTTTATCAAAAAAATGAACATTGATGACAAAAAAGTTTCATGATTAAAAAATGTGTTTGGTGTTTTTTTTTTTAATGGTTATAATGTTTGGGGGAAAAAATTTTTTTAGATGGAATGAAGTAATTCGCACGAAAAAGGAGAGAGAAAAAAAATTGTTTTCTTGTCATGAGGCAACCCTAAAAGGGGACGCTGCGCTGGCCCCAACGCTCTCGAAGGCCCCGGTGCCGTGCCCTCCAACTGCGCATGACAAGGCAAAAGTATATTTGATTTTAAGGGAAAAAAAAATAAAGCAGGGGTTTTTTATTTTTTTTTTTTTTCTTAACATTGTAAGAATTTTTTATGCAAGAGGAAACCTTATTTTACCCCCATAAACATCTCAAAAAGGAACAATAGTATTAGGTTTTATTCGTTTATATTTCTATCATGGGTATGCCCATTTAAGTGTGACATCTCCGCACTTTCTTTTTTCGCCACAGTAAAATCTCTTTAACTGAAAAAAAGTGGGGAAAGGAAAAAAAAAAAAATAAATAAAAAAAGGGACCCAAATTCAAGGTTTTCAGATCAAATTTCCAATTTGGGACGTTTTACATCAATGATAAAAGGTGAGAAATCGAAAATTTGTGAAAGGAAACACTATATAAAAAAAAAAAAAAAAACACTGAAACTAATTTATTTTTTAAATACGAAACACTTTCTCCTGTGAAATTTTTGTTTTTTGTAAACAATAATCTTGAATATTAGTGTGTCACTGGTGTGTGTTCGAGAGGAGTGAGTGGTGTGCGTTGTGTGTTGTGGTTTTGTTGGGGTGTGTTGGGGTGTG
>CM031604.1:54651879-54654379 GCA_018398815.1 Conus ventricosus | reverse complement strand
GTCTTTACATGAAAGGTACTAATGTTGTATTTTCTTGGGTTCCATCGCACACCTCCTTCGTTTTAATGATCAAGCAGATAGAGCAGCAAAAAGGGGAGCAAAGAATATATTGGGTAGTATTAAGGTTGATTGTCCTTTGTCATACAAGGAAATTAGTCATATAATCGAGAGGGATTTCTTGAGTCAATACAGTTCCTCATCAAAACCTCGTCAGCAAACTCTGTCAAACTTTGTGTCGATTAGCCGACCGGTTTCTGGCCTGACTTTTAGACTTTTATGTAATTCCCTACGAACCAAGTATTGCCAGACTGTTAAGTGTGTATGTCGTGGGGATCTTTCAGTTCAACATGTGATTTTTCATTGTGAACTAACGAAACCCTTTTTGAATGGTGTTATACCAAGTGCTGACACTGGGCATGTTAAGGTGTTTGACTTTTTAGATTCGTTGCCAGTTGTTTCTCTTGTTAAATTAACGAGTAACCTTTTGGAAGTCCATTAAGGAAAATTTTATAATCATAATCGTAAGTTAGATTACTTTAGTTATTTGTTATCTAATTTTTCATAGTTACTGTCCTACAATTCATCTATCCTTTTTTTTGTTCCATGTAACCACATCGTCCTCTTTTCTTTTATGATAATAGTCTAAAATTGTAAACACTATGTTATTTAGACGTCTGCAATCACCTATATGTGTGACGAGACGTAAAACAGAATTCCTTCCTACACACACACACACACACACACACACACACACACCACACAGAGATCAGTACACCTACTTGGCTGTTGGACATCGTCATGGGCGACATGTTGTGTTGGTGCTTTTCTTCGTTAGTGTTTATGTTTCCCGTCAAAATGTTGAAGCTCATTTATTGTGGGTACCTTGTCATGTCAACAGTATTGGGGCGCTTTCATTATTTTCTGCGACCTAACTGTCCTTTGGTATTTAGTGGAAGGAAGCATACGATTGGTGTATAGTCGCTATGCAGAGATGGGTATAGGTAGATCTGTCTTTCCCGGGTCACACGCTATAACGAATTCTTGTTTTCAGTCACATGTTGATTCAATGAATGCGTTTTAACAATGTCAAGATTCGTCAGGACAATATGCCGTTTAAATACAGCAAACACTGAATAAAACTGGGGACAAGATAAGGACGAGGGTGAATGATGCTTTGTATGTTGGTGGGAGGAGGGGGAGAGAGGAAGGGAAGAAGGGTGAAGAGAGAGAGAGAGAGAGAGAGAGAGAGAGAGAGAGAGAGAGAGACAGAGACAGAGAGAGTGTGTTGTGTGTGGGGGGGGGGGGGGGGGGGGGGGGGGGCCAGTGGGGGTAGGCAGGAATGAATTGCGATACTTGACCACGTACCTTTTGTTACACGTGACATGATGAGTCCTGATTTGGAAGAAATCGACATGTTGTGTGCCAAGTTTCAGTATGTCATTTTCAAAACAGTTTTTGAGGGACAGGGGTGTCTGTGGGGTGCACAGACATGCCATGCCCCCATATCTGCCTCTCCCTTGTCAAACGGACGCCACACTCACACACACACACTCACGCACACACACACACACACACACACACACACACACACACACACACACACACACACTATGAAATGGAAATGAAAGGACTAGCTGTTCTAGGCAAAGAAAAGGCACCGTGAAGAGAGAAAGCGACGACAGTTTAATGGCTCATGAATCCACACATCTTTATCCAAACACACATACACCTGTCACTACACGGGCGCACACAGACGAGGAGAAGAGTGAAGAGGAGAGAGAGAGAGAGAGAGAGAGAGAGAGAGAAGAGAGAGATTGTATATTTTGTATTTAAAACATCAACTTAGAACTACAAGTAAGTAGATTTCACTGGTCTAAATCGCAAAGAATCTGATCTACAAGGAGAGTACACACACACAACACACACACACACACACACACACACAACACACACACACACAGCCGGTGGATCTAGAAGAGTAGAACAACACACACAACACACACACACACACACACACACACACAATCCGGTGGATCTTGAAGAGTAGAATGAAAACACACCACACACAACACACACACCACAACACACCACACACACACACACACGGTGACATGCACTTGCGTGCAAGAGACCCGGAGAGCCCGTACAAACGGAGTGTATGCACACTGATCTTCTTTAGCTTATATTATAAATATCTTTTCCAACATGCAAACACAGTAGGGTTGGTTGGTTCCTTACGTCACTGCCTTGCTTGCAGGTTTCAGTGACATACCCCCCCCCCCCCCCCCACCACATCACCCCCCCCCCCACCACACACACCACCACCACCACCACCCCCCCACCCCCCACCACCACGTCTCTCTCTCTGTCTCTCTCTCTCTCTCCTCGCTACAGGCCAGATCAGTCTGCTAGTAAGTATGCAAGCCAGCAAGGCCTAACAAGACATGAAAGCATGAGGATTGACAACTTTGATTGACTCTGACAGACATGAATGTACAAA
>CM031604.1:54647835-54651779 GCA_018398815.1 Conus ventricosus | reverse complement strand
AGAAGTGATACAGACAACACAAGCAGTTAAAAACACCGCAACAGACCCACCACATCCTGATATTGCATCCGCATGAAACAGCGCTGTAGATAGTTTTAAACCTTACCTTTTAACAAATGTTGCTCCCAGTCCGTTTGAGCATTTTTTTTAAAATCTCTGCTGGTATTTACTACCATTGTCTATAATATATATATATATATATATAAATATATATATATATATATATTTACACACACACACACACACACACACACATATATATATATATATATATATATATATAGAGAGAGAGAGAGAGAGAGAGAGAGGAGAGAGAGAGAGATCTGCTGTGTGGATTTTATCAGTGAAGTACTTAAACGAAGCAGTTTTAAAATGGTCTTTGTTGTTAAGTTGTTTTCACCTATAGAGTGCGTATTTCACTCGGAAAACAGGAAGAAACTCCAGGGACAGCTTGACAGCAAGAAGACCCCCCCCCCCCCCCCCCCCCCTCATCACCACCACCACCACCACCTCCCTCAGACAAGTGTTTCGGCCCTGAACTCCTTACACCCTAAGGGGCCGGGCCGCATGCAGGTCTTGACTCCCAGATGCCCTTCCACTGTCAACGTGTTTTGTTGTTGTTTTTTCCCCTCGCGCTGTTGGGATTTGAACCCGCACTTCAATAGAGTGCGTGTTTCACTGGGGAAACACTGTGGTGTAACATACCCCTTTTGAAAGTATGTCAACAGCAAAAGCAGGAAAACACTGTGCTGCACGCTTCCTTCAGCACTGAAATGCGTCGCAACTGTTGTGTGACGTTGGCAAGGCCCAGCTCCTACCCCCCTCTTACCCGGCTCAGTTTTGCCACGGTGCGCCCCTCCTCCCCCTTCCCCATAGGGGAAGAACCCCCAGAGCCCATTTGGACCCCCTCTTCCCCCTTCCGCGACTTTCGTCTCATGTAAAGTAATCCCGAGAGTGGGGTTTATTTTGCAAGAAGAAACGCTCTCGCCCCACATCTTTTAAGAAGTGTAGCAAGAGGATCTCCCTTACCTACCCCCACCTCTCCCCTCCACCCATTACATTTACAAAATATCCGCTGTTTTCACTTTGGTTGAAGTTTCGTTGCTACCATGCGTGGCCTCCCCCTCCCCCACTGAGGTAGTACCACCAGACCCCCTTCGGAAGTCCCCTCCCCCCCCCCCCCCTCTCATGTAACTGAACCGGCTTTGGCAGGCTTCATCCGAACCCCACCCATATCCGTCAAACGTTTAAGACCGATCGTTTCATTCGTTCAACGGACAGGGGGGAAAATGAATCGTCGAAACGTATGCCACTTGATGTGTTACGTGCATCTTAAACATCATGCATCGTAGGTTTGCTCAAGTCAAAAGGAGCACCAACCTTTGAAGAAGGCGACGGAGAGCGTTGCAACGCGTGACTGACAGCTTGATGAATGGTGTCAAACACGTGATCCCGCCCCAACAGATCATAAAATCCGGACGTCTGCAACTTGGCCGATACCATGGCTAAAAAACAAATTAAAAAAAAAAAGGAAAAAAATTAAAAAAAAGAAAAAAAAAACTGTTGGTGATCTTCAAAATATCTGTATAGTTCAGTGGTTGAGTGCCATTCATGTTTGTTTGTTTTGTAGTTAAGAGTTGGAGTCCTGCCCTACATTAACATATTGCCGTGTTTTTTCTTTGCGTATCTGAACGTATCACGTTTCTAGTGCGGAAGTGTAGTGCAAACCCCATCCGCCTTCACCTCCTCCCCGCCTCCTCACTTCCACCCCCTTGGGATGGTTATAGGTGGCCATCGTGTCAACTCTAGATGACGTTATATGGAATATATAAAAGCTGATTAAATAACTAACGAAGTAATTGCTTCTACTGGTGCTCTTCTGTCATGATACTGTTTCCATCGGTCTGCATAATTTTTTTCTTCATGTAAATGACCTCGATCTGTTGACCAAGATGACGGCAGACGATGATTTTGATTTTGTCCCTAGTTCTTATGGGCAATATAGGTTGCGTCTGCGATGATCAGTCATGTCAAACGATATGTTTTAGTTCTGTTCTCTCTCTCTCTCTCTCTCTCTCCTCTCTCTCTCTCTCTCTCTCTCTGTCATTGTCACTCATTACCCCTACCCAAACCCTATTCATTTTGCCATCGGCAGAAACAGGGAGTACTTTAGAATGGGAACGAAGAAATGCTGTCTGTGTCTGTGTGTGTGTGTCTGTGTGTCTGTCTGTCTGTGTCCGTGGTCAAAATGTGTTCCACTCGCTCCAGACAAAACTACTGGGTCGATCTTTCTGAAAATTTGTAGGTATGTTCATTGTGGGGCAAGGATGTTGCCCAACGTTTTAGTTTACCGTTACAGCCGTTACTAACGGCTGTAATGGCCTGTAACGCTTTTTCTTCTTTATGGAATATCTCCGAAAGTACTAGGCCGATCTTTGTGAAAATTAGCAGGTATGTTCATTATGGGTCACGGATGATGCCCGATGTTATAGTTTACCCCCGTTATAGCCGTTACTAACGGCTGTAACAGCCTGTAACGGTTTTTCTTCTTTTTAGAATATATTAAAAAGCACTTGGCCGATCTTTCTGAAAATTTGTAGATATGTTCATTATGGGTCACAGATGATGCCCGATGTTTTAGTTTACCGTTACAGCCGTTACTAACGGCTGTAACGGTCTGTAACGTTTTTTCTTCTTTATGGAATATCTCAGAAAGTTCTTGGCCAATCGTTCTGAAAATTGGTAGGTATGCTCATTATAGGTCTCGGATGATGATGCCCGATGTTTTAGTTTACCGTTACAGCCGTTACTAACGGTTGTAACGGCGTGTAACGCTTTTTCTTCTTTATGTAATATCTCCGAATGTACTTGGCTGATCTTTGTCAAAATTAGCAAGTATGTTCATTATGGTTCACGAATGATGCCCGATGTTTTAGTTTACCGTTATAGCCGTTACAAACGGCTGTAACGGCCTGTAACGGTTGTTTTTCTTCATGGAATATCTCAGAAAGTACTTGACCGATCTTTGTGAAAATTAGCAGGTATGTTCATTATGGGTCAAGGATGATGCCCGATGTTTGGTTTACCCCGTTATAGCCGTTACTAACGGCTGTAACAGCCTGTAACTGTTTTTCTTCTTTATAGAATATCTCAAAAAGACTAGCCCGATCTTTCAGAAAATTTGTAGGTATGTTTATTATGGGACACGAATAAAGCCTGATGTTTTAGTTTACCGTTATAGCCGTTACTAACGGCTGTAACGGCCTGTAACGCTTTTTCTTCTTTATAGAATATCTCAAAAAGTACTAGGCCGATCTTTCAGAAAATTTGTAGGTATGTTTATTATGGGACACGAATAAAGCCTGATGTTTTAGTTTACCGTTATAGCCGTTACTAACGGCTGTAACAGCCTGTAACGCTTTTTCTTCTTTATAGAATATCTCAGAAAGCACTTGGCCGATCTTTCTGAAAATTGGTAGGCATGTTCATTATAGGTCACGGATGATGATGCCCGATGTTTTAGTTTACCGTTACAGCCGTTACTAACGGCTGTAACGGCCTGTAACGCTATTTCCTCTTTATGGAATATCTCAGAAAGTACTTGGCTGATCTTTGTGAAGATTAGCAGGTATGTTCATTATGGTTCACGAATGATGCCCGATGTTTTAGTTTACCTTTATAGACGTTACAAACGGCTGTAACGGCCTGTAACGGTTGTTTTTCTCATGGAATATCTCAGAAAGTACTTGGCCGATCTTTGTGAAAATTAGCAGGTATGTTCATTATGGGTCAAGGATGACGCCTGAAGTTTTAGTTTACCGTTATAGCCATTACTAACGGCTGTAACGGCCTGCAACTTTTTTTTTCTTTATGGAATATCTCAGAAAGTACTTGGACGATCTTTGTGAACATTAGCAGGTATGTTCACTATGGGTTACGGATGA
>CM031604.1:54630335-54637835 GCA_018398815.1 Conus ventricosus | reverse complement strand
TAAACTCGAGGAAAATCCTCATGAAGGTCACGATGATGATGGCCGCCAACACACACTGCACAGGCACCGATATACACCCTGTCAACACCCACACACACTGTAGAGACACCGATACACACCCTGTCAACACCCACACACACTGTACAGACACCGATATACACCTTGTCAACACCCACTGTACAGACACCGATATACCCTGTCAACACCACACACTGCACAGCACGATACACCTGTCAACACCACACACTGCACAGGCACCGATACACACCCTGTCAACACCCACTGCACAGGCACAGATATACACCCTGTCAAACACCCACACACATAGTACAGACACCGATATACACCCTGTGAACACACCACACACACACTGTAGAGACACCGATACACACCCTGTCAACACCCACACACACTGCACAGGCACCGATATACACCCTGTCAACACCCACACACATAGTACAGACACCGATATACACCCTGTGAACACCCACACACACTGTAAGACACCGATATGCACCCTGCAACACCCACACACACTGTAGAGACACGATATACACCCTGTCAACACACAACACACACACTGTAACAAACACCGATATACACCCTGTCAACCACCCACACACACTGTAGAGACACCGATATACACCCTGTCAACACACACACACACTGTACAGACACCGATATACACCCTGTCAACACCCACACACACTGTAGAGACACTGATATACACCCTGTCAACACACACACACACACACAACACTGTACAGACAGCGATATACACCCTGTCAACACCCACACACACTGTACAGACACCGATAAGCACTCTGTCAACACCCACACACATTGTAGAGACACCGATACACACCCTGTCAACACCCACACACACGTACACCAATACACACCCTGTCAACACCCACTGTACAGACAGCGATATACACCCTGTCAACACACACACTGAGCACCGATACACACTGTACCACATGTACACCGATATACATCCTGTCCACACCCACTGTACAGATACCGATATTACACCCTGGCAACACCCACACACACTGTAGAGACACCGATATACACCCTGTCAACAACCACACACTGTAGAGACACCGATATACACCCTGTCAACACCCAAACACATTGTACAGACACCCATACACACCATGTCAACTACACACACTGTACAGACACCGATACACTCCTTGTCACCACCCACACACACTGTAGAGACACCGAAACACACTATACAGACACCAATACACACCTGTCAACAACACCCCAACACACTGTACAGCCACTAATACACACCCTTTCAACACCTACACACAATATACATACACCATTTACACAATGCTTCTGAAAATGAGCCTTCAGCAAGCTTATAGTCTCCAAGGGGGAGACAATCTCCAATGGGGAGGAAACTCACTAACACATACATAACTCCTGGTCAGATACCGATGTTTCGAAACCTGATTGTTTCTCCTCAGTGACCGCGGAAAGTGGTAATTTGACTCCTCTGCCTTTCGGTTTTAAGAAGAATGCTATCTCAGAAAAAGGCTGGTGTGCAATACCGTAGTACGTTGTTGAGTTTTCAAAAAAAACCAACCAAAGGTGCCAACTAAGAAGCAAAAGAAAACAATGAAAGAGCAAAACAAGCTACATTTTCTTGTGAAAAGTAGAAAATATAAAAAGATAACCTCTTAAGACACAAGTGCTGAGGGTCAGTTCTTGGAATGAATCCGCAAGGGACTAAATTACAATCAAAATAATAAATTCCAAGGATAAGTACCGAGCACCATTCCAGCAACTTACAGAGCAGCTTGGTGTTGCAACGACTGCAAGAAATATTGAATTATAAACAAAGCTTGCTCTTAGATTGAAGAAATAGGGGGAGATAAGCATTCGTATCTGCAGTGGCAGATAATTCTGCCTATGCTTAAGTGGGTGAATGGGGAAAAATAAAATAAATGTTTCTGAAAACGAGCCTTCAGCAAGCTTATATTCTCCAAGGGGGAAACAATCTCCAATAGGGAGGAAACTCACTAACACATAACTCCTGGTCAGATACCGATATTTGAAACCTGATTGTTTCTCCTCAGTGACCGCAGAAAGTGGTAAATTGACTCCTCTGCCTTTCGGTTTTAAGAAGAATGCTATCTCAGAAAAAGGCTGGTGTGCAATACCGTAGTATGTTTGTTGAGTTTTCAAAAAAACCAACCAAAGGTGCCAACTAAGAAGCAAAAGAAAACAATGAAAGAGCAAAACAAGCTATATTTTCTTGTGAAAAGTAGAAATATAAAAGATAACCCCTTAAGACACAAGTGCTGAGGGTCAGTTCTTGGAATGAATCCGCAAGGGACTAAATTACAATCAACTAATAAATTCCAAGGATAAGTACCGAGCACCATTCCAGCAACTTACAGAGCAGCTTGGTGTTGCAATGACTGCAAGAAATTTTCATTATAAACCCCCTTGGAGACTATAAGCTTGCTGAAGGCTCATTTTGAGAAGCATTTATTTTATTTTTCCCCCATTCACCCACTTAAGCACATACTGGTTAGTTAGGCAGAATTATCTACCACTGCTGATATGAATGCTTATCTCCCCTATTTCTTCAATCTAAGACATAAGAGCAAGCTCTGTTTATAATTGAATATAATATTATAATATATATATATATATATATATATATATATATAATATATATTATATACTGTCAACAACCGAAACACACTGTATACATACCTATGTTGTCAACATCGACACACATTGTATACATATCTATACCGTGAACACCGACACACACTGCATACATACATATCTGTACTGTCAACACCGACCCTATGACACCGTAGGAAACACTTACGTTGGGCAAGGACTGGAAAAGCGGTCCGATGAAGAGAACGCAGAAGAGGACGAGCAGGGAAGACACCAGACTCGCTATCTGTCAACAGAATGAACACTGTGCCAAAGTTTCCCGCGGGTCAAGGGTCTGTTAACCTGTCCAGTCGCCCACATTGTGCCTAATGTTGCTCTGCTGGGGTGGGTGATTTTTACAAGGAAGAAATCGTTTACGTACAGACGAAACTTTGGACAGTTAATCACCGGCACCACGACCTCGTTTGTCTCATTTTCGTGTGTGTGTTTTGTTGTTTTTTTCTTTCTTTTCGCTCTTCCAATTTTGGTTTCTCTTTAATTTTGTTGTTGTTGTTGTTGTTATTTTCAGAGTAGGTTATATACCAGGCATTTGATTGCAGTCCTAGAGGTAAAGCTGTCATTCCTTCAAAGCCAGAAACTATATTCATTAGCACAGTTGGGTTGTTATGAAATGTTGAGAAAAAAAAGACGGAATACTGACTATACCACTGTGTAAATATCAGGGAATGAGGGTTTAATGCTGGGGGAGGGGGTGTAGCTGGGAATGGGAGTGGGGCAGTCAGAAGAGGAGGTTGGGGGACGGGTGAATTTTCTGACTCTAGCGTTAAAACACACACATTTTCTCTTCCAGGATTTAAAGGGTTTTTTTCTTATCGTTTCAACTATCATGATATTAGCTAGATGATCCAATATAGTACTTTTACCTAAAAAAAAAGTCAGCATTATTTAGATAGATAGATAGATCGATGATAGATAGATAAAATAGACAGAAGAGGACAGATAGACAGACGACAGACAGATAGATAGTATAGATAGATAGATGATGACAGACAGATAGAGACAGATGATAGATAGATAGAAGGACATAATCATGGGTTAAATAGGACACTGTACAGTGACAGCTAGAGTCCACTTTAAACAGACTGTACAATTTTCACCAACTAGTCGTCAGGTCAGAACTACAAAAACTGGCATGCGATAAATTGCGGCCAGGAAAAAAAAAAAGTGTCAGAGTTTCCAGAACAAAAATAGGAAGTAGGTTCCACAATGTCACAAAAAAAAAAAAAAAAACAATAGACGACAGTAACGAAAGACGTATTTTTTCTCTGTAAAAAGCGGACAGTCAAAGAAAGTGGTAGAAAAGTGGAAATTACGAGCACAGAACTTTCCAACTGCAGGGGAGGTGTCTGTACTGGAAAGAATTCCCACAATTTCTCTCTTTTGAAAAAAGGCAGCCGAAGAAGCGAGTGGTAGCAAAGAGAACAAGCACAGAACTTTCAAAATTACATAGGAAGCGCTTGTACTGAAAGAATCCACGCATTTTCTCTTTTAAAAAAAAACGTCGAGGAAAGTGGTCGAAAACAACAGGAAATTACGAGCACAGAACTTTCAAAACTATGGGGGGGGGGGGGGGGGGGGGGGTGTTTGCACTGAAAGAATCCACGCAGTTTCTCTTTTTCATCAAAAAAACAAAAGAGAGACAAAAGCAGTCGAAGGAGTGGTAGAAAAAAGGAAAATACGAGTACAGAACTTTCGAAACTACAGGGGGGATGTTTGCACTGAAAGAATCCACACATTTTCTCTTTTTCAAAAAAAAAAAAAAAAAAAGAGAGAGAGAGAGAGAGAGAGAGAGAGAGAGAGGAGAAAGAGAGAAAGAAAAGAAAAAGAAAAAGTCAATGAAAGTAGTAGAAAAAAGGGAATTAAGAGCACAGAACTTTCAAAACTACGGGGGAGGTGTTTGCACTGACAGAATCCCTGTATCTTCTCTTTTTCAAAACAAAAATATTGTCGAAAGAGAGGAGAAGGAGAGAGAGAGAGAGAGGAGAGAGAGAGAGAGAGAGAGAGAGAGAGAGAAAGAGAGAGGGAGCTTGAAAAGAGGAACATACAAGCAAAGAACTTTCGAAACTACTGCTTGGACTGACAGAACCTCCGGTGTCCCCACTGGGATTATGTTTAGTAGTGTTGTCACACATTTTTCGTTCTTTTGACTCACTTGGGTTCGTCCACCAACTTCCTCCTGCACCACGGAGCGTGAGAGAGTGACCGAACAGCCGACGCAAGAGATGAGAGGACCTAACACGTTGGCCATCCCCTGCGCCAGCAGCTCCTGAAACAGAACAAGGGTGTCGAAGGAAGGCTGGCTCATAAACATAATAAAACAAGACATGGAACCTTAGTAGCATCGATTGAAACGGGAGGGCGTTTGAGACTGAAAATGCCGAGATCTCCATCGACCAATCAGTAGGCTTTACTCTTTTTGGTGCTCGGGAAATATACCTATTTCGCAAAGATTTCCTTCGTTGATCTCTAGGCCTTTCAGACAACGTCTAACTTATTCACATTATTATTATGATGATGATTTTAAACCGTGGATGTCTTCTTGTTTGTTCTGTAAGATATGTGTTGGCACTTCTGCAAACAATTTGGTGTTGTGAGTAGCATTCGTTTTGAGTTAAGGGCGTGTAATTCTTTCATCATGGGAGCAAGAGTTATCCAAATGCAGTTCTGTTCACCTCTTTCCGATTGGAAGAAGAAAGCTAGTCGTTTACCTGTTGATTTTTCGACCAGATGCTAGACAGATTATTATTATCATTATTCTCATTATTAATATTATTATTATTATTATCATTATCATCATTATCATTATTATTATTAATACTTATATAGCGCCTATCCTCGGTAGAGACCAAGCTCTAAGCGCTTTACAATCCACACTCGTTTACACAACGTGCTGCCTACCTGGGTGGTGCCGACTGAAGAGCTGCCAGCTGGCGCTTCATTCAGTCGTTTCCCGTGTCATCCAGTCAATATCGTTCAGCATCGTTTACTCAATTTCCTTACTTCCTTCATTCTTTCCATTTGTCAACGGCCAAGCCGGTCTTCTCTTCGGAAAGCTGGTGATGGGATTTTATGTGTGTGCAAGATGTTATGCGTGCGTTCACACACGGAACCTCGGTTTCTAGTCTCATTCCAAGGACTGAGAAACCGAAACAAACGCATTAACACAATGAAAAGAAGAAAGAAACACAGACAAATTGGATAACACTGACAGAACAGTGTCGTGATTGTCGTTGTTCTTGTTTGTTTTCTTTCTTTCTTTCTCGTTTTCTGTTTGTTTGTTTGTTTGTTTGTATGTTTGTACTAAAAGCTGAACAGATAGAGACAAACACAGAGAGACACTGACAACACGCCTGAGCACAACAAAGGGAACCTGGTTGGCATCAATGGGGTAAGATTGCTTCCGGGCCAGAAACTGGGCAATGGCGTATGATGTAGTGAAAAGGATGAGAGCTAAGGTGAAGACCTTGGTGACCGTCTGAGGCACGAATCGCAGCACGCTTACGTCCACGCTGGGTACTCTGGAACCAACGTCGTTATCACTATCCTAGATAAAATCTCTAAAACTCATCATCATCATCATCATCATCATCATCATCATCGTCATCGTCATCGTCATCATCATCACCATCATCATCAACATCACCATCATCATCATTGACATCGTTGTCATTGTCATCATTACCATCACCATCAGCAGCAGCAGCAGCAGCACTAGTAGGACGATCATCATCATCATCATCATCATCATCATCATCATCATCATCATCATCATCATCATCATCGTTGTCGTTATCATCGTTATCACCACCATTAGTGGCGGCCGTTGTCATTGTCATCATTATTACAACCAGCAGCGGCAGCAGCAGCACGCAGCAGCAGCAGCAGCAGCAGCAGCACTAGCAGAAGAGTCACCATTATCAGCAGCAACAGCAGTGTCATACGTGAAACATACGCAGCAGTGGTAAGATGTAGAAACATCACCACAGCAAGAACACCATCAAAATCTATTCTGCTATGGAAGCAAGCAAAGCAACGTTATCAACGATATCATTGTCAACAGCATCGTCGTCGATGCTTATATCCTTAGATAATTGGTAACAGTTCTTGCAATGGAGTAAGAACAATGAAGAAGTTTTCTGACTTTGCGCAATAAAAATACCACTAAACAACAAAATTCATTTGCCAAGAGAATAGGCAAGCGCAGGTACTTTTCGCTCACGTTCAGTCTTCGACTTGCTTCGAATTTTCACGACAGTATAACAAAACTCAATCAACAAAAGGTAAAGGCACTAAAACATGCAGATTTAAAGCGTAACTGCTATTCAGTTCAAATTAATACTCATTTAACGAACATTGTAGTGTATAGTCAAAGGAAGATGTAATATCTACCCTAACCACAATGTGCACAACATGCGCACCAATGAATGAAATTCAAAATTAAAATAAGGGTTTAGAAAATAGATAAAATGATAACTTCACTTCTTTACTCTGTGACGAAGCATACAGTACTTCAACAATATTGACAGCTCTGTCTGTCTGTCTGTCTGTCTGTCTGACTGTCTCTCTTCTCTCTCTCTCTCTCTCTCTCTCTCTCTCTCTCTCTCTCTCTCTCTCTCTCTTTGTTTTCTTTATTTATTAATGAATTGACACAGGAAATGATACATCGTGAAGGCACGGTGCACATTTCATAAACGATGTTCTGGAGATTTTCATTCTCCTGTTAGCTGATGATGTGGTCTTGTTATCAGAAACAGTGATGGGATTACAAACTCAGTTAAAGACTTT
>CM031604.1:54607835-54622835 GCA_018398815.1 Conus ventricosus | reverse complement strand
TATAAATGTCGAAAGCATCAAAATTTTGTTAGAAAATCGGGGCGGCCGGGGTATGGAGATGGGGACAGGTGTTTCATTTTCCCCCCCCTATTTTCTGTGTCTGTTTTTTTTTTTTTTTTTTTTGTCTTCTTTGTTGACGTCTTATGGTGTTTTTATATTTTCAGTGTCTGTTTTTGTTGTTGTCTTCTTTATTGTCGTCTTGTGGTCTTTACTTTGCGTTTTCATACAACATAGCAGAATAGTAGCGGTCAACTGGAAGATTAGGTACTGCCTACAATCTTCATCTTTTCAAAAATATAGTTTCCCATTCTCGCGCTCGCGTGTTGGCGCCAAACGAGAAGGATTTCATTGCAGTATGAAGTATGACTTCAATCATACCCATCTTGTGTGTTTTATCTTAATCTGAGAATATGTTTCTGTACTCTTGAACACTTGAAGGACAATTTCCTTGGCACTACATGCGACCCTTGTATGTTTCCACAGGTGAAAACCTGCGATGTCTGCCTAAAATATCACATAGATAATCTAAACTGCATCTCTCGTCAAACATGCTTTTTATGTAATAAACCACAGTGGACTTACATAAAACAAAAGGCAACTTTAAACAGCAAGATCAGAATTAGAAAAAAAAAAAACATCATTATTTGATACATAGTCCGGCTAGGTAGCTACTTTAATTAGATGTTGGCGGTCTTTCTGTGATTATCTGTGCACACCCACACCTGCAAACACATGCACGCACGTAAGCACGCACACATCCATGCACACAGGTAAGCACACGCTCTCTCTCTCTCTCTCTCTCCTCTCTCTCTCTCTCTCTGTCTGTCTCTCTCTCTCTCTCGGGGGTACCTGAACTGTGTTTAGAGGTGAAGGTTGTTATGTAGTTGCTCCCAATTAATTCTTTAATTACGCCGGATTGAGAAAACTTCTGCTTGTAAGATCTTGCATACAGTTGTATGAAGTACCATGCCGTCTTCCAGTATCGATTTTCGAGTGAGATGTGGCTGTTTTCACTCGGTATACATAGCTTTTATGTTGAAGCGAGTGAGAAAGCGATTCACCGTTCGGACATAGAAGATGAAAACCACAGCGGGCGGTGTCGCCGTAGGTTGCCTCCTCGTGCTTTTGTTCTGGGGGAGTTTTCTGCTGCAGTGTGGAGACATTGAACAAAACCCAGGACCAGCTAAGAATGCTCAGCGCCAGAGCACCCTGTCGAGTGCCGGACGCAGAGCTAGTGTAGACACTGGGAGCGTTCCCACCAGCACCCCCAGAGCTTCGACGCCTGCCGAAGGACCCTCCGACAAGGAACTGATGTCCTTACTCCAGTCCATGGACTTAAAGTTCGATGAGATGAAGGGCGACATCAGGGATATCCATGACGGTCTTTCTACTCTGCAGGAAGAGATGCGTTCCCTAAAGGAGGAGGTTGAAGATCTACGGTGCCAGAATGACGATCTCCGTGGCAACAATGAAGACCTGAGGAAGAAGGTGCAGGAATTGGAACGTAAGACGGATGACCTGGAGGGATGTTCCAAGAGGAATAATTTAATTTTCTATGGACTTCATCGCAGGGAAAACGAAACTCCATCAGAGTGTGAAGGTGTGGTGGAAGACTTGATCGTGGACAAGCTAAACTTAACTGGGGACTTTCATTTTGACCGTGTTCATCGTCTGAATGCCAAACCAAACTCTCCTGTCATAGCACGGTGCACCTTCTTCAAAGAGAAAGAGAAGATTCTGAAAGCTAAATACAGACTGAAAGGTGGTCAGATTTTTATCGGCGCGGACTTTTCCTTGCGTGTCAGAGAGGTTAGAAGGCAGCTGACCCCGCATTTGAAGAAGGCACGCAGCGACGGAAAACGGGCTACAATGGTTTTTGACCACCTGCTAATAGACGGTAAAAAATACGGACTTGGTGTTGGACAGAACCTGATAGAAATCAAATAGGGGGGTGGCCAGCCCGTGGTGACACCGGTGAAATCACCCAGTCGTGTAAAATGTAATCGTGCAACACGGAACTACAGAAATAAGGAACGTGACCTTGTCACTATGAAGGATGCATTGACTGGAAATGTTAAAACCGGTTTTTGAGAGGTCGGGGGCGGGGGGAAAGTGAAAAGTTTGATCCTGTTTATAAAATGTTACCTCCGTACATAATACTGATCATCTGAATGAATGTGGTTGTGATTTACCTTTGCATGTGTTGGGAGACAATCAATCTGAAGAAAGAAAAATAGAGCAAAGATCTTTGTGTGATGCTGATAATTATTCATTGAGTGACGGTGTTGTTACTGAAAGTTGTGATCAGGGGTCGTCTAAAAAGAATTATCATAATGCTGCCACGACTGATGATTGTTCAAATGGTTATAAGGGGACATCTCAAAACAAAGATTATGTTACTCATACAAATCATGATTGTTCACTTTTTTATGAGGATATGTCTCTAATGAAAACATGTGATGTTGATGCAGATGTTGACTGTTTTGATCATGTAACCCTGCATGAAGAGAACCTGTCTTTAGAAAGAAGAGAAAACTACGGAAATCAAGAGACAGTGTCACAGAATGTTACAGAGACGGCATCAAAGAGTGTCTCTCTTAACACATGCACACAAAACAGAGGTAACGATGTATGTACAGATAACAAAACTGATATAAAACATGTTCCCTTCTTACACTGGAATGTCAATGGTCTTCTTTCCAAACTGAATTGTCGAGATTTCCTTTCTTTCTTGTTTGAATTTGACTTTATATGCTTGGTTGAAACGTTTGTTGAACATGCCCAATTGTGTGTTTTTACTGGATACACCGTATTCAGAAAACCTGCTATCAAATTCACGAGGCAGGGCAGACATTCTGGGGGTATAATTTGTTTAATAAGAAATGAACTGATGTCGTTTGTACGTGAAATCGATGTGAACCATCCCAACGTAATTGTATTCCTGATTGACAAATGTTTATTTGGTGTTACAGAAGATGTTTTGTATGTTTGTTCCTATGTCCCACCAGAGGGTTCGCCCTACTATGTACACTTTGACATTGGCAATGGCGTAAGTTCATTGGAAGAATGTATTTTTGATTGCATGCTTGAATATAAAGATGTATATGTAATGTTATCCGGTGATTTGAACAGCAGAACAGCTAGCATTTCTCCAGACATACCAAACGACAGTGATGATTATGGTGTTAACGTTGGTAGTCATTCTGTATTTTCTGGAAGAAGATCAGCTGATCACGTACTTAACAGCTATGGAAAATATCTCTTGAGTATGTGTACTGCTCTTGGTTTATACATTCTTAATGGTTTATGCGATGGAGATTTCGATGGAAATTATACTTATATATCCGATTCAGGCAATAGTGTCAACGATTACTTTTTATTGTCTAAGGATCTTTTTCCCTTTCGTTGTTTCTTCTTGCAAATTAACTGGTTTCAGAGAGGCTAGAATCAGATCATTTACCTGAGAGCTTCACTTCAAGTTTTCGGAGAAAAACGCTATTTGTGTAAATATAGATAAAACAGATGAGTTCATTGAAAAATATGTGTGGAACTGTAATATGGAACAGTCATATATTTGTGCTCTTAACTGTTCTGAAGGGTTGGCATTACTCGATCGTGCTATTGATCTCATTAGTCATAACTGTAACGATGCCTTGAATGTGTTTAATGAGTATATCAAAAACTCTGGAAGCTGTATGAAAAAGAAAATCAGTTTAAACGCAACTGAAAAAAACAGTGATTGTATGACAAGGAATGTAAATGTATGACAACAAATGCTATGAAATTACTGAGAATATTTCTAACTTCCAAAGAACGAGTAGATAGTGATGCCTATTGCAGAGCAAGAAGAGAATATAAAAATATGTTAAAAAGGAAAGAAAAAGAATATAATGAGTTCTTAACTGAGAAGTTAGTTGCCTCTGTACACAATCAGAAGGAGTTCTGGTGCAATGTTAAAAAGATTTCCTATAAAAGAAAACAGCCTCATAATAACATAACGACTGATGACTGGTATAAAAACTTCAAAAGTTTGCTCGAAAGAGAAGACAATTGTTCAGAACAAAATGATGAGGATGCGCATGATGATGTCAATGAACAAGGAGAGGATTTTAGTTCAATGAATCGACCTATATCAAAGGAAGAGGTTATGTTGGCAATACATAGATTAAGGAATAATAAAGCCGCTGGGCCAGATGGTATAGTTGGGGAAATGCTAAAAACATCTGGGAATCGTGTCATTGAATTCTTTGTGAAACTATCTAATACACTATTTGATAAGGGCATATTTCCAGAGACGTGGACAGAGTCTGTAGTAATCCCTCTTTTCAAAAAAGGTGATGTAAATGACCCTGGGAATAACAGAGGTATCTCAATTTGTGACGCAAGCAGTAAAATCTACAGCACAATTATTAACAATAGACTCCAAGAGTATGTTGAAGAACTTAATCTAACAGGCGAATGCCAAGCAGGATTTAAAAGAGGATATTCTACAATTGATCATATGTTTACATTATTAGCTATGGTACAGAAACAGTTCTCCTTTAATCGCAAATTATATGTTGCTTTTATTGACTTTGAAAAGGCCTTTGATTCTGTAGATAGAAATATATTGTGACCTATACACTTAAAAAATGGAATTAAAGGCAAGTTATTTAGATGTATTCGTAATATGTACACAAATGTTAAAGCTAGAATTCGATGTGGAGCAAAATTAACTGACTATGTAAATTGTACTCGGGGGGGTAAAACAAGGTGATGTAACTAGTCCTGTGTTATTTTCATTATTCATAAACGAGTTAGCCTCAGAAGTGATCAGAAAAGGGAGACATGGTGCTACTTTTACCCAAGGTGACTGTGAATTGGTTTATCCTATTGCTGGCAGATGATATAGCGTTGATATCGGAAACTGTAATTGGTCTACAGACACAACTTAATAGTTTGTATCAGGCAGCATCAACACTGCATTTGAATGTAAACATGAATAAAACTAATATAGTTGTATTTAGGAAGGGTGGTTACTTGGCAGCAAGAGAGAAATGGACTTACAATGGGGCTGTGTTAACTGTTGTGAATGCGTATAAGTATTTAGGAATCTATTTCTCTGTTGCATGTCAGGATTTGGTGAGCAAAGCTAAAAGCGCTTTGTTGTGCATTCTACAGAAACTGTCTAAGCTGAAATGCAATTCTCTTAGTTTATATTTAAAGTTATTTGACACACAAATTCAACCAATGGTTCAGTATGGGGCTGAGTTATGGGGTTTAGATAATGCTGCTCAACATTCTGAAAAAAATACATCTGTTTGCCCTTAAAAAGCTTTTAGGGGTTGAAATGAGAACTCCAAATGATCTAATATATGGGGAAACGAATCGATATCCAATATTTATCAACTCAGTAGTCAACTGTATTCGATTCTGGCTAAAACTAACTTGAATGGATGAGTCAAGACTACCACGTAAAGCCTATAGGATGCTGCTCGATTTAGATGCACGTGATAAAAGAACTTGGGCTACAAATATCCGCTGTAAGTTGTATACGTTTGGATATGGATTTGTTTGGAAAATCAAGGTGTAGAGGAAATAAATGTTTTCTTACTTGATTTCAAGGAAAGATTGATTTTATGTAGGTGGCAGGAATGGGATTTCTATATTAAGAATAGTGATAGATTTAGTATGTACAGAACGTTTTGTACAGTTCCGAAGTAAAAACGCATCTGTTACTGAATTTAGATAGACATTTGAAAATTATGTTGACAAGATTCAGACTTGGCGTCTCAGAAATCGCTGTGCATTACTACCAATATCGATCTCACAATGACAACGATTTAATTTGCCCACTGTGTAAAAACAGTAAAGAGGATGAGGTCCATTTTGTTTTGTGTTGCCCAGCACTGAGTAGCTTAAGACAGCAATATATTCCTGCAAAAATTTCATAAATTTCCAAACCTGTTTCGATTAAGTTTACTTTTGGCATGCAAACATGATAGAACCATCAGAAATCTATCAATTTTCTTGTATAAAGCGTTTCAGCTGCGTCAAGTTGCTATCTCGTAAAACGTTATCTTTAATTAACCTTATCATTTGTATATATAAAAGAAAACATTGTGTGAAATGATTGTTCAATTACTCCCCATCATGAGGGGCAATGGCCTATATATGATTAAAACATCTGAATCTGAATCTCAATCTCTCTCTCTCTCTCTCTCTCTCTCTCTCTCTCTCTCTCTCTCTCTCTCTCTCTCTCGTCTAATATCACATAACTTTGTGAGGAAAAGTACTTACATAAAACAGTTTGAAGACACCAAAATGCTGGAGGTAAGGCAGCCCGAAGATGGAGTAGAGCTGACTGATCAGTACGTGGAGACTGACCGCCATAAGAAAGCCGCTGATCAGGGCATCGGACATGAAACTGGCCACTCGACCCGCGCGGGCCACGCCCAGTACAACCTGAACACAAAGGACACAGCTCGATAAAAATGGCCAGCTTCCAAACGCCAGTACCAACAAACAGTTTTGCTGTTTTATAATTCTCTAACAAAACAAACTCGCCACCCTTTTTTCTTTCTTGCACATTCTTCCCTTTAAAACTGACAAAGAAAACAGCGTGTCCTTCATAGTCCGTTTCTTACACTGACTAATGTAAATTTACGTCGAACATCAATGAATTTCCGGCGATATCTCGCAAGAAACAGCACTGGGGGTCCGAACCGAAATCACATTCAGAGCATTAGATTCTGATGACCAGCATTGATCGATGCAGTGCGTCGCCCTCTCATCGAGATCACCCTGACGTCTCATCTTCTCCAGGGGGATTGGTGTTCCATGCTGCATTCAGCATGCAAGCGGTCCTACGTCTGCGGCTGGATTGGGGGGAAACGCGTACTTGCCGGTAAAGATGATCCCATTGGAGTTCTCCGGGACTGAGATCTGAGGATAGGCGGTCAGAAGGCGCTCTCATTTACCACGTCAGTCTGTCTTCAAATGCAGCACAGTACTCCCTTTTTCCAGTCTCCGTCGATTTGTATGTATTGCTTGCAACGACGTCACCCTGAACAAATAGAGGCATAATCTCATGCTGGACGGCGGTAACTCGGACTGGAAAATCTTTTCTCTTCAACTTTACTTGTTTATGCGTGAAGTACAGTTCACTCACTGCATACTGCCGAATAACAATACGAAAATGTGATAGGAGCAGTGCGATTACGACGAGAAAGACACACACACACACACACACACACACACACCATTTCCCGCCTCCCAACTGTTGTCCCGTCTTTTCTTTTCTAATACAGTTTCTCCCCCTGGGCCCCCAACCCCTCGGGGACCTTTAAGATGATAGTATACATGATACTATTTCTTTGGGAATGGATCAACACCTAAAAGACAACAGACAATCGGCATGGGTCTACACCGGAAGGATGCACAGAGACAATCAGCCTTTGGCTCGATTATGTTTGCTGAATGATTCATTTTAAACTGATGGAATGACAAACGCTCGCTTATTTTTTTTTTCAAAATCAGCTGCGAATAGAACTGATTACACACCTAAAATAAACATTTCATTGAAATCATGATGAATATGAAACTGGGTCGTTCTTTTACATAAACTAATGCTTATTCAGACTAACCGACATTAAGCTTTCTGTCATGGATCTTTTTATATCTAGCTTTTCCCACCTTTTCCAATGCACGCACTGTCATCTAAACCCCTTGGATGATGGGTGCTGGCATTTGTTTTCGTGTTCTAACTGTTCATTAGCTTTTACTGGTTATTCATCGATATCCCATAGATTTTATGTTCGTTGTTTATTTAACTGACAAATAGACATACGGATAGAGAGACCGACACAGAGAGACAGACACGAGACAGACAGACAGATAGACAGACAGACACACTGATTGATTGAAGATAGACAGATAAATAGTCATATGATAAGAGAGACAGAGAGATAGGTAATTCAGTCGACAGACAGACAGACAGATAGATGATAGATAGATAGATAGATAGATAGATAGATAGATAGATAGATAGATAGATAGATAGATAGATACAGAGAGGGGGGGGGGGAGAGATTCAGATTTAGATTGATATGATTTATTCAGTAAGATCAAAGCCCATATGAACGAGGGGCGGTTACAATGTTTAACATGTGTCATGCAAATTAAAGCAGGATTCATAGTCTATTATAAGCATGCTTTACACCACAAATCACAAGAGAAGAGTTTGCCTTAACTGAAAGGCTTTATGCAAATACAATGCTAATTTACGTACCATTCTTTCATCTTTCGATGCCATAAGTAGACAAAATCGAAATAAACATGGATTCATATAGAATTTCACTGGAATATATTTCACACGAAGATCGGTCAGAAAACATGTCAGAACAAAGTGAGTCTCATCCTCGGTAAACACAGTGGACATAATAGCTCATTACCATATATAAATGTGCATTGATTTCAGATATACCAAATCTAAATTTAGTGACAAGAAACCGCAAATATCTATCCAAATCAAATGAAAGATACGCCTTCACCAAATGACCAGAGGTATAACTTCTATACATTTTAAACCTTTCAGTTGATTTTGTATGACCTTTCCCATTCCTGCCATCTGCAATCAATTAATCTCTGGCATAGAGTTTGCACAAATATATATTTTTTGACCGACTCCTTGACATTCCCACACAAAAGCAAAACCAAACTCATAAAGAAATATTCGAATATTTGATACCCAGTTATTTTTCCCTTTTGAGTCCAAGTCATATAACATGGTGTAAGATTTCCTTGGTAGTCCATCAATGCTCATTTTTAATAATTTGAACCAGTAACGAATACACCTAATTGCCGAATTTATGTACAGTTGGTGAGAGAGAGAGAGAGAGAGAGAGAGACACTGACACTGACACTGACACTGACACTGACACACTTTTATTGCCATTAGCGAAAGGCCCTGTTGGCAAGGGGGTATCATGTCATATCTAGCCACAGCGACTAAAACGGAAACAAATGCAAGACTTCCCTCATGATGTTACAAACTTTCTATACATATAACTTACAAAAAAGGATCAACAAAACAAGCACCCATCCATCCATACGACTCCCCCCCCCCCCCCTCCCTGCACACACACACACACACACACACACACACACACACACACACACACACACACACACACATACGCGCGCGCGCGCGTGCGCGCACGTGCACGTGCATGCACGCACACACAGTATACCATTCACATTGACTATCAGGACACATTAAGTGATTACTACTGAGCCAAGGCAACATTAGGCAAGCGGTTGTCGTTCTCATTCGTTATTTTCTTTTTACGAAAGTGCTAGCTTCAGCGACATACTTCGCAAATTCTATCATAATGTTTTCGTTTCCACTTGATAAAATCGCTACTAATCTCTTCTTTGAGCAACTGATTCATTGAAAATTTTACAACCACTGCGGATATTTGCATATGCGGGACAATCAAACACAAAATGCACTTCGTTCTCAACACTGCCTCTTTGTCTACACATTTGGCAAGATTTATTATTCGATTTCTCGAACCATGTTTGGTTTGCACTAAGACCGAGCGTTCTGGTTCGAAATTTTGCTAAGCATATATTTATGCCATTTATGCGTTACAATTGTAAGATACTTCTCTGCTTCGACATTACTTTTAAATGAGAGAAACCAGTCGTATTTATCATTTCCATCCATGCCAGCATGCCAGTTTTGTTTATTCGTACAAATTAAGCGGTCCCTGAATTCAGAAATAAATCTTGCTTCGTTACCGACTCCTTGTGACAACCAAACTATGCCAAAACCATTCTCTGTCAATATTTTCTTCATACAGGAGACCCAGTTAAATTTTCCATTTTCATGTTGCAGCATGAGCATTTCGTACGCCTGAGCACAGAGTCTGGTTACTGGTAGGTTTACTAATTTCAGCCAATATTTAACACATCTAACCCAAGTTATAATAAACAGAGGGTATCGCCCACTTTCGCCATAAACCATTTTATTTGATGCGTGCAAGGGTACGTGGATGATACGCTTTATCGCGTAGGTATGAACTTTTTCCATTTGGCTATTATCCAACATACCCCAGACTTCTGATGCATATGTCAAAATAGGCTGTATCTGAGAATCGAAATAATTTCCAAATAATTTACATCATTGCAGTTCAATTTTTTCATAGTCCTCAGAATATCCATGACGCCTTTCTTTCCCTTTCTGCACATCTCAAGCCAGCACTTGCTCAAGCTTAATTTTGTTGTGAAGAACATCCCAAGGTATTTTTAAGCTACTTGTCACTCTAATTTCTACTCCACTATAAAACCATCTTTCATATTTTGATAAATAACCACCATTTCTAAAAACCATTACATTAGTTTTGTTTAAGTTCACTGTTAATTTTAACCTATCTGATTCCCTTTTCAATGTGTCTAATTGATTCTGCAAACCAATAGGGGTATCTGCTAGGAGGATAACATCATCAGCGAAAAGCATTAGAAATAAGTCAGCAGCACCAGGTAACATTTGTATTCCATGTTTCCCTCTCCCCGATATCTCTATCGCTAATTCATTTATAAACAATGTAAACAGCAGTGGGCTAAGCAGACACCCTTGTTTCACTCCCCGTGGGCAGCTGAAATAATCGGTGTAAGTACCTTTCTCTCGAACACATGCCAGAACAGACTCATACATTCCTGAACAGCTGCATACAACTTCCCATTTACACCATTTTTCCTCAGAATATACCACAGAACATTTCTGTTGACTGAATCGAAAGCTTTCTGGAAATCAATAAATGCAACATACAGTTTGGATTTGTTAATAAGTATTTTTGTACTAAAGCATACAGTGTAAATATATGATCTATTGTACTATAATGAGATCGAAATCCAGCCTGCTCTTCCATTATTTTTCTCTTCCCTCTCTGTCCATGCCTTTAATCTTTTGTTGAGTATATGTGTATATATTTTACTAATAACACTCGTCAGTGCAACACCCCGATAGTTATCAGGATTGTTACTATCACCTTTCTTGTGAAGAGGAACTATTATGGATTTAGACCAAGATTCTGGAAAGATTCCCTTATCAAACACAGAGTTAAAAAGACTAACCAAGAATCAACTACAACAGAGTTAGCACATTTAAACATTTCTCCCACTACTTTGTCTGGTCCAGCACTTTTTCCACATTTGATGTGTTTTATACTGTTCAAGACCTCATTTCTTGTTATCTGGTCATTAAACAGTGGTTCATCAGCACTTTGTTCGTCACTATCTATATCTACACTCAAATCTTCACAATCGTTATCAAATCCATTGAATACACTGTAGAAATGTTCATACCATTGCTGCGAGGTTATTTCATTGTAAATAACTGGTTTTTACTGATCGATCGAATGGTAGACCAGAACAATTTAGGGTCGTTAACAGATGCTTTCAATTTATTAATTCGTTTTTCATCAAATTCTTTCTTTTTCTCTTTTTCAGTAAATTATAGTCTCTCCTTTCCCTGACATAAGTTGCTTTATGTTCTTTTTTCAGTGTTATAGATTTGACTCTTTGATATCGTTTCAGACACCTCTTCACAACTTTTTTCCTCTTCTCGCACTCACCATCAAACCAATCGCTCTCTTCTTTCTTGTTCTTCCCCTTGGTCCTTACCATACACGCTGCTGCACTATACAAAGCTTTCACAAAATATTCTAAACCAGTGTTGATATCCACATCAAGATACTCTGTTGCTTCGTCACAGCACTGTTTGAACTCATCTGAATCTAATTCCTCCTTGTAAGTCTCGGCGTGTTCTTCAGACCAAATAAAGCGCTCTTCTGTATGAAATACTGGATGTTCTTCTTTTACATTAATATTACCTATTTTCCATTTTAATTCTACAGGTAAATGCCAGAAAATAAACAATCGCCAACCTTCATTCTGCAGTTTCTCAGTAAATTTTTTGTGACAATGAAATAATCAATTAAGCTACTGCCATTAGGTGACACAAATGTAAACTCTCCTTTCGAATCATCATGGTATGTACCATTCAAAATTTCTAAGTCCAACATAAAACACAAATCTAACAAAGATTTACCAAACTTATTTACACACGAGTCTTTAGAGCAGCGCTTTAACACATCATTTCCATCATCATTTTCATGATCATCTTCAGTACAACAATCTTCATCATATAAATCATCACCATCATAGACATCAATATTATAATCACCCTCACCAGCAACATCACAATCATCATCATCATCGCTATCATCTCCAGGTGTGAAATTTGACATAGTCTCTAGTTTGGGTTGTTGACGTCCTGTCCGTGCATTGAAATCACCACATAGTAGGATATTTACATCGTTATTTTCTGTGATTTCTAACATGTTATCTTCAAGAATCACGATTCCATCTTTAACTGCATAATCATTATACATCGGCCCTCCCTCTGGTACAACATAACATGCAATTAGTAGAACATCTTTAGTTGTATTAAACAATGTTTGCTAACATTTAAGACTATCATGTTATCACAGTTTACACTGACCTGAGTAACAAACATTTTATATATTTTCTTCACCATTTGTAACACACCACCAGAATGACGACCCTGATATGAGAATTTCTTTGCTGGAGCATGAAATTTCACAAAATCAATAAACACACCAGAGAAATCAAAATTTTCATTAACAAATGTCTCAGTGAGGCACACAAATCAAAACCATTTATATAATTGATGAACGAAACATCATTAAGTTTAGTGTATAAATTTTCTATGTTATAATTAAGAAATGTCAGTTCTTTTTCCTGATAGTCTAGCCTGTCCTATCTTGAACACGTTTTTGATCTCAAAGATCTCTCATGAACATTTTTAGCCAGATACGAATTCATACCAGTTTGTCTTCTCGACCCAGTCCCTCGTCCTGCACCGTGCGTGGCCACCCCTTCCCCCTGTCCATACCGTGATCCACTGTTGTTTGACACACTGGTGGGGGTTTTACTGCCTGTCACACCACGCACACACTGGGATACGGCCCCCGCCACATGATGACGCGAACTGGTTGGAGAATCCCGGCACTGGTCAGGCAACACGTCACAAGGTCGTGCTCTGCCACTCAACACATGTGTTGATGCAGGCGTTTGCACACTTGGTGATCCCGTTCCACTGTGTGCCGTGTGTCCCAGCTGATTGGCTGAGAGTTTCCTTGACGTCACGCTGACCAGCAGGTCGGTCTGCACCATCACCACCCCTTAGCACGTGCTGACCTCCTTTCTCCCTTCCACTGCTGCCGCTCCTCCTGCCGCTCCCGATTGGCTGCTGTGTCGTCTGTCGTCGTTGTGACGCGAGGGGGAATTCCCCGTGCGACTGTCGCCTGCCACTTGGAATCGGAAGACTTTCCATCTGTACCTGCCGTTCTTGGTGTAGTGACGTTCCGTGTTGCCACTGCTGCTACTTCGGCATACGACCGTAAATCGGGTCTTCTCGGTCCCACAGTCAGTTTTCCCCGGACAAAATAGGCCGCCATGCCATCTTGTTTTGCTTTGGCTGCTGTTGCTGCCTGTCTTCTGGTCAGATCGTTGGCAGTTCTGACACCTCTTCTTTCCAGTTCGTGTCGAAGCTGGCGATCACGAATTATCTTCATTTTGTCTTGCCAGCGTAGAAAACACACTATCATTGTCCTTGGCTCGCCCGGCTTTGCTTGACCCACCCTGTGTGCTCGTTTGAATATATCATCTTCCCTCCATACAGTAGAGCTGTCAGCGTTGTTTAAGGTGTCAACTACACTTCTTGCACAACTGTCGTAATCTTCTTTATCTTTTGAAGGGATACCAAAGAAGCGTATGATTATTTCGCCTTGAAAACCCCTCTAGCCTATCTATTTCTTCAGACATCTCACCACCTGTTGTTCTAGATCGTCCACGACTACCGTTAAATTCTCAGTCTCTCTCTTCCCTTCCGCCGTTGCGTCGAATAGTTGATCAAGGTCCGTGCGCATATTTTCTACAATGACTGTAAGTTTGTGCTGTTCCGTTTCGACTGCAGTGCACCTGTCATTGATTTCTTTGCACTTCTCAGACACTCTTCCTAGTTCTGTTTTAATATCCGTCAGTTCGTTGCGTATGAAGGTGTTTTGTTCTCTCTGTTCTCTCTGCTGTTCTGTCTGATTTTCTCTGTCCAGTTTCCACTCTTCTCTTTGTAGAGCGAGGGCTGACATGATTTCCGCAGCAAAATCGGCATTTATTACGCTATCTTTTGTCAGAGATGGTTCAGTCTTGCTCTTGTCTGTCCTTTCTTCACCCGTTTTCTGTGGATCAGGGCCAGGATTCTGCTCGATGTCTCCACTTAATAGCAGTTTCCGCATCATGAGCACAACGTTGGCGACACAGCACATCACAATCAGTTCGGGTACACGTAAGTCACTATGGCCTGGACTGACAATGTCACTCAGTTCAAACTGTTCGAGCACGCCTGCCATCGTTCCTGTTGGTATATCTTGGAAGAGATTTATTCTTTTACTTTGATGGAAAAAACACTGTCTCTACGGAAGACCAGACTGTCCGAATAGTTGTCAACGCTGCGCACAGGTAGAGCACTGTAGACACAACACGCCATACCGAAGCCGTTTCATACAACTCGTTTCTTTCCGCTTCCGAAAATTCACAATGTCGCTCACACAGTTCACGCTTCATGCATTTCAAACAGAATGTGCCAATTCTGGCCCTCCACAATGATATGTCAACCATTTTTCTTGCACAGAATAGTTCACGGATGTCTACCTCACCACAAACAAGAATTATTCTGTCGTCTGTTCACGGGGACGGGCGAAAATAAACAAAACTGTACGGAGCTCTTCACAGGTACATCCATATCGCCGCCATTATTCTCGTGACCCCCCAGAGAGAGAGAGAGAGAGAGAGAGAGAGAGAGAGAGAGAGAGAGAGAGGAGGAGAGATGAGAGAGAGAGAGAGAGAGAGAGAGAGAGAGGAGAGAAGAGAGAG
>CM031604.1:54602835-54605335 GCA_018398815.1 Conus ventricosus | reverse complement strand
TGCTGAGGGCAGTTCTTGGAATGAACGCAAGGGACTTAAAATACAAACAAATTTAAATAAATTCAAAGGATAATACGACCTTTCCCAGCAACTTTATATTATATATATTATCAGGGCTGTCACTGCGTTGAAAGTCAGCTCAAAAAGTCATTTGATAAAAAAAAAAATATAATGAAGAAGGAAGAAAAATGAAGAGAATCAGGATGTGCATGATGGAAAGATGAAAACAACAAGCTGATCAAGGTTTCGGGAAGAAGAACAAGAAGAAGAACAAGAACAGGAACATGAAGAAAAAAGAAGAAGAAGAACAAAGGAGAAGGAGAACGTGGAAAAAAAAGAAGAAAAAGAAGAAATAAAAAAAAGGAAGAAAGAAGATGATGACGATGATGATGAAATCCTTGACCAGGGGTTTTAGAGAAGAGTGGAAGAGGAGGAGTAGGAGGCGCGGAGGAGGAGGAGGAGGAGGAGGAGGGGAGGAGGAGGGGAGGAGGAGGACGGTATGAGGAGGGGGAGGAGGAGGAGGGGCGAGTAGGAGGAGGAGGGCCGAGTAAGGAGGAGGAGGTGGATGAGGAGGAGGAGGACGAGTAGGAGGAGGAGGAGGACGAGACGAGGACGAGGACGAGGACAAGGAAGAAAAAGAAGACGAAAAAGATATGATGATGATGATGATGATGATAATTGATGATGGTGACTATGACGATGATGATGATGATGATGATGATGATGATGATGATGTCGATGGGCGATGGTGATGGTCATTTTGATGATGTGATGATGATGATGATTGATGATGATGATGATGATGATGACGATGTTGATGATGATGATGATTGTGGTGATGATGATGATGATGATGATGATGATGATGATGATGATGATGATGATGATGATGTGATGATGTGATGATGATGATGATGATGGTGATTGATGTTGATGATGATTTATGATGACGATGCTGATGATAATGAATGTTGATGACGACGACGACCCATGCGACGGGCGACGATGACGACGTCGACCCACGATGATGAGACGACATGACAACGACGATAATGATGCTGATGATAAAGTCGCTGACCAGGATTTCAGGCATTGGCTAGCAGAGGGTCTGACGAAAACTGACGTTTTTGGATCCCCAAATGGAGACCCCTCCCCCACCACCTGTCCTATCATCAGCCCCCCCAATGCCGTTGTCCCTGAGGAGATGAGCAAACAGCAATAAGTCAATTTCCCCTCCCTCACCCTCTGTTCTATCATCAGCCCCGCCAATGCCGTTGTCCCTGAGGAGATGAGCCAAAACAGCAATAAGTCAATTCCCCCTACCTCACCACCTGTCCTATCATCAGCCCCGCCAATGCCGTTGTCCCTGAGGAGATGAACCAAAACAGCAATAAGTCAATACCCCTACCTCACCACCTGTCCTATCATCAGCCCCGCCAATGCCGTTGTCCCTGAGGAGATGAACCAAAACAGCAATTAGTCAAAACAATCAATCAATCAATCAATCAATCAATCAATCAATCAATCAATCAATCAATCAATCAATCAATCAATCTATCAATTTAATCAATCCGTTACACACTCTAAAACCGAAACATCAATTAGTCAATCAATCAATTAAAAAAATCGATGAATTTAATCAACCCGTTACACACTCTAAACTATCAATCAGTCAATCAATGAATTAAAACTGATCAATTTGATCAACCCGTTAAACATTCTAAACCAAAGCATCAATTAGGCAATTAATCAATTTTTAAAAATCGATCAATATAATCAATCGGTTACACTCTCTAAACCCAAACATCAATTAGTCAATCAATCAAATAAAATGGATCAATTTGATCAATCCGTTAAACATTCCAAACCAAAGCATAAATTAGTCAATCAATCAATTAAAAAACCTCGATCATTTTAATCAATCCGTTACACACTCTAAATCCAAACATCAGTTAGTCAATCAATCAATTCAACAATCGATCTGTGTGATCAATCCGTTGCACCATCTAGATCAAAACATCAATCAGTCAATCAATTAATTTAAAAAATCGAACAATTTAATCGATCCGTTACACTCTTAACAAAAGCATCAATTAGTCAATAAGTTTTTTTTTTAAAAACTCGATCAATTTAATCAATCTGTTACACACTCGAAACCAAAACATCAATTAGTCAATCAATCCGTTACTTCCTCTAATCAAAAACATCAATTAGTCAAACATCAATTAGTCAATCAATCAATTAAACATCGATCATTTTAATCAATCCGTTACACTCCCACACCCCCTCAGACAAGTGTTTGGGCTCCGAACTCCTTACACTTTAAGAGGGCTGGGCGGCACCCAGGTCATGACGTTCTTCTGCTGCCAGATGTCTTTTCCTTTGCTGCTGGGATTCGAACCGGGCGGGGGGGGGGGGGGGGGGGGGGGGAGGAGAAGGCACGGGTGGGTGAATGGTGGTGTCTCAAAGCGTTGCCTATTCAGACTGATATTGCCCACAT
>CM031604.1:54582835-54597835 GCA_018398815.1 Conus ventricosus | reverse complement strand
ATGTACCAGCAGTCTTGGGCTTTGCCGAGCGCGGGCAACATCGCAGACCATAAATGACCGGCATGTGGGAGTGGACAGCGTCTGTGGAGATCGCACGCTGGGTTCAGATGTTCGTGAGATGCAGATGGCAACACCATGATTCCCGTCCTGCTGAATCGCACGTACATAACATCACAACAGGGAAAAGCAAAACAGAACAAGGAAATGAAAAACCAAACCACTAAAAACCCAAACCCCACAAAAGGCCACCGCCATCGCCATTATCATCACAATCACCACGCACGCACGCACGCACGCACGCAGCGCACTCACACAAACACATTGCATTTTTACGGGATGGATTTTAAATCTCTAAGGGGGAAAATGAAATCAACCCAAGAGTTAAAATCTTATAGAAATTAACCTTCATACTGGAACAACTATTGACCTTTGTGTTTCCCGCGGTTTTTTTTTTTTTCTTTTTTTCTTTTTTGCCGCACGGAGAGAAAAGGCTTTGAACATAGTGCCCCCCCCCCCCCCCCCCCCCCCCTTTTTTTTCTAAGTCGTAAAAGTAAAAGTCGTAAAGTATATCATTTTCCCCATAACTTGTCTTTTACATGTCCTGACAGTTTCGTTTTGGAGCAAGATTACTATCTACACGAAGATGGATAGTTTTCTGCTTTTCTAACATAACAAAATGCATCAGAAAAAGAGACATGAAAACTTCCATCTTCAGAAAGTAGCCCCCTGGTATTATTGCCCCCTGGTATTATCTATCTACCTTAGGACATTGTATTGTGCCGTATAACAATGTATTGAATTGTATTGTAGTGAACAGCTTCATCATCATAACACACCAAAATAAAGTTACATAATAAGAAAACACGTTTCCTATCAAAAGAGGAATGACGGTCTGTTTCCCATACCATAATAACTTTGAGAATTATTCATTTCTGTCATTATGATGACAGCATATGTGTGTAAACGCATATTGTAGACAGCCCATCATGCTAAAGCTGATTACAAGGATGTCCACTGACTAATGTTAATTACGTGCAAATGTTTGAAATACTCTGTGTTGAAATATTGCGACTCTTGCTGAATTTCGTTTTGGTGTGTGTGTGTGTGGGGGGGGGGGGGGGGCGTTTGACTGTTTGTGTTTTCATTTTCTCCCTTCTTTCTTCCGTATGGTTAGGTTGTATATGAATGTTTTGTGTGTGTGTGATTGGGAGAGCATTTGATCACTGTCCAATCTTTGCTGATGTCAGTGCCGCATTTGACTCTGTGGACTTTTCTCTGCTCTCGGGAGATTTAGTGCTGACATCGCTCAGTACACTTGTACTGTCATAGTGCTTCTGCCAGACAGACACTTCCCTGTTTATTTCAGTTGGTGCATCTCTATACATGTAAGTTCTCTCTCTCTCTCTCTCTCTCTCTCTCATCTCTCTCTCTCTCTCTCTCTCTCTCTCTCTCTCTGGTGTTTCGTAAGGGTGTGTGCTCAGCCGTTTCCTTTTCTCATGATACTCAGCAGCTGTCAAAGCTGATCCACATCTATGATATCAGACATCATCTTTTTTCTGTCTGTTTTTTATTTCTTCGGATGACCGCAAATTGTACCCATGTATCATATCCTTGCAGCGATGAAAATGTCAAACATGCAGCGTTCTTCTCTAACCAAGTAACTATTCTCTGATCGTGACAAGTTGAAAGTCAAACGAAAAGTAACAACAACACACAACAGCAGCAGCAGCAACAACAACAACACGAGGCTCGGCTTTGCAGGCTGCCATAACGGAGAGAAACCTGTTCTTCACTGGTGACTGGAGGTGCCAAAATCCAGTTTTCTTCAGGAACTGCAGCGGTTTCTTTTTTTTTTAAAGTCACATTTTGTTCTATCGTTTGAAAATCAGATTTTTTTTTACGTTATGAAGTCTTGTTTTGCTGTCTGTTATAGCTGCTGCGTGTATACACTTTAAATATCACCCGAAATTTTGCCAACACAACAGCTGTTTCACGGGTCATTTTGACTTTGTGTGCAGTTGGACTCTGTATGACACCGAACAAACAGCGTAAAACGTGGTTGCCATGGCTGGGTTGAAATCTCGAAAAAGGATCTTAGCATAGAGGCTTTTAGACACAGTGTCACGGTTCTTAAACGTAGAAGGGATCAATGCTTAAACATTATATGCTATCAGATGGTTTGGGGGCCATCAGAGAAAACCAGACTGAATATCTGTCCGATTTTGTTCTTTGACCCAACTGTCCCGCATTCCTCTGTTCAACTGATAAAAACTCTTAGCTGTGGTTCTGCTCTTTCATCGCCTGAGTGGTCGCACGTCGACGACAATCAAATGTTCACAGTAACCGCTTAGTACCGCGAGCGTAAATGATAGCAAATGATGAAGTTTGAACGAGAACAATTCGTACACTGCGCTGAATAACTGGTTTTCAGTTGCTTGTTGTTTGCGGGTAACTAGCCATATAGGAATATACTCATCTAAAACGTTATGATCAGTAACCTTTCTGCTTTGCACAACAGAGCAGCCACCATCCAGGAAAAGAGGAAACGGAGAAAACGGGGACCATCCTTGCAGGACTCCATTCGATGCAGCGTCTGTGGACGACTTTGTGCCTCAGGAATTGGTCTTCATTCCCACATGAGGACCCACATCAGCAGATGACCTGCCTGCCCGCGCATCCGTTGAACATGACACTGCCATGCTGTTACGCCCTGTCCGTTAACGTTAGGGAAATAGTAATCTGACCTCTTTCGTTGTGTACTAAAAGAGTTCGCTCTTTTACACTTGCTGTTTTTGTTTCTTTCTTGTTATTTCAAGTATGTAAACGCATTTCACGTGCAAATACAATGAGGCATGAGACAATGGGGTTACATGTGTTAGTGTGTTGGAAAACAGTGACGTCCTGTGTTTAGTGACGGGTTCTGGTAGTGATGGTTCCACTGAAGTTTAAATAAAAACAACAACAACAACAACAGCAACAACACACACATCTATCTGTCTTTCTGTCCGCCTGTCTTCTGTCTTCTGTCTGTCGTTGTCTGTCTGGAGTATGTGTCCTTGGGATTTCTTCATCACAAAATACAACAGGAATTCTATATTTAAAAAAAAGGTGCTGGGAGAATTTTTATGAATAGATATTACAGATTCATGAGAGTGGGGACAACCAAAGCCAGGTCTGTGGCACTGTTGGTGTGCAAAATCCAGGGAAAGTGTATATTTTTGTTCGGGTAGCTGATTAAGCGCATTGGCTAGAGGTTTACCCGCATAAAGACAGAGTGTACAGCCTACACAGAAACACTACCATAGTGTTCAGAGCATACGCTGTAAGCACTACGGTTGTGCAGAGTGATATTTCTAGTGTATTGCACCGGTTTAAATTGCAGTATTAACACCGCACCGTGAAAGGAAATACTACCTGTCCATTTGCAACAAGATAATCGTCTTTTCTAGCTCTGAGGATTATTTGCCATAAGTATTGTGGTTTGGAGCTGGGGAAATTAATCCCCATACCATAGCCTCTGAGACTAACTAAATACAAAAGAAATCAAATAAAGAATAAGAATACTGTCCTAACGTGTATATTGCACCAAAGAATGACGAAAAAGAAGACAATTTGCCTATTTGACTCACATGCGATGAACATGCGCGACAGCAGATTAAAAAGCGCAGTGTTGCTGGAGAGGAGAAGGGTATGTAATCCAACACCACCAAATTACGAGAAGCAGTTAGCACTAACTCTAACAGACGACTTTTCGAGTTCAGCACCTTAAGGCGCTATCACACACTCTCCTCTCCCTTCACCTCCTCGTTTCATCTCAAAGCCGCTGCCAGTCCCTCCCCCCCCCCTCCCCCACTACCTACCCCACCTCATTCCACACCCACCCTTCCCTCTCAGCTGCAGTACTGTGAAATGTCTTGACTAACAACAGCAGCTCTCTCTCTCTCTCTCTCTCTCCTCTCTCTCTCTCTACTCTCTCTCCTCTCATCTCTCTCCTCTCCATCTCTCTCTCTCTCCATCTCTCTCTCCATCTCTCTCTCTCTCTCTCTCTCTCTCTCTCAAACAAGGGATGAGATCGGGTGGAATTATATGTCTTATAAGGGATGAATTTACTCCTTTCATGCGTAATTTAGATACCAAGTATGAAAATATATGTGCGTTTGTCGTCGATAAACGTCTGTTTGGATGCCTGAATGATGTTCTTTACGTATGTGCTTATGTTCCACCAGAGGGGTCTCCTTTCTATTCACACTTTAATTATGATCAAGGAATAGCCATGCTTGAAGAGTGCTTGACTGACTTGTTAATACAGATGGCAGATGTTTACATCATTTTATGCGGTGATCCGAACAGCCGAATCTCTAATATTTTCCCATCACGTCCTGTATATGACAATGACAATGTTCCATTCAAAAGTAATTCGGTTTCTTGTGACCGACATTCTCAGTTTCTTATATGTGGTTAAAAAAAAATCTATCTTTGAGAGCTGGAAGTCAATTTCCCACACGAACACCATCCACCCACGCTGTCTTGAACATGCTGGATACGCCATGGAACCTCCGTGTCCCCCCCCCCCCCCGACCCACTATATCGCCCTGGCCAGACACGCATAAACATTTCAGAGGGAAGGAGGACCTAACTGCTGAAACCACCAGAACGACAAGACTTGAAGATGTGTAGCACCATCGACACTTTATCTCACTTAGCACGTCCGGGTTCCCAACTACATCCTGCTGTTCTGACAAGAACAAAGCTGGAAGTTACATTAATTTTCATGTAACAATATCAACAAAACATCAAAGAGTGCACACACTGAAACAGATATTTTCCATCAAACAGAGAAAAGGACTGTGCTTTTATCTGGGGTGTAGATAATTGACATATCAAACGACGGTGAAGTAAGCCCGCAGGCGGTGAAAATGATGTGGAAGAAAAGTGTGTCTCGGCAATTATTTTAAGCATTGACGATTAATTTACCAACCATCCTTGCACATTGTGTGTGTGTGTGTGTGTGTGTGTGTGTGTGTGTGTGTGTGTGTGTGTGTGTGTGTGTGTGTGCTGAGTGTGCGCGTGCGCCCGCGTATTGATCTGTGTGTGTGTGTGTGTGTGTGTGTGTGTGTGTGTGTGTGTGTGTGTGTGTGTGTGTGTCCTTCATTTAACGTCTATCCACTATTCGTGATATTAGACACACACAAAAAAGAAGAAAAAAGGGAAAAAAAAAAAGAAAAAAAGTGAATGTGTACGGAGTAATTCCGGGCGTGCACATAATGTGTGTATGTGTATATGTATGGGTGCGCGTGCACGCGAATGTGTGTTGTGTGTGCTGTGTGTGTGCACGCGAATGTGGGGTTGTGTGGTGTTGTGTGTGTGGTGTGTGTGTGTGTGTGTGTGTGTGTGTGTGTGTGTGTGGTGTGGGTGTGTGGTGTGTGAGTATGTGAGCCTGTGTTGAGTGAGAAAGTTGTGGATGTGTAAGTGTGTGAATATCTTTACACAAGTTATAAGTGAAAATTAACATGAAACAAAATACTTATAACCAACAACTAACTAATCAATTAAAGTCAAAACGGATGACAGTATTAAAGAAGAAAAAAAATAAAGAAACAAACAAAAATCCTTTGCTTTCCTCCCCCCCCCCCCCCCCCCATTTTATCCACCCCACCCCCCTTCCTTCCTTATCTCCCGTAAATAAAGTTAATAAAAAAAAATATTATAAGTATTTTCCAAGGGGGGTGCGTTCTAAGTGTACAAAGAATTCGTATGTTAAAGCTGGTGACTCAAAAATGGCCTGCACAGTATTTTGCTTCAATACTGGAATGATGTTTTTTTTCCATATCATTGCATGAAACAAAATGAACGGGAGTAATTTTGTTTCCACATACGCAAACTACGGTTTTTTTTTACATATTTTGTTTTAAATGCATTAAGTTTCCACCTGTGCATTAATGAGAGTAATTTTCTATTAAGATTAAAATTCTCTTTGATTCTTTTAATATCAAACAGTTCTTTATAGACGTGATCTACCATACTATATTCGAGCGCTTTCCAGACATGCGACTTAACTAAGTTACACTGTTCGTGTACTGATAAGGGAAATCAAACAATTCTGAATCAAAACTATTTTTGGCTCCACGTTTAGCTGCCCTGTCTACTTTTTCATTATAATGAAAAGAACAATGTGAAGGAATCCAACAAAAAGCTACATGGGTTCCTCTTGCAATTAACATGTGTATCATACAACTTATCTCTATGATCATTTCAGGTCTTGTGTGCAATTGAAAAACTTTTAATGCCTGAAGAGCTGATTTAGAATCAACACAGAACAGAATTTGAAATATTGTTTTTTGGAAAGTTTAAAAGGTAATTTAAAGCCAGGAGTATCGCTGTTAATTCTGCTGTAAATATCGATTTGTTAATTCCGATATAAAATGGTTTCTCTACTCTCAAGTCTGGTATTAAGAATGCACAACCTGTTTGTTTATCAATGCACGAACCGTCTGTATATTTTCAAATAATTTGAATAGTTCTTTTCAACATGGCATTTGATATAGCTGCTAACATGTTTATGTTTTCATCTTTTTTTATATTAGTAAGTTCAGTTTCAAAATGTGCTTTATTAAGCTCCCATGGTGGTATAGGAGAAAATAACGGTCTAATGGGTAGAGCATCGTTATCGATTGAAACTCCAGAATCAGTGATACTTTTTGACGTGTACGTTGCCAGTGTTTTTTGAGAAGCTATAGATTTTGCTCTTTTAGGAAAATCAATATCTGGCCTCATTTTTATTTCAGATCTGATGTGCGTTTTATTAGTTGTACTCTTGATTACAAATTTACAACACGCTAACTCTCTGTATTCATCTAAGGGAAGCATCTGCGCTTCGTAATACGTACGAGAAGATGATGCGTGCACCGGAAGGCCAAGTGCTAATTTCAATGCCTTGCACTCAATACTTTCAAGCTTTTTCAATAGGTATTTGGAGCGCTAAAGATTACTTCTTGGGCATATGTTATTTTCGACCTCATTAAGGATTTACATAGAGTTATCAATGTAGATGAATTCTGTCCCCATTTTTCTTTAGAAATAATTTTAAGGAATTTAATATTTTCCTCGCCTTTGTTAATAAGTATTCAATATGAGCGTTCCATGATAGTTCAGATGTGAAATGGACTCCTAGGAATTTAACTTCTGTAACATATTTAAGAGGTGTTTCGCCCAATGTAAAAACAGGCAGTTTTTCTGGATTATTACCACTATTGAAAAGAATTATATTTGTTTTTTCAATAGCTAAGTTTAATCCATTTAACTTCATGTATTCCGCCATCCTATTGAGTTCGTCTTGATAGATCTTTCTGATGAAATTTATATCACGCTGTGGAGTTTTCTTTTAAGAGTTACTTCCATCCACATGCAAATATCATCTGCATATTGAACGAGAACTACCTTTTTAGATAACTTATTTGGCAAATCATGCAAAAATAGCAATGAGAAAAGAAGCGGAGCTAACACTGACCCTTGGGGGATTCCCATTGACAAAGTTCTACTGGTGGAATATGTTTTTCCTATTCTTGTTTGTATTACCCTATCTTTCAGAAAGCATTTAACATAATTGTATACATTTCCTGATAGTCCAATATTTTAAAGTTTGTTTAATAGCTGTGAATGCCACACTTGATAGTAAGCCTTAGTTATGTCAAAAAATGTAGCCAGGACACATTTACGTCTTGCAAATTGTTTCTTTATATTTGTTGATAATTTCAATAATATTTCTGTGGTAGATCTTCCTTAACGAAAGCCATCTTGATTAATAGGAATGATGTCATTTTTTTTTTACAGTAATGTGCTAGTCTATTCAAAACAATTCTTTCTGATGGTTTAATGTGTGTGTGTGTGTGTGTGTGTGTGTGTGTGTGTGTGTGTGTGTGTGTGTGTGTGTGTGTGTGTGTGTGTGTGTGTGTTGCGTGTGCGTGTGCGCGCCCGCATATTGATCTGTGTGTGTGTATTTGTGTGTGTGTTTGTGAGCTGTATGTGTGTGTGTGTGTGGTGTGTGTGTGTGTGTGTGTGTGTGTGTGTGTGTGTGTGTGGTGTGTGTGTGTGTGGGAGGGGGGGGGGGAGGGGGGGGTCTCGATTTGTTCTTGACAAAAAGTGCGACGATGATGATAACAATATGGATAAATGAAGAAAAGGAGCTAGTGACTGATCAAAACAACAAATGAACTAAAAAAGAAAAATAATATTATGGTGGTCTGTCACATGAACACAAAGAAATACAGGGAGGAGAAGAAGGACAATGCTTTTGAATGTGTAATTGCCTGATATGACCCTTGCTGTCCGCCGGGCTATCAAAAATCGTACATAGGGCGGTCTTTTTTTTTTCTTCTGGGAACATGCACATTACATGATAACGCTACAAGGTCAATTCACACAGATATAATACAATCCACTGAACTACACGTACATCTTAATAATCTATAAAGCCGATGAAGATGATGTTGAAGCTATCAGATCACATTCTGGCCAATGACAGGTTTGTACAGTACGCTTCCTTTCCCAGCATAGGCCAGCGTCAACCAGGCCCAAGAGATACAAACACCTGCGGTATTGGACAGGCAGTTTGAACGAAACTTCCTGTGGCACGTTTTTAAGAGGAAAATAACGCAGTGTTATCCCATTATTTGTGGCCACCCAGATCCTGTATGTATGGATTTTCTGAATCATGTTTAGTTTAAAAGCTCGAGGTATTTTGATTTTAAATCTCATTTCCATTGACAGATTCTGTAAATAGCAGTGAACACTAGCTGTCCAGTCTTCAGTGTCTCTTTAACCGCGTTTTTTAAGTACTTTTTGGCATTTAAGTGGTTCTATGTTTTCACCGACTTAAAAAAAAAAGGTTATGGAGTTAGTGAAATGGCTGGCTGCTGATGAAGTAAGTAGAATGGTTGGTGCTGTCACTACAGCCTTGTTTTGTCTGCACTGAGACGTGAATAGATGAACTACTATGTCATGAATTTGTTAATTGCAAATGGTATTGCGTGCATTTATCTCTCAGGACAGGACTTTGTTCCGTGTGTGGCGAGAGCCCAGAAGGGACATTGCATGGCCTGTAATAAAACTGGAAGGTTTGCTTGACATTATCATCTTTTGCATTATCACTTTTATTAATCCTAGCCCCCCCCCCCCCCCCCCCCCCCCACCGGTCTTTCATAGCACTGTTTGTCAACTTGTGCCACCATTTACCCGATTTGTTTCTGTATTCAATGGTAAAGCAATGCAACTTTACTAGAAAAATGTTGTGTGTGTGTTTTTTTTAAAGATCCTGATCAAGAACATGATGAGACAGAAGGCAGAGAGGAACGTCATACATCTGAGTAGGACAAACCAGGTCACCCTGTTTTAGTATATGCACAAGCTGAAGGTGAGCTTACCCCCTTACGGCCAGGGAAGGCAGGTGGCGAACACGGTACAGCTTATCTTACTGGAATGCACCTCACTTCCCTGATGACCTGAGAGACAGAGCTTCGCCAGATGGCGCTGCGATGGACCGGAAGCTCTTGGGGAGTATTGTGGAACTCTGAAGAACGGCAAAGCTCATTTCAGTTACGGGTCTGCGACTGTGACAGCCAACGAAAGAAGATAAAGAAACTGCAGACAGCTGAATTTCACAGATTTAGGTTATGCACCAACTGATAATCGGTGGTGTGCAGGGCAGCTGCTCGGACCATTGTTGTTGTGGTGCGAGTATTTCATCCGGTGATATACTTTAAACAAAAGACTTTCAGAATACTCACTGTTCTGGAGTATTCTTACTTACTTTAGATGCTTCCGTGTCTTGCGAAGCATGAGGCAGTCAAGGCGCTCCACTGCGTACGGTCCTCAGCCATTCTGCTGGCGTCACTCCATCCTCTGTCACCGAGTTTGAGGACTTTCTCCACTGTCTGTCGCCAGTGGATTATTGGCACCTCTTAAAGTGCGTGTCTCATCTGGAAGCATTGTCGTATGACAAAGGCATGAAACATCATGCTTCCTGACTTTGCCTCGTGACAGTAGTTTTGTCCAAAGTAGGAAGCCTTTTATTTCGGAATGGAATGTTATATGGAATGCTCTTTATTTGCGCTTGCTTTACTTTGGCGATAGTTCAAGAAAGCTGACATTGAAAAGTCAATGAATGCCGTCGCTTGAGTCTCAGACTGACGTGCGGCTGGTAGTACACGTTAACAGCTCAGCCCTGATTTCTTGTAGGCATCGAATTATTATGTTGCATAGCATTTATCAAGGAGAAGCAGAAAAGATGGCTTGAGCAGCACCCAGACTTCAACACGAGGATGCATACTACCTGCTGCGCAGACCAGACCAAGTGAGCATTGTGAGACTGAGGACAGGGCACTCATACATTACGCATTTTATGCAAAGCAGAAACTGCCCCTGTGAAACGCAGTCTATGAGAACGTAGCAGACAAAACTTATGATCTATTTCTGAAGCGAGCTTGTCGTTTGGATTGCAGTAAGATAGTCGTTTGGATTGCAGTAAGATAGTCGTTTGGATTGCAGTAAGATAGTCCTTTGGATTGCAGTAAGATAGTCCTTTGGATTGCAGTAAGATAGTCCTTTGGATTGCAGTAAGATAGTTGTTTTGGATTGCAGTAAGATAATCGTTTGGATTGCAGTAATTTAGTCGTTTGGGTTGCAGTAAGATAGTCGTTTGGATTGCAGTAGGACAGTCCTTTGGATTGCAGTAAGATAGTCGTTTGGATTGCAGTAAGATAGTCGTTTGGATTGCAGTAAGATAGTCGTTTTGATTGCAGTAAGATAGCAGTTTCAATTACAGTAAGATAGTCGTTTGGATTGCAGTACGATAGTCGTTTGGATTGCTGTAAGATAGTCCTTTGGATTGCAGCAAGACAGTCCTTTGGATTGCAGTAAGATAGTCGTTTGGATTGCAGTAAGATAGTCGTTTGGTTTGCAGTAAGATAGTCCTTTGGATTGCAGTAAGATAGTCGTTTGGATTGCAGTAAGATAGTCGTTTGGATTGCAGTAAGACAGTCCTTTGGATTGCAGTAAGACAGTCCCTTGCTGCCTTGGCTTAAGGCTGTGTCAGGCTAATTGACATAGGCTAGAACACCAAGGCTACATCAAAATGTTGTTATGCTCTGCATAGTTATGCGGGGATTGTCTTCAGTTGTGACAAGCTCCTAGCATAACATTATCAGTCTCTAAAATCCCCCGAAGTCGGAGTGTGGCTGCCCATGTGGCGGGTAATCAAAAACGGTCACACACGTAATGTTCTTATCCCCAGCTGATGCATTTGTACCATAGTGTTCAAGTACTTCGGCTGTTTGGATGATCCCTGGAGTCTTTTAGCCAGGGTACGACAACAACACAACAACAGTCCCTTGGATTGCAGTAAGATAGTCGTTTGGATTGCAGTAAGATAGTCGTTTGGATTGCAGTAAGATAGTCCTTTGGATTGCAGTAAGACAGTCCTTTGGATTGCAGTAATATAGTCCTTTGGATTGCAGTAATTTAGTCGTTTGGATTGCAGTAAGATAGTCGTTTGGATTGCAGTAAGACAGTCCTTTGGATTGCAGTAAGATAGTCCTTTGGGTTTCAGTAATTTACTCGTTTGGATTGCAGTAAGATAGTCCTTTGGATTGCAGTAAGATAGTCCTTTGGATTGCAGTCACCAGGCAGTGTCAAAGATTGTAGATTTCCAGACGAAGCTCAAAAGAAGATAAAACAAAACAGGCTGTTTGCTGTCATAAACGAATTCTTTGCTGAAAATGGTGTTGTTGTTTTTTAGACGTTGTCTTCTCGCTTCCGTTTTTGACTTCGTCATTTGGAATATGGGTGTCGAACACTTGATTCAGATTCTTGATCGTGCGCCTGAAACGGATCGTCACCGTTTTAGTTTAATCTAATTATCATAATGCGACCGACCCCAGGCAGGATCTTTTGTCAGGACTGTCAACATGTAGGGGGAAAAAGACCTCATCCTCAAAAATGACAATATGTCCACATACACACCCATTGGCAGCACTACTAGACATCCTCATGACTGTCAAGAATTAGCCATGCTGAGAGCTTAATTGTTCAGTCCCAGATTAACAGAGTAAAGGACAAAAATTCAAGCTGAACATTTCAATGAACAAAAAAAAAATCATAAAAGACCGCACGGATAAGTGACAGCTGCAGAAATGACAGTTAATGTCCACTGTGTACCGATGTACAATTTTATCAGCTAGTTGTCAGATTTCAGCAAAAAGCTGGCATATTTTAAACTTAGATTATGACAAAAAAATAAGATCAGCAAGTGAATGTCCATCTGTTAAAGAAACACACACAAACAATGCATGATGTGAGTCAATTAAGAAAATAAGACAGATGAAAAAAACACACAGGAGGATGGAGGCCCCACTGTCAAAAAAAAATCAAAGAAAAAGAAAAAAAAAGGATTGTGACAAAAAAACACAAACATGTACAATCTTTCTTTAATAAAACAAAAAGACAAGATCACAATAGTATTCAGATAGAGGGCGACAGTGAAGAAACATAAAAAAGCGAAGTCAAAAAGAATGACAGAAAAGAAATTTAGCAATACATATTTCCAGTGAACAGAATACTAATTGTAATGGGGAAAAATCTAACATTCTCGAAGAAGCCATCATCAGCCGGAATTTGGGAGTTATCAACATAAATGAATGATATCACGTTGCGTTTTGAAACAAACATGTCGAACATACGCCCTCACCCGTTTCGAATACGCAGTGGGTAGTATACAATGATGACCACAAAAACCGTTCTACCAGTTCTGTCCGAATCGTGCGTCCCACACGTGTAATTGTACCGGCGCCTTACATTAACAGGTCCTCAACTTTCCCCATATCCAGTGGTGATTTGTTTTGCCATGGGCTGTCAGTAAGTTCACGTCTCTGTGTTTACTGCGTAACATCTGCTGCCCACGCACGTACGCTAATAGATCGTCTCAGTGCAGCGACTGTGGTTGACACGCTGTATTTATGCTGACTGTTTTTTGGCACTGGGGCATTGGGGGAGGTGGAGGAGAGGGTGGGGAGGTCATACGTGCCTCCTGGCTGGTGAAATCAGTGAATATTTGCCACGGATATAATGGACCCTCAGGCCTCTTTTGGTTCCTCCCCCCCCCCCCCCCCCCCCCCGGAGAGGAGATCAGATCCCACCCATCCCATCCTCTTCCCTCTCTAAAAACAAATCCGTTGGGAGAGAAGAGACCACCCACACATCCCACATCCACCTCCACATACACACACGTCCCCCGACTTTACAAAAAGTTCTTTTTTGATGAGCGGTGTTACCTTCCCATCATCCCCTCCTGCCCCCCTCCCCCCCCCCCCCCCCCCCCCCCCCCACCCCTTTTACAACATTTGGTATCTCCTCCTTTCTTGTAAATGATCCGGCCCAGCTGTCACACACACACACACACACACACACACCACACCCCCCGCACCACACGCACCGCACACACACACACACACACACACAAACACCACACACACAAACACACACACACACACACACACACACACACACACACACACACACACACATACACACGCACGCACGCACGCACGCACGCACGCATGCACATACACCCGCATGCACGTGCGCACGCATGCATGCACACACACACATCACACACACATACACAACACACACACTCACACACGCACTCTCTCATACAAATGTGTGTGGTGTGTGTGTGTGTGTGTTGTGTGTGTGTGTGTGTGTGTGTGTGTGTGTGTATGCGCGCGCGCGCGCGCGCGCGTGCGATATTGTTGACAGACAGACAAAGAAACACATTTCGGTGACTGAAACGAAAACCTCTCCGACAATGGTGATACACTTGCGCTCGTGTGGAAAACAAGCGACACCGATAAAAAGTAACATGGAAGCGAGATACATTTGTGGCGTACTAAACATCGACAAACGCATACCGTGATCTCTTTCAATCCGAAAAGATCGAATCGAATCATTTCAGCCACGACCGCCATCTCACCAACGTCAATTCTCCACACAGTTGTTAAAAAAAAGTCTTTATTTGAAAAAAAAGACCTTCTGAAACACGCTAAAATGCTTTAAAAACCCTTACATTCCGATTAATCTTAGATCTTCAATCTTCATCTTCAAAATTGTAGGTCAGCCGTCATTGTTGACTATTATTGACCTGTAGATCACATGAAAAAACATTTACCTCTTACAGGAACCCAAAACTAATGTCAGGTGGAACATTTTCTGAACAAGGCTTTCACGCAGTCCGCTGTAAAGTTTGTACGTCTGTGTCATGTAAGTCCCAAGAGTCAATAACAACATGTTTTATACACAGTGCCTCACCACATGGAATGCACCACGGAGCAGCAAAGAAACATTAAATAATTTTGAAAAACGCTGACACTACGGCGTGGGTGTAATGGCACTGAAGGGGCACAGAAGGTGAGACTGAAAAAAAGTGTCGTTAAAATCGGACCCGTTTTAATGTAATCTTGTTCAACGGATCCTGAATTTACATTTTGATCCAAAGTTCATCGATTCCCTCTCTCTACCAAGTTTCGTGAAAAATCGGTTCAAATTTTGTGTGATCTTGCTGGACGGATTGCTGAATCCCAATTTTGATCGGGGTCCGCATCAAAATTTGTGTGTTCCTTCCTTGCGCCATATCCGTCACTCCACCACATTTAGTTAAACATCGATTCGGCTTTCACGTGATTCTTGCCGAACAAACGCTGTATCCAAATTTAGATCCGGATATGCACAAGATCTAAAGAGTTGGACCGTTGGCCAGACTCCATCTCAACATCAAATGTCGTTAAAAACTAGTTCAGTTTTTGGTGTAACTTTCCTGAACGGATCCTGAATCCAAAGGTTGAACCGGATCCTCCCCAAACATTAGTTGGTCCGTCCTTACGCCCATTCTATCGTTCCACTAAATTTATTTAAATCGGTTTCCGCTTTTTCTTGATCTTTCCAAACTGATCC
>CM031604.1:54567835-54577835 GCA_018398815.1 Conus ventricosus | reverse complement strand
GTTGCAGTTCCGGAGGTTGTTCCACAAAAAAACTTGATCAAGGATGTTAACGGGGTGGGGTGGGGGGGGGGGGAGAAGCAAAATGTAACAAGCAATATAAGTCCACAGTTATATTTGTTCAAACTGGGCCATTCCCCCTTCCTCTCTCTCGAGCGAAAATACAAAAAACATTGTGACACAAACAATCCGTTTTTAATCTTGCATTGCTGTCTTCTCGAAGACAATCAAATGCAGTGTTAATGTTTTCAGGCGTCTACGTCGGTCATTTCCACTTCTCGTGCTGTGTGGCTCGTTTTACTTGCAAAACCTTCAGGGGGAAACGGACACCACAGACGCCGACCATGATCCATTCCGGTAAATCATCAAACTGACTCTGAGTAGCTGTGGTAGCCGTGGGCAGATCGTGTTTCCCATGGACACGTGATCTCACTGGGTGGGTTGTATTGCTGGTGTACACCAACACATGTTAGTACCCTGCACAGAGTGAGAGAGAGAGAGAGAGAGAGAGAGAGGACAGAGAGACAGAGAGAGAGAGGAGTCGATTCTGATATGGAAACAGAGATTCGCGATTCTTTTACGTCTACAAGGCACAGGGCCCCAACTGAAACGGACAAACAGTTTAAAATAAAGGGGGGGTGAATCTTTCCCAAGCATTAAGAGAGAGAGAGAGAGAGAGAGAGAGAGAAGAGAGAGAGAGAGAGAGGAGAGAGAGAGAGATAGGGAGGAAGAGGGGGAGAGAATAGGAAGAGAGGGGGGAGGACCCTCTCCTATCTTAGCTCAGAGTGGGAGAGGAGTACGTGGAGAGTTGAAGAGAGAGAGAGAGAGAGACAGTCAGACAGACAGGACAGTGATAGAACAGACAGATCGGACCGACTGACAGACAGACAGTCAGACAGACAGACAGAAAGAGATTAAAAAAATATGTTAAGTCTTGCGGTTGTAAAAGTTATAATTTGTCTATGTAGTTTACTAGCTAAGATAAAAAGAATAGCAATCATTCCTTTCTGTTATGGATGGCAAATCTTGTGTTGTGTGACTAAAGGATCCTATGCCATACGGAAACGAATGCAGGTACTATGTTTTAAGTAGATATACGTTAAAGTGACCGTGCCATCTGCTCTAAAATCTGTTTTGTTTCGGCGCTTTAGCAACGCAGATTATTCTTTCCCACTGAGTTATAATGTGTTCTCAGTTCAAATATCATATTTTTTTGGAACTGTGACAATTCAGCAATATGTATTTACATAATATGCATGAAATTAGTGGAGAGAGAGGAGTGAGAGAGAGGTGTAGGACGAGAAGAGAGGTGACGAGAGAGACGTGAGAGAGAGAGTGAGAGGAAGAAAACACAGTAAGCAGAAGAAAAATCCCGGCCTACATGCATCCTTTAATCAACGCTCATCTGTCTCGTTCTCTCAAGTTACCATCTATTGATATGCATCAAACAGCAATACGGACCACACACACAACACACACACACACACGCGCGCGCGCGCGCGCGCGCGCGCGCCGCACTACTATCTATTATCTATTTATATTTAATATATATATATATATATATATAATATATGTATTATAATATTTATTCAGCCTGTCAAAACAGCCACACGACTATCCTCACGCGCCCAGAATCAGTGAAGTCGAATCACACCATGATGTGCTTGCGGAAACAGCTGCCATACTATTCCCATCTTACAGATCCTCTCCTCATCACGATCGGTCGGGCTCAAGCACTCTCCGTGTTGTGAACGTGCTTAAGTGACTCAGGGGGTTACTGGACATGCCATCTATAAAAATGACGAGACGTTGCCCTGTTCCAGCCAACAACCTTAGGTGGGACACATGCGCTTGGTTACGGATCTCTCACTCTCTCTCTCTCTGTGAAGACTTCATCAAACCAGTGCATGTTGTCCATGGTGGTGATCACCCTTGGTTGGTTTCTCCAGACGGCTGGGGTGGAGGGACCTGAGGGACGGGTGGTGTACGGCGTGGGGACGTGGTCTCCCCCCTACTCCTTCCCTGGCTGCTCTCCTGCAGTACGGCAGCTCCGCTCTGTCTGCGGGCGCCGTTGTCTCAAACAGCAACTACGCAATCACAGCCGCGCTTTGCGTGGACGGCGGCGCGGCCAGCCAGTACGCGTGGCCTGCGGGCCTCACGACCTGTTCGCCTACGAGCGGCAGGCAGACCGTCAGCGTGGCGGCCATCACCATGCACCCCAGCTACAAACCCCAACGGCAACGGCTTCCCCACCCTCAAACGACCATCGCCGTTGCTGCGACCTGTCCAGCCCGCTGACGCTAGCGGCAAGTGCCAGGCCGCCATTCTGGACACCGGCAGCAACTTCAACAAAAACCAGCCCGCCGTCCTGACGGCTGGGGACGACTGTACCGGGGAGGAGGCTGCCCCCCCCCCTCCCCAGGGAGCTGAGCGGCGGGGATCGTGGAGGTCTCTCCCACAGCTCGTGCCGATTACTACTGGGGCAGCGTGGGTCAAACTCGGTCTACACGTGTGCGTCAAGGTTCTGGGGGACAGGATTTTCGGGGACTGCAAACGGAGACAGCGGCGGCCCCGCCAGGTTCGGGACACGGTGATCGGGCATGGGACAGCTTCGTGCCAGTGGGTGTCTGACCAACTACCCAGCGACTACGTTCAGGGTCAGCAGCTACTTCTCCTGGATCCAGTCCACTGTGCCGCAGGGCTGTTCTGATACTGTCAGGAATATGTTATGTTAGTCCTGATAAGTCAGTGACATGCTGACGACTCGGTATGGAACTTTCCGTTTGTCCTTTGAGAAGGGAATAAATGTCTTCTAAAGAGTTCGAAGTGGGGGTAAGGTACCTGAGACCGAGAGAGTCTTTTCTTTTTAAGTCTTTGATCACACACACACACTCGCATGCACCGCTAGCACGCACGCACGCACAAATTTACTCACGCACGCACACACGGCGCGCGCGCGCGCACACACACACCCACACACACACACACACACACCACACACACACACACAGGCGCGCGCGCGAGCACGCACGCACGCACGCACACACACATAAAACACACACCCACCACACACACACACACACACACACACACACACACACACACACACACATTGTTCACTCGTTCCCACGCGCACACAGCACGCACGCACACACACATAAGAAATTAAACATAAGCACGCGCGCATGCAAGCACGCGTCCACATGTGCACCTGCGAAGAGAGGAGAGAGAGAGAGAGAGAGAGAGAGAGGAGAGAGAGAGAGAGAGAGAGAGAGAGAGAGTATTCGTATTATGATGAAATGTACACGTTATGTAATAAGCTAAAATGAACAAATTAATTCGACATTACCAGCGTCAAAGTTGCTGTTTTCTGAATGAAGGTCAGGTGGAAAGTAATTATCCATCCACAAGTCAGTGGGCCTGAACATGACATGCCATTTTTTAAATAACATTTTCATTTGCTGTTTTTGCTGTTCACCATAGATGCAGGAAACAAAAAAATAAGTAACAGGAACAGCAACAACCAGAAATAAGGTAGAAAACAAGCCAAAAATGAAATAAGATAAAATAGACGAACACATAGAAGAAAAACAAAACTTTAGTATAGCATCATATTGTATTAAAGTATAGTTACTTATTGATAAACATAGCGCAATGCATTAGGAAATATTACTAATCCGGTATGCATCGTATTATTCCAATACTGCTACTCGTAAGAAATGTACACATGCTTTTAATGAAACAAACTAAAACACGCAGGATAGACAGAGTCAGACAGAGAGATCAATATGGATACACGAATAGTATGGAAAACATATGTCATGTGAAAGGTGCAATATACTTCTTACTTTCTTTCCTTTGATCTTTAAGTCAACAGATGTCCACTACATTCGTAATTCGATCTTACTGATGAAAGGAAGATCCTTGTGGAAATGGAGACTGGGTTAACATTGCAGAAATATATCACAAACTGCAAGTGGGTATATCTCATACATTATCACAGGTGCACTGAATGTCAGACACACGGGGAAACGCTTTCAAATATTCCGTTCAGAGAAAGAAAAAGAAAGATGTAAAGATAAATGACAAAGGCATTTGATTATTGACCGCTCCGTCGTCACATCAAAGCGGTCACAAAAAACAACAACAAACAACAACAATCTCTTATGATAAAGTAAAAAAGGATATCAAACTCTCTCTCTCTCTCTCTCTCTCTCTCTCTCTCCTCCTCTCTCTCTTCTCTCTCTTCTCTCTTCTCTGTGTGTTGTGTGTGTGGTGGTGTGTGTGTGTGTGTGTGTGTGTGTGTGTGTGTATGTGTGTGTGTGAGTGTGTGTGTGTGTGTGTGTGTGTGTGTGTGTGTGAGTGTGTGTGTGTGTGTGTTGTGTGTTGTGTGGTGTGTGTGTGCGTGTGTGTGTGTGTGTGGTGTGTGTGTGTGTGTTGTGTGTGTGTGTGTGTGTGTGTGTTGTGGTGAGGGTGCAGTGCAATTTCTGACAATTTCGCGTTTATATGCAACGGTTAATCAATCGATTTCTCATGTTTAGTAAATGACCCCTCGATAGCGAGGAATGGGCAGCTATCTGCTATCTGTTAAACGCCGCCCACATCACAGATCGGCAGATGGCGCTGATCATTGGTCTGAAATCAACGCAGACTATGCGTATCAAGCTTAATCGACAAGTCTCACTCTCTCTCTCTCTCTCTCTCTCTCCCTCTCTCTCCTCTCTCTCTCTCTCTCTACTTTTTTCTTTTGTGGTGTGTGTGTGTGTGTGTGTGTGTGTGTGTGTGGTTGTGTGGTGGAGAAGAGAGAGAGAGAGAGAGAGAGGAGAGAGAGTGAGAGAGCGTGGTGGTGTGTGTGTGTGTGTGGTGTGTGTGTGTGTGTGTATTGTGCTTGCATGAGCGCGCGAGTATGTGTGTGTATGTGTGTGTGTATGTGGCAACGCGCGTTGTGGTGCAGCGTGCTGTGCGTGTGCGTGTGCGTGTGTGTGTGTTTGTTTTGTGTGTGTGTGGTGTGTGTGTGTGCGTGCGCGCGCGCGCGCGTGCGCGCACGCGGTGCATATGTATAAGTATTGGTCTGAAATAAACCGAGAATATGCCCATCAAGCATAATCTACAATGTGTGTGCGTGCGTGCGTGCGTGCGTGCGTGCGATGCTGAGAAAGAAAGAAAGAGAGAGAGAGCGCTGTGCGCGCGCGCGCGCGTGTGTGTGTGTGTGTGTGTGTGTTGTGCGCGCGCGCGCGCGTGCGCGTGCGTGTTATATGTGATGAGCGCGGACAGAGTGTGTGTGTATGTGTGTGTGTTTTGTCTGTGTCTGTGTCAATGTATGAGTGTGAGCGCGCGCGCGCGCGCGCGCGAACGCTCGCGTGTATGTGTGTGTGTGTGTGTGTGTGTATGTGTGTGTGTGTGTGTGTGTGTGTGTGTGTGTGTACGCGCGCGTGCGTGCATGCTTGCGTGGGCGCGCGCGCGCGCGTGTGTGTGTGTGAGTACGCACATTGTTGTTGCCGCTCTTGTGGAGGTTGAGGTGATTTTGATGTTCTTGCTTTCAGTTTTAACGTCTTTCAATTAAAAGTGACAGGAAATGTATGCGTGGCTGCCTGTCTGCGATCTTATTTGAGCGCGCGCACACAGACACAGCACACACCATGAATTCGTGCATGACTTGCTTTTTTACTGTATTTCAAAACAAAGCCACACAACACACACACACACACACACACACACCACACCTCTCTCTCTCTCTCTCTCTCTCTCTCTCCTCTCTCTCTCTCTCTCTCACACACACACCACACCACACACACCACACCCACACCACACACATCACACACAAGAAAGGGCAAACAACAAACCAAACGAGTATACCACCAACGAGCCTAAATACAAATGAATACACGCAAACAAGGTGCTAAGTAAAACTTCTTCACGAAAAAAAAAAATCAGCACAGACAAGTGAATTGACAACAAATAGGTCTTCTTCAGATGTCAGTTAACATCCAACCAACGTAATTTGGTGAGCGGTTATGTACTTTCACATTGACCGATTTTCTAGAAATCCACAACCAACCTGTAAGATTGGGCTACGAGTAACCAAACAATTGTGCTATCAACCGAAATTTTTTGGGGGCAACTTTGTGGCCTTGCATTGGCCAATCCAGCAATTCACAACCAACTTACAGTGCAAGCAACGAACCTGCAAAGCAATTCTACAATCTTTTCCATTGGCCAACTCCGCAGTCAAGGGAGATAAGGCCCGCCACTTATTTTCGCTCAACGTCTGGCAGCCAATTGCCTCCCATTGTGCTCTCTCCTCTCTCCTCTCTCTCTCTTATCGTCACCCAATTATCTCCCATTGATATTGCCGGGCGGTGCAACTTGAAGTGTTCTTCGAGCTTGGTTCTCAGAGGTGTGAGACGATATTCGGTGTGGCGATCGATTGGCGATGTGTACCTCTGTCTCTGTGTCTTTCTCCATCTGTCTCTCCCTCAATTTCTGAATACCTCGTACTGTTACTGTCTTTTCCTATCCCCCCCCCCCTCTCTCTCTCTCTCTCTCTTCTCTCTCTCTCTCTCTCTCTCTCTCTCTCTCTCTCTCCCCCTCTCTCTCTCTCTCTCTCTCCCATGCCCCACTCGCCCGCCCCTTCCCTCTGCACTCCAAACCCCTCTCCACATCTATACAATTTACATGCTTTTCTGACAGTGTGAATATCGCTTCGATTGTTAGGTGGGAACATTCCAGTCGTTACGTTTCTCTCTCTCCTCTCTCTCTCCCCTCTCTCTCTCTATATATATATATATATATATATAAATATATATATATATATATATATACAGGGGTGGTTTGCGTGGACTGATCACAGCTGTACCCAGCGACAGCTGTCGATGAAAAAAAAAATGAAAAAAAGAAGAAAAAACGATATGTGTGGGAATGAGAGTCAGAGTTTTCAACAAAACGAACTAAATCATAATAATGATAATAGTTAATGATGAGATAATAATAATGATAATAATAACGATAATAATAATAATTATTATTATTATAACAACAATAATAACAACAATAACAATAGACTAACCCCTCCTTCCCTCCAACACCACACCTGATGTCACATAAATCGGCTGACAAAAAAAATAATGATAATGATAATAATAACGGTAACAATAATAGTAATAAACAGCCACCCTTCCAACACCACCTTTGATGTCAGCAAAAATCGGAGATGCAGAGCAAAAACTGTGTCATCAAAATGTTATAAACCAACATCCTGTTCCCGTGTAGCATCTCCTTTGTTTTATTTTCTCGTCTCACTATATTTCATCATAGATAACCAACAAAATAAAATTTAAAAAAGGGAAAAAAAGCACCAACGTCAGATGATCCAAAGGCAGCACCCACATTTTGTCTACAGTAGTTCTGATGACGTATTTTCTATGAAAATCTTTTTTGTCGTTAACACTTTTTGGTTCTCGATTTTTCCCCTCCATTTTCCTTTAGCACAGCCGACAGCACACGGCTTTTTCAGAGCTTATATCCCCCCCCCCCCCCCCCTCCCTTTATTTATTTATTTCATTTTCTAGGGGAATGTGGGGGTTAGGGATGAGAGCATTCTTTAATGTGCTTTCAGATTTTCTGTCTCGGGAAAACTGGATCGCGTACGTGCATGTGTGCGGGGGTGCGTGTATGTGGGGTGTATGTGTGTGTGTGTGTGTGTGTGTGGTGTGTGTGTGTGTGTGCGCGCGCGCGCGCGCGTGCTAGCGTGTGCCAGAGTGAGCGCGTGCGTGCGTGCGTGCGTGCCCGTGGTTTCGAATCCGTCAACCCCCGTCCCTTTTCCCGGTACCCTGCCGTGATCTGTGTCTAACGAGGACAGAGGTACCAGAAAGTTCGAGCAGAAAAAATTCCAATTTTCTTTAAAAAAAAAAAAAAAAAAAAAAAGGAAGAAAATAAAATATGACGACGAAAAGAAGAAGAAACGAAGAAGACGACAACGACGCCGACGACGACTACGAAGAAGAAGAAGAAGAAGAAGAAGAAGAAGAAAGAAGGACAACAACAACAACAAAAGAGGAAGAAGAAAAAAAGGAAGGGGAAAGGGAGGAGGAGGAAGGGGGGAAAATAGAACGAGGAAAAAGAGCTGAAGTGGAGGAGGAAGAGAGGACAGAAGAGGAAGACGGGGGAGGGGGGGAGGAGGGGGGAGGGAGAAAGGAGAGGAGCAGCAGGGGGGGGGGGGGAAAGAAAAAAAAGTCTTGTAACATTGGATAAAGTTTCCGGGAAACTACAATGTCCTACCTGCATACGAACGCGCGCGCGCCACACACACAACAACACACACACCACACACAACACACCCCCCCCCAAACACACCAAGATACATACACACGCACGCACGTCCCAAAAACCACACCCCCACACACACACACCCCAACACCACACACACTAAAAATTATATATATATATATTTTTTTTATAATTATATATATATTAAAATATTTTATTAAATTTGTGTGTGTGTGTGTGTGTTTTTAATATTCCTTAAATATATTATATATATATATATAATATATAATATTTTTTAATATATAAATATAAACCCCTCCAAATTTTTACATTTTAAAAAACCAAGCTTACAAAAAGCCGAACTTAACTTTTCTTGCCAGTATTACACGCAGATTCGCTACGCATTGTACTTTTGTTGTCATAAACAACCGCATGCTTTTTAAAAAAACGAAGCGAGTCAAATGCAGGGCCAGGCCCTGCTGGCGAGTGGCCTTTCGGAAACAGTTCTATAATTCCTCTGAACTCCCAAATCAGGGGTTAGACTTACAGGCCTGGGTGGGGGGAGTGGGGGAAAGGGGGGTGGGGAGCCGGGGGAAAAAGGAGGAGAGGGGGGGGGGGGGGAGGAAAGGGGAAAAGAGAGCGGGGGGCCCACCATAATGATTTTATTCAGACTAAACCCCCTTTGGCAGCCAGGGGGTAATCATCCAGAAGAGGATAGGCAAAGGGAGGGGGGGGGGGGGGGGGGGGGGGGGGGGGGGGGGGGGGGGGGGGGGGGGGGGGGGGGGGGGGGGGGGGGGGGGGGGGGGGGGGGGGGGGGGGGGGGGGGGGGGGTTTTGGGGGGGGGGGGGGGGGGGGGGGGGGGGGGACTGACACTAACAAAACCTGGCAAAATGACTTCGCCACACCTGGCACTGAACCCAAAAAAACACCGGCACTGACACTAACAAAAACCCGGGACGACTCTACTCCCCCCCCCTCGCCACACCTGGCAAACTGCACTTAAAAAAAACCCCCTGGCACTGACCTTCCTCCCCCACACCCACCAGCAACTGATCTCGCCAAAAAACCCCGGGGGTTGAACTGCAACACCCCGGGACTGACCTCCGCCCAAACAACCCCTGGCCCTGAACCCCGCAAAAACCTGGACTGACTTCGCACACCTGAACTACACTTTTTGCAACACTGGCACTGACTCTCGCAACACCTGGCACGCACCCCCCCAAAAATGCCGACCACCCCCCAAAAACCTGGCCCCTGACCTGGGAACACCCTGGCCTTTACTCTCGCAACACCGGGGGCTGACTTCGCAACCCCTGACACTGAAACCCCCTTCGCAACACCGGCCCCTGACCTCGCAACAAAATGGGACTGACTCTCGCAACAAACCCGGACTGGTTTTGGCAAAAATTTTTAACAGAATGGGGAAACCCCGGACGCTGCCAAACCCTTCGAATTTTCGAAAACCCCCAAACCGGGGCCATACAAATTTTTGCCCCCCCCGCACTCCCAAACCCCGCCTGACCTTTGGAAACCGGAACCGGGGGTCAAATTTTTTTTTTTTCTTTCCGAAATGTTGTAAAAGTTTTTCCCCGGAATTTTTAACAAACTTTAGTTTTTTTTTTGGTTTTTTTTTGGAACCCGGGCCGGGATTAAAAACGCAAGGAATTTTTAGAGGAAACTGTAAATGATGGGGGCGCCTCTGAAGGAGGCCTTAAATTTTCAGGGCCCATCCTATCCT
>CM031604.1:54550056-54562556 GCA_018398815.1 Conus ventricosus | reverse complement strand
TCTTCAATCCGATTACTAAGGCGAAGTCAGCAGTCCGCTGCAGCGACCCCGCCGGTCCACACATTTTCTCCTGGACCTCAACCGGACTGGGCCACGTCTGGCATCTCAAGACTTTTCCAGTCGCTGTGGTTTGGCCCCTTTAAGGCCAGAGGCCCGTCGCAGTCGCCGCCGGGAGATCCACGGGATGAGCACCATGCCGTCGAATATCAGTCTGTATGGCCGTATTGGGTGAGAGGCGTATTGTCTGGTCTTCTCCTGTGCTTGAGACTCTGCAGGAGGTCTGCCCGCTGGCCTCAGCCGGCACATTCCGACTTCAAGGCAGCTCATGGTTGTCTGGTTTACCCTGGTAATACGGGGCTAACGTAACCAGGCATTGCGGGTTTGGACTCCAAGTTTTCCTTCCTTAGGCTCTGTTGGTTCGCGGCACCTTCTTCCGTGTTGTCCAGCGCATCACCTAAGCGCAAGGCGTGAGGGATCCCCCAATCCACCAACCAGGGCACGCGCCTCTACACTGTATATCCCCTGGCGCGGGGAAATCAAAGACTCCAATTCTATGGCCTTCCACGCCCTGCTTTTGAGAAAACCTCAGGCTGGATTTCCTTTTCATATCCTTAAGTTTGTGTCAAAGTAGTCTATGTCAGTAAGTTCAGGGGAATAACGTCGGGGAGGAGGTGGAGTCGTAGCTCGATCACGCTGGCTAGGCACTCAGCAGTTAAGGTCGTCAGAGTAGGTTAATAGCTGAACACCGTTGAAGAGACTCGACAGTAGCGCAGTGTCTCGTCTGGTGGGTTGCCTCTTGGCGATTCAGTACTGATTCTCCCTATGGCTGTGCAGCTGAGGCTACGATTGGACCCGGAATGATCGGCGTTGGAGTAATGCCTCAAAAGGGGACAGCACGAAAAACGGTTATGCAAATGGTACCTTTATCCCCCAATTGATTAACCTGTAATGCAGGGTCTCTTCTAGAGGGTGTCCTTGTGGAGCATGGCGTTATTGGTCCCCTCGGACTGGTGGTAGGGGACGACGTCAGGACTAGGTCTGAGAGTAGCTGCCCGCACGGGGATAAGGGAGTACGGTGGAAATGGACGGGAGGAGGTCAGAAAAGCGAATGTGTTTTTTTTCCTTCCTTCATTTATTTGTTTTATTATATTTATTCGTGTGTTAAGTCGTATGTTTGATAATACACCGTACACACACTTCTACCTAATCAATAACGCTCACCTTCCCTGTAAATATGTGGTATTATTTTACCATTCATTGACATCAATACCCAGTGGAACACAATATATTGATTTTTCAGTAAACGATGAAAAGATTCTAATTTGCGTCTTCCGAAAAAAAAAAGAAAGAAATCATAGCTTCTTGGTACTGTTCTGCTTGCTGCTGCTGCTGCTGCTGCTGCTGCTGCTTGCTGCTTTGTTATCAAGGCGAGGACAGCCATTAAAGCACGTGCAGCCAGAATGGACAACACAGCACGGCACCGCAGTGATAGGCAGAGAACAGGAAGAGGGCCATTACAGAGCCGTGGCCAGAGTGTTGTTGTCTGGAGATATCACGTGACCTCACGTGACTGTGAGTGCTTAGACTATTCGTTAAGTAGAACCACGTGTGGCCCAGCATGCCTCACATTTCCACTTCCGGTCCTCCCATAGCAACAGGGGTAAAAGCTCCGAGGTTTTGGTTGATTTCATCTGTCTGTCTGTTGTCTGTCTGTCTCTCCTCCAAAGAGGTGTGTGAGTGTAGTGTGTGTGTGTGTGTGTGTGTGTGTGTGTGTGTGTGTGTGTGTGTGTGGAGAGAGAGAGAGAGAGAGAGAGAGAGTGTGTGTGTGTGTGTGTGTGTGTGTGTGTGTGTGTGTGTGTGTGTGTGTGTGTGTGTGTGTGTGTGAGTCGTCCGTGCCTGCGTGCGTGCGCGCGCGCGTGTGTGTGTGTGTGTGTGTGTGTGCGTGAGTGTGTGCGTGAGTGCGTCTGAGTGCGTGGTGTGTGTGTGTGGTGTGTGTGTGTGTGTGTGTGTGTGTGTGTGTGTGTGTGTGTGTGTGTGTTTGTTTTATCTGTATGCCATACCTTTTCATTTTGCTTTTTGTTCGCTTTTTCGTTTTATTTGTCTTATTTTCTTCATCTGACTGTTGGTTTGATTACTCTCTCTTTCGCTCTTCGATCTCTCTATCTCCCTCCCTCCTTCCCCCTCCCCTCTCTCTCTCTCTCTCTCCCTCTCTCTCTCTCTCTCTATGAGTGTATTCTTCATAGATTTATACCCTTCTTACGTGTGCAACGATTTTCTATTTTTGTTCGGTAATATACGTATTTTATAATATCTAAATAAGCATTTTTGTGCTTTCTCTGCCATTCCCTTTCTTGAGGGCTACTTGAAAGAAAAATAGCCAGCTTGGGCTTATTTCGTTTTTTTCCCTCATTAGAAAGAGCCCTTCTCTCTCTCTCTCTCTCTCTCTCTCTCTCTCTCTCTCTCTCTCTCTCTCTCTCTCTCTCTCTCTTCCTCTCTATCCCCGAGAAGCAGTTCAAAACTAACGGATGAGGACTACGAAGAATCGTCTGTCATACTTACTTGGCTGTGCCCTGCGAATCCATTTCTCAATACCACCAACCCACCAACTACCAACATTCACACAGCCATTCCCTGAGCGAAAACACCAAGAGATCCATCTAAAAGTCAGTTTGTATCAGGAGGGGAAAGTTAACGAATCGTTCAGACTGGGAGAACGCTCACAACGTATTGAGCGCGGCGTTAAAAGCCCCCTCATGCCTGGACTTAAAAGCCCATGAATGGAGCAGGCTGAAAGCTTCCAAATGGACTGGTGGCAGCACGCAACTCCCCCAACAAGCCAAGTATCCTGTCCTGAGTCTCTAGTGACGGTCCGTCCCAAAGGAGTGAAGAGTGACAAAGGGAAAGAATCTCTTTGTGACGTGACGAGGAAGGAGGGGAGACAAGTGGCCGATGGACGAGGAAGAGTATGGGGCGCTAAATTTTGTCGAATTAATGATGGCGTCCTTGGTGCTGCGATGATGAAGAAGCGCCCTCTAGAGCGTGCTGGTCTGCTCGCTTTACACGGCAGGAGGGTATTTTCATGTCGTCTTCTGCTGCTATTGATTTTGCACCTTGTCAAGTACTGGTGAAAGATTTTCGTGAGATGGCCCTGATGAGCGTGACTTTCTGGTGGATTTTTAAGTCATAAATGTATTTTGTTTGCCGTTGAATGATAAAGACACACCCCCTCCCTCCAATTAAAAGAGAACTGCGCTCTCATAATCGCTGGATTTTGTTTGACATTTGAAACACGTTTCACTTCTTCACATGTATATTTTTCTTTCTTGCTTACGTTTTTGCAAGAAAGATCTAGGTCTTTAAAAAAAATTCTGGTCTTTCAGATATTTTGTTCAGCTTTTCTACCTTTCTGCAGTGATACAATTGTTGGCGTTGCCGTATTTTTTTTAAAGATCATGATTAGACTCTTGCTGTCACGTCGGATTAAAGAAAGTGATTTGGCCGAACTCAGGGTACTCTCTCTCTCTCTACTCTCTCTCTCTCTCTCTCTCTCTCTCTCTCTCTCTCTCTCTCTCTCTCTTCTCTCTCTCTGTGTGTGTGTGTGTGTGTGTGTGTGTGTGTTGTGTGTGTGTGTGTGGTGTGTGTGTTTCAGAATACAATAGCCAATGACTTAAAAAAGATATCCAAGAATGTATGTAAAGGTGCACATGTCTATGTATGTAAATTACAGGAAAGGCAATCAGTCAGTGGAAATACCTTGTATACATGTATGTAGACATGTATTTACGCCAATAACTATACGTTTACTAGTATGCTGTGGTGCTGAATTCACAATATAGGCCATTACAAAACCACTGAATAGCTTATCCTTCATTTTCTTTTTCATCTTTTTTTCCAGCACATCTCAGAACACGAAAAAGGAAATCTGTCAATATGGCGTAATCATGTTACCGGACATTCGTGTCAGTTTGCCATGAAAAAATGTCGAGTTTAATCAAAAATCCATAAGCGAATATTAACTAAGCTTTTGATGGCGATGTTTTCAATCACGTCCTCGGTCTGTTTGTTGCTCTGTCACACCCCTTTTCCATCTCTCTCTCTCTCTCTCTCTCTTCTCATCTCTCTCTCCTCTCTCTCCTCTCTCTCTCTCTCTCCTCTCTCTCCCCACACACACACACACACACACACACACACACACACACACACACACACACATATATATATATATATATATATATATATATATATATATATATATATATAATATATATATATATATATATATATATTGGCAGGGAAACTGAAGAGAGAAGGACCTCGAAACAAGTTGTTATCCCGGTTTTAAAATTTACTTTTAATCATTATATTTTTAATTATTATAATATAAATATATATATGTATGATATAATAAAATATATTTATATATATATATATATATTTGTTAAAATAAGGTTTTAAAAGTCAATCATCTACAAATGTTGCCTCCCCAAGGGGTTGAGCACTCGAAAATCAGTCAGGAAATTTAATCCACATGACCCAACTAATATAAATATTTATATATATATATATATATATATATATACATAAATAATATATGCATTCAGTTTATAACATCATCTAATCATAGCTGCATACTTGTTTATCTTGTTTATACCATTCCATATTGTACATTCCTCTGTAAAAGAACATGGCCTGTGTTATGAATTAAACCAATCACAATGCTTTCCTCCTCTATCACTCTCTCCTCTCTCACTCTCTCTGCTCCCTCTCTCTCTTTCACTCTCTCTCTCTCCTCTCTCTCTCTTCCTCAACCACTCTCCCCTTTCTTCTGGAGGTGAGACAGAGAGACAGAACAAGACAGACAGAGACAGCGACAGAACAGAGAGAATGAACAGAGTGTGTGTGTGTGTGCAGGTGGGGTAAGATAATAAATCATGTGCTATAGCCCACCGACCGCAAAGGCCACATCAGGGCTGGGATATTACAATAGTAGTTAGTACAGACAAAGATATTCATGAGTGACTTCTCTAATACTCCCCATCTCTCGTCTGTCTGTCTGCTGTCTGCTATCTCTGTCTGTCTGTCTGCTCTCTCTCTCTCTCTTCTCTCTCTCTCTGTCTGTGTGTCTCCTCTGCGCGCGCGCGCGTGTGGTATAGTGTGGTGTGTGTGTGTGTTGTGTGTGTGTGTGTGTGTGTGTGTGTGTGTGTGTGTGTGTGTGCGTCGTGTGGACAAACAACACCGATCACCCACGATGGAAAGATATTTCATGGACCTCAGTTTGAGCCTCATAATCCGTACACAATAAATCATCTCTGTATCTATGCTGTCTCACCAAAGAATCCTCATGCGCTCAATACTCTGACGATAATATGGCCTCATTCTATGAGGTTCACGCACAATTCATGCGTATTTGCTTGCCGCAAACGTTTCAGTCGCCGCAAACACGTCTCAGAATGAACGCCCCTTTTCTGTGTTCACTCCATGTCTGCAGGCGAGGTCCCACTAATGTTTCTCAACAATGCTCACTCATTTCTGTCTGGCAAGGTAGATTTGGAGACCCGTTTTCTTCAGACACTGTTGTAAATGCCACAACATTGGCAATGTCACTCTCCTGTGTCTGCGTATATTCGTGGCTGGTGTTTGGTCTGACTCTCCTTTTGCTCACTCCCTTCCTGCTCCCCCCTCCCCCCCCCCCCCCCCCCCCCCCACCTACCATCAACGCTACCCTCCGATCTGCCTCTTCTTTGTCTTCTTCCTCCCCTCGTCCTCCCTCTCTCTCTCTCTCTCTCTCTCTCTCTCTCTCTCTCTCTCTCTCTCTCTCTCTCTCTCTCTCTCTCCCCTTCAACAACCAAAGCCACTTGACACATTCCATAAAATCAAATGTAGTTCCTAAATTGTGAAGAGAAGAGCTAAAACCATGCCGACATATTCCCTACAAGACAAATTACACCTCCCAAATGATAAGAGATTCTTTAAAATGAATGACTTGACTGTGATCAAATCAGTCTATCATGTTAGACAATGGCATATAGTGAGCTGCTGGTATTTTTTAGTGCTTTGTACCATTGTCACGGACCTTCGGTTTGGATGGGTGTCTGCATGTTAAGACATGACAATCTGGTGAGCAAGGAAGAAAATACGGACAGGAATCTCACTGTCAACCACCCATTCAACGACAGACAAGAAGACACAACACAAATATCACACGTGAAGTGAATCAGTTAGCCTTTTCCGTCAAACTCACACTCTCACAGCAAATAGGAGAATGGCGTGAAAGAGTGTCACCATCCAGGGGACTCAGGAGACTAGATACCACGGAGGGTGTTACAGCAGCCTTAAAAGTAAAGGCGGTTAGAAACGGAAAAAGGTCTCGAAAAAATGTGTTGATGTTTTTGTTACAAAAAAGTCGATGTTTGGCGTTTTGTTACAATGTGAATATCCACTGTGCAATACATGAAGACATACAAAATTCACCGAACTAACAAGTGCAGAAATATTGTTAAACACTGTTCAGATGAAACCTTTTCATCAGTGTAGTGTTGCAGACACGGCTAAGTAAATCACTTAACAGATACCTTTTTGTCTTCGCTTTTCCATTCCTATAATATATTTGCACTGCATTCAATTCAATGCAAATGCTTCCAGCACTGAAGGATTTAACACAGTGTGGTTTTCTTCCACATAAAGAACCTTTTTAAAGGTAATTTTCATGTTCTTAGTCAAGAGCTCTGTACATACCTCACAAAGTCACTAAGGATAACTTCTGCAGCCACATAAATGATAAGAGTGAATACATTTGCATGATGTAAGTCTGGTAAAGATAGAAGAAGGGTCATTATACACATTTCATCACAGTAGGATACAGTTTTGAGCAGAAACAAGATGTGCTGAATCTGCTTGCCTGCTAGCACGTCACTTCGTGAGAATTCTTGAATGAACTGTGTTGTTGTTTTTTTTGCTGTATTGTTGCCACAATTTGAGGGGCACATAAGACATAGTAGTGATAAAACAAGAAGATGAAATGGATGTAAAAAAACATGTTCAGAAATGTCTTGCATTAGAGAGAGAGAGAGAGAGAGAGAGAGAGAGAGAGAGAGAGAGAGAGAGGAATACCGCCACCCCCCACCCCCTCCGTCTTTGCTAACAGAGATAGACCAGGAGCAGAGAAGATGCTCTGCATGCTACCCCCCAATCCGACTCCCACACCTCTCCTCCTTCCCGTGCTGTGAAGTTTAGCTCACCTAAACCCTGGCCTGCATCCAGTCAATGATTCATCAAAGCTGTTTCAGCGCCACAACCAAACTAGGCCGTTTGCTGGGGAAAAAAAAGGCATGAAAAAAAATGTGAAGATGGAAAGCTGCCAGTCGTGTGATTCTTGCTAGTCGCTGATTGCGGGAGAATCAAGGTGACAATGGTCGGTCGTCGATCTCCATGAACAGGGACATGGCAGCAAGAATCAAAGGCCATTAATCGTCTCATTCAAGGGAGACGATCCATGCGGACAGAAATCATGGTGAAAGAAAACGGGCAATCGATGTGGCCCTTTCAAAGCGAAAAACACTGTGATGCAGTCTCCCGCTGGCCATTTTGTCCACTGGCATGAGCAGTGCTCATTGGAAGTGGCATGGAAACTATGTGGTATACCACAGCAAACCGTAGTTGGCTTGTTGTGAAGGAGGGAAGGTGAAAATGAGCAATAAGAGGTGGGGAGAGATGGGGTGCTTGATGATGGGAATATTTGCAGGTTGGAGAGAGAGAGAGAGAGAGAGAGAGAGAGGGAGGGTGTAAGGGGTCAGAGGAGGCGCAGATACTGATTTTTAGCCCGGAAAGTTTACCATGATAGAAATAACTTGTGATTAGATGGTTTTTGATTTTTGATGTTGGTTGGACTGTACCGTGTCTGGCACTGGGATATCAATATCTTTATTCTTGATAAGGATGCATTTCTGTTCTTCTTCTGAGAGTGGGTTGGATTAGGGGATAGACTATTTACAGAGCAAGGCAGAGACAATAGATCTGAATGGGATTATAGAAGCATATCAACAATTGTGTTCTTGTATTCAAAACCCTATGAATCAGAGAAAATGTTTATGAAAAATACTTGTTTGCTTGCGACTTCAAGATAATCTGTAATCGATAATATATATGTTAGCCGCAAACGTTTTGAGCCACTACAAACAGGTCTCAGAATGAACGCCTTCCTTTTTTTTTTTGCCACACTCCAGTTCTGGGACGGAGATCACACTAATGTTTGTCAACAATGCCAGTTCATTTCCTTCCGGCAAGGTAGGTTTGGAGACCCATTTCTTGGGACAATTCTGTCAACACCTCAACACTGACAATGTTAATCTGTGTGTTCGTATATGTATGTAAGTGGCATACGTTCCTGGTCTTACTTTCTTCTTTTAACCAGTCTCCCATACCCATCCTCACCATCAACACTCTGTTCACCTCCTTCGTCTGTCTCCCTCACATCTTCGTCATTCTCACTACCCTTTTCATCTCTCTCAGCTCTCTGTCTGTCCGCCTGTCTGTCTGTCTGTCTGTCTCTCTCTCTCTCTGAATCTCTCTCTCTCTCTCTCTCTCTCTCTCTCTCTCTCTCTCTCTCTCTCTCTCTCTCTCTCTCCCCACTCTCCCTGTTTCTCTCTGTCTCTGTCTCTGTCTCTCTCTCTCTCTCTCTCTCTCTCTCTCTCTCTCTCTCTCTCTCTCTGCAATCAAAGCCATGCTGGCAGCTTTCCTATAAAGCTATCTGCACCTCGAAAATGGTGAATGGTTACTTCAAAAGACTTAAAGATCATTAGGCTGTCGTGGTCAACTCTACGGCATATGGTGAGCTGCTGAAACAGTTTAGCGGTCTCTGTTACATGGCACTAAAATCCAGTCGCCATGCTATCTTTTACGAAAATGTTGATGGAACTGAGTTTTCGTATAATCACTTAGTATTTGACTCCATGTTCTGATCGCTCCCAATCCCTCCCCACCCATGACACTTCCTCCCTTTTCACCCACCCTGTCTCTGTCTCTGTCTCTCTGACTCTGTCTTACTGTCTCCGTATCTGTCTGTCTGTCTGTCTATCTGTCTGTCTGTCGGTCTCTCTCTCTCTCTCCCCCCTCTCTCTCTCTCTCTCTCTCTCCCTCCCTCTTCCCCTCTCTCTCTCTCTCTCTCTCTTCTCTCTCTCTCTCTCTCTCTCTCTCCTCTCTCTGAGATATCGCATCCGTCCAAAGACGACTTGGAACTAAGGCCCGACTATCTAGGAGTTTAAAGTTCGCATCACGGCGGCATCAAGAAAACACGGGGGTGAAAGTAACTGTCTCCGGTACTCATGTGAGTGAGGCCTGGCCCCCTTAGCGTAAAGAGGTTAGGGCTGAAATACTTTTTAAAAAGTTGTTTTCGTTTATTGTCGCCGTGTTTGATCCCTTGCAACTGACAGCGTAGGTTCTGACTCGTCTTAAAAGTTCTCTTCTTTTCGTGATATCAGAACGTTTGGTCGAAAATCGCGCTTCAGAGTGAAATCTACTGCTTTGAATGCTCGTGACCTAGCAATCGCAGTTTGATATGATACACCTCTTCTTCCCTCCCTTGTTTTAATCGAGTAATCAGAATTAACAAGTCCGCTAAAAGAGGACAGCACGCAGCTTTCAACACAACAGCGGCGTATTTGTCAGTAACACACATAACCGGTTTACACTGTTAACTGGCTAAAAGCAAAAGAAAAGGACAACAGCAACAACAATAACAACAACAACAACAAGGGCTAAAATACTTGTGTGAGAGGGACTTTTTCTCTGACGTTCTTCTACTGTCCATCTTTCCCTTGAGCTACTTGCTTTTGATATTGATGACTCCCATTTATAGTGAACAGCATCCATCAACATTTGAACAAATCATTGCAAGATTCCTACCTGACATAGAGTACAACATCTGTTTCTGTTGCTATTCCATGACCAAAAGTACGGCTGCTGCTGTTCCTTTACTAAAAGCACGACTGCCATGTCGACAACAAAGCTCGAGGCAGTAAAGATTGAAAAAGGCCAGAAACAGGGCCATTACAAAGGGATGTGTACATCGTTGCACTGGAGGTATCACGAGATCTCACGTGATTTTTCAGTGCTTGGTTGCTTTAAGTGGATGCATATAGCCCCGTATTTCCCCACTCCCTGTTGTCTCCCTAGTAACAGGGCATGTTTTTCGTTGGTTCTCTCTACCCCTGTCTGTCCGTCTGTCAGTCTGTGTCTATGTCCATTAAATTTTTGTCTCTGCGTCTGTCTGTGTCTGTGTCAGTGTCTGTGTCTCTGCCTCTCTCTCTCTCTCTCTCTCTCTCTCTCTCTCTCTCTCTCTCTCTCTCAGATGAAAAAACTTTTTTAAAGTTAAGAAACAGACTGTTGATGAGGAGTTGTGTGTATTTTTTTACGTCTATATGTATGTCTGTCGTCCAATCCAAGTAACTTCTTGCGCGCATACCACACACACCATTCGCCAACACAACCCTCTCTCTCTCTCTCTCTCTCTCTCTCTCTCTCTCTCTCTCTGTTTACATATGTGTGCAAGCCGCAGGCATGTTTTATTTCCTGATACCGATTCAATTAAACTAGGGATAAAACCCTTTCGCAAGACTGACAGAAAAAGATCTTTACAGCCAAAAATTCAACTAATTTTGCCTTTTCTACGTTTCTTTCAAAATGCCTGTGTCACTGACAATACCTCCTGACTCCGACATGCGTAACGGAAATTCTGTACAGAAGAATAATGCGTGACATGAATTCCCAAACAAAGGACCCTTGCAAGACAGGCAATAGTTCGTTCTGTTCAGATGTGAGAAATCAACGGATTGGGCAGACTTTCAGGGGGCTTATAGTGTGGCACACACACGGTAGCTCATAATATAATATATTATATTCCCCACTTAGAATTCCATCAATGAACAGCTTACAAAAGCTTCCAATGTGACCCTTGACAGCTCGGACCCCAAACACGTCATGGTTCCTGCCCCGTGTCTCTCGTGTTGGTCTTTCCCTTGAGGATAAGAGGACAAAGGGTGCAAATTGTCTGAAAACGTATGGGATAGCACAAGAGGTGAAAGTATGAATAGTCAAGACAAACATCAATGTAGACAGCGACAAAGACATGAGAAAAGCAGGAACGGCTGAAACAATCTCCAGTCAACTTCTTTCTGTCCATAATCTCACTGGGAGCTGGATCAGCCGTGTCTTAAGAGTATATACGTCAGAACGGACTTTTTCTGGATATGTACCGTTCTGGATTCCCCCCCTGATCAACAGATCAAACGTACTCTCACTGGTGGTAAACATCCTTCTTAAATTTTTCATACTCCTATCCAAGGAGATAGAAAATAGCACATTACTAGCTTAGGCAACAACGAGAAGCTGATGATGGAAGAATAAAGGGAAGCTGATTTTGATATCCAGAGAAGATGAATTGTGGTTTTAATGTTGTAACTGATTGCAAAATACTGCAATGTAAGCAGTACTTGAGTTTTATAATCTGGTGTATTACGGTGGCGATGAATTCCTCCCTCTCTCTCTCTCTCTCTCTCTCTCTCTCTCTCTCTCTCTCTCTCCTCTCTCTCTCTAGATAGATAGATAGATAGATAGATAGATAGATAGATAGATAGATAGATAGATAGATAGATAGATAGACGGACGGACGGACGGACGGACGGACGGACGGACGGACGGACGGACGGACGGACGGATGGATGGATAGATAGATAGATAGATAGATAGATAGATAGATAGATCGATAGATATATAGATAGATAGATAACTCACTCTCAATCAACAAATCAGCTTCAGCAGCAAATATGTTAGGTTAAAGGCCCAATGAGTCGATAGATTATCATGTTTCAGTCATTTCAATAATTTCTGTATAAATCAGTACAAAGCTTTTTGTCCGATGTTTCCGTTTTATCTATTTATTTTTTTTTTTGCATTAACGGTCTTCACGTTATTCGCGTTTCTCATTAATTTATTATAATTGTGTTTTATCAGTGCTGTTGATTTTTTTCTGTCCCCTGTTACAGTGGTTAATTTATTATAATTATGTTTTATCAATGCTGTTGATTTTTTTTCTGTCCTCTGTTACAGTGGCTATATCACCTATTGGATCAAACGTTCTGCTCCACCCGTTCTAAATACACTAACTGTTCGTGTTGAAGAAAATATGACAGTGGCCCTGCTGGCCTCCTGTTGCCAGGAAAATCTATTGACTTGTTACCTATCCACTGACTTCTGTTTAGAGTCGGTGGCCATACACTGAACTTCCAAATTACAGTAACTCGTGGATAAACCGTCAAATTCTAAACCTTGGAGTGGTCAAAGTGTTATTGATTATCCGTATTCCAACTCAATGTCTATGAATTTTAGAAAACATGAAGTATATTTCAAACGAAAACGAAACTTGCCCTTCTTTTTCTTCACCAGGAAAGAATGCCTCCGAGTTGTGTTTGTGTCTGTCTCACTTGACGTTTCTTGTTACATTGTAA
>CM031604.1:54522556-54525056 GCA_018398815.1 Conus ventricosus | reverse complement strand
AGAACAGTTTTTTTTCTGAACTGATTCACACCACAAAGAAAAGAAAAGGTACCGAAGAACTACTCTTCATCCAATGATAGAAAGATTCGCTTGAAATGATGAAAATAGGGAACATTTCAACGAACACAAAAGAAGGGGCGCTAGGGAAGGGTGTGGAGAAACGTGGAGGGGAGGAGGGGGGGGGGGGGAGGCTGTGGGCGAAGGAAGGGCAGGCGAGGATTAAAAGTCTAGTAAATGTAAGCTGATGCCATCAGAATATTATAAAAGACCATCCTGTTGGCTAATTTCATTACCAGGTAAAGGTGACATCAAAACGAAACTAGCTCAAAGCATGTTCACTGGGATTGTCATTATCCCCATTATCCGCATCCTTTTTTTTTTTTTAATACGAAAGGTGAAGTTTTTCCTTGTCTGTGACACGCTGCTTTTAATGCATGACTTTCTTTTTCTAACCTGTGTCATGGATTTCCTTACGTTATTGTTGCGGCGTCTTTGGTGCTTTCACGGTCAATAGTGGAATGTATATGCCTATTGCCTGCTCAGTATGGGGCATCTTTTAAAGAAGTCATCCAAAGTCAAATAATTGTACGTTTGAACTGCTGAGGAAACGCTCTTTTCTATCAAAATGGGTAAATTTCCCACAAGATCAGTTTTTCTTGTATGTGTGTGTGTGTGTGTGTGTGTGTGTGTGTGTGTGTGTGTGTGTGTGTGTGTGTGTGTGTGTGTGTATGCGCGCGCGCGCGTGTGTGTGTGTGTGTGTGTGTGTGTGTGTGTGCGTGTGCGTGTGCGTGTGGTGTGTGTGTGTGTGTTCGTTTCTAGCGAAGTTAGCAACTTCATTTCGCTAACTTGAACCTGAATCCGGCTTATAACTGTCGTTACTATGCTACAAACTTAAAATCTGGGATGTAATGTTTGGAAACTCTCTCTCTCTCTCTCTCTCTCTCTCTCTCTCTCTCTCTCTCTCTCTCTCTCTCTCTCTCTCTCTCACACACACACACACACACACACACACACACACACACACACACGCGCGCACGCACGCATGCATGCATGCATGCACGCACGCACACACACACACGCACGCACGCAGGCGCGCGCGCTCACACACACACACACACACACACACACACACACACACACACACACACACACACACACACACACACACACACACACACACCATAGAATAAAAAGGGACACAGGAAGGGCAGAAATAAGCGGGGTGTGATGGAAGGGAAGACAGGAAGAGGTATGGTTGGGCGAGCGGAACGCTAACAAAGACATTGAGCCGAGGTAAACGCGAACAAAGACTTTAAGCCTCGCCAACACACAAAGAAAATTGCACTGAGAATCCTCTGTATGTAAAGGTCCGTCTGACCAAATGAGTTCTCCTTTCTACCTTTAAAAAAAAAGTGATTCTCTGATTTTTTTTTCTTCTATCCTAACTTCTGTGCCACCTCAGTGGCATTGCACCTACGCCGCTCATTCCGAATACCCGTCCACAGCCACAGCCCAGCCTGCCCCGCCACAGCCCCGGCACCGGCAATCCACAGGGAACAGTCAATGTCCAGTCATCAGGAAGCAACCCACCAGGAGACACTGCACTGCTGCCCAGTCACTTCGGTGGTGATCAGTGGCGCCTGTTCTGATCCAGTATATGCAAGACACCACCTACTGAGCCCTCTACTGACAACAATAGTTGCTTAGCCGCGGACCCAACGTGAGTGAGCTCATTCTCAAGAGGGTGCCACAGCGTCCATCCAACGACAGTCCCCATGCATTTGCCGATACCGGCGACCGCGACAGAATCAAACCAAAGCTAAAGATGTGGAGAGGTAATCAAAACTGAGGTCAGCATGAGAGCAGGACATGAAGGACCACAGAATTTGAGACTTGTTATGCTGATCGATGAGGCTGAGAATGATGAAGGTAATATTATGGATTTCCATTCTGGTCTGAAGCTGCATGACAGGGCTGTACTCTACGCTTACTTTCATAATATATCCCGTCGACAACCAAGCCCGAGAGAAACAGACACTTCAGTATAATTATTATAATTACTTATATAGCGCCTATCCTCGGCTAGAGACCAAGCTCTAAGCGCTTTACAATCCACACTCGTTTACACAACGGGCTGCCTACCTGGGTAGTGCCGACTGAAGAGCTGCCAGCTGGCGCTTCATTCAATTCAATCGTCTCCCGTGTCATCCAGTCAATATCCTTCAATATCGTTCACTCAATTTCCTTACTTCCTTCATTCTTTCCATTTGTCACGCAGGGTGCATGCTATGTGTAACGTGTCATCCGTAACGGCCAAACTGGCCTTCTCTTCCGAAAGTTGGTGATGACATTTTACGTGTGTGCAAGATGTTCTGCGTTCATTCACACTTGGAACCTCGGCTTATAGTCTCATTCGAAGGACTATATGAACAATTGCAGTGTTGGTCAGGAAATGTGAGCAACACTCACAGAAACGCATCCGTTTAGTGGGTGAAATTCG
>CM031604.1:54487556-54492556 GCA_018398815.1 Conus ventricosus | reverse complement strand
AGACAGACAGACAGCCAGGCAGGCAGGCACACAGAGAATTAATTTCTAAAAGTTTGAAATGAACTGGCACACGGAGCAGTAAAATCAATGAATAAATAAACTGTAACAAAGGGAAGACATGCTACTCAGTTCTTACAGATGTCGACAGTGTGTGTCCATCGTGATAAAGGTGCTTTGAGAGAGAGAGAGAGAGAGAGAGAGAGACAGACAGACAGACAGACAGACAGACAGAGACAGAGACAGGGAGAGCAAGCGCGAGACAGACAGGCAGACAGACAGGGCAAACAGAGAGAGTATAACTATGCGCATCTAAATGAATAGTCAAACTCACTGACAGAGCGCAAATGAACTGTAGACGTCACAGAATCGCAGCATTAAGAAGGATTCTGAGAAAGGAATATAAATAAAATCATTAAGGTCTCACGAGAGGTTACGCTGATAACCGTCTTTCAAGTATCACTGAAGAATGAGCCGTTGTATTGTTTTGTGAACCAGGAGCCTCAACCCTCTTCTGCTGCTTGTGGACAAGTTCAGCTGTCCATAAATTTGAGCCTTCGTGAAGACAGTTTGGCCCACACATCAAATCTTTTTCTTTCCTTACCCACTCTCATTTGTTTGCTTGTTTGTTTGTTTTTTGTGCATCGTCAACCCAAAAACGATGAATCAAGACAGCACAAGAGTACTGAAAGGAAAACTTGCCTGACGACAGTGTCTGACCATTGACTAAGTGCTGAGAAAATCAACGCAGCAATCCCTAACGTTAATGGTCAGTCGTGGTGAGCAGGACACATGGTGGCGGGAATCCATGGCCATTATCGCCCCTTTCAGATGGACGATCTCTGTGCTGAAATCAACAGAAATCGGGTGATAGGGTAACTGCCAATCGATGAGACCCTTACAATGTGTGAAATTACCGCCATACATCCGTTGCCCATGGCCTCCTCGTCACTCAGGGAGCCTGAATTGTTTGTCTTCTTGGATCGGCATGTAAACGGTATACTGCCACAGCAAGCAAGCTTGGAACATGCAACGGAAAAGGGAGGGAGGTCCGTATGACTCATTCGCACATACACCCGCAATCGTTTACCTACTTACACACAGACACACAGACACACACACACACACACATGTTAGCACACACTCATACACACATGTTAGCACACACGCACGCACGCGCGCGCACAACACACACACACACACACACACACACACACACACACACACACACACACACACACACACACATACACACACACATGTTAGCACACACTCATACACATATGTCAGCACACACGCACGCGCACAACACACACACACACACACACACACACACACACACACACACACACACACACACACACACACACAGGATAAAATCTATGGTTTCTAAAGAGCATTTTGGCAATGTCTGGTGGAATGAAGCTTGTGAGGAGGCAAAAAAGGAGAAAAGGTTAAAGTTAAAAGCATACAAACGAAATAAGTGCGCTGAAAATCTTCTTGAGAAAAAAAAGCAAAAAATAAAAAAGCTTTGCACAGGCAAGCGACAATACTGGTCAACTTTTTGCAAACATGAGGTATCTAATTTCAAAGACTTGCAAAAAGTATGGAAAAAATTAAAAACAATGAAAAATGGAATTTAACTTCCACAATACTCTATCAAAGCTCGGTAAGTCTAATTTCCCTTCAAATTCTGATAAAGCTGAAGCTTTGTTGACATGTTTGCCAAAAACAGCTTCATGAATAGTTTGTCAGCAGAAAATAGATCATATCGGGAACAAGAGGGTAAGCATTATATAAGTAGTAGTAAAGACCCTGGGAATAACCACTACCTAAACTCTCCTATAACACTAGAAGAAGTTCAAGAATGTCTTAGTAAATTAGGCAGCACGAAAACTTCAGTCGGCCTAGATGGTATTTCGAATGAAATGCTACGCCACCTACCAGCAAACGCTGTGAAGTTTCTCCATCTATTTTTAAAAAAAATGTTGGAATGATGGTAAAATACCTCAGTTATGGAAACATTCCATTATCGTTCCTATTTATAAACATGGAAAACCTCGCACTGATATAAACAGTTACCGTCCAATTGCCTTAACATCCCATACCTGTAAATTAATGGAACGAATCGTACTAAATAGATTATCTTATTACTGTAATAAGCATGATGTCATACCGATTAACCAAGCTGGATTTCAAACTGGCAGATCCACAATAGAACACCTAGTCAAACTTACAACTCACGTGAAACAACAATTTGCAAGACGAAAGAACATACTAGCTACATTCTTTGACGTAAAAAAAGCTTATGATCAAGTATGGCATAGTAGACTATTTTACAAATTAAAAAATGTTGGAATTAACGGTAACATGTATAATTATGTTCAACAATTCTTAGAAAATAGATCAATTCAAACAAGAATAGAACATACTTATTCAAATCCGAGAACATTGCAAATGGGACTGCCACAAGGTTCAGTAATATATCCTATCTTATTCAATATTTTACTGGCAGATTTACCAAAAGGCACAGAGTTAGCTCAATTTGCCGATGATATATGCCTATGGATGAGAGTAACCATGAAACGAATAACCTCTTCGAGGTCGCTGAACTACATAAAAGCTTTATACCAGCGAGAACTCAATAAAATAAATGTATTTTTACAAGAAAACGGGCTTGCACTTTCATTAGAAAAAACACATATAATGCTTTTCAATTCAGAGTATGACCAGAAAAGCTCCCAGTTTTCACTTTAGATGGCATTGAAATAAAATATGTTAAATCTGTCAAATTCCTAGGTATAATCTTAACTTCTAAACTGTCATGGAACCAGCATATTGACCACATATTAAATAAAGCACGGAAAAGTTTAAACTTTCTTAAGATTATTAACAAGTAACGATGGGGCCAAGATGCTTCGACTTTAATATCTCTATCAACCGCTCTTGTGCGATCTAGGTTAACCTATGCTCAGGAAGTATTTTTCAGCGCACCACAACATCTGTTAAATAAATTGCAGAGCATTGATTGCAAGGCTTACAAACTCGCTCTTGGTGTTCCCATACATACATCCAACTTAGGAACATACAATGAGATTGGAGTGCTACCTCTCAGCGAGGTTCGAAAAGTAGCTGCGTCGAAGTTCGTTCTGAAGAGTTTTACACAGAAAAATTTCTGTGCAAAAGAAGTTTGTTTAAATTCTGAAAAAGATTTTGGAAAACGAGCTAGAGGAATACAATCAACAAAATCAATCTACTCGTATACTTCTCACCTTATCAGAGATTCCAACATAAATAGAAATGAAATCGCTGTTAAACCATCCTTTTCACCAGTACCAAGATGGGAACAAACGAAAGCCTCCTTTGATACGACTCATTCAGATTTGTCAAAAAAAGATTCACCCAACATACTAAAAATTTCAGTATGCTTACACCTGGAAAATCAGTACAAGAACCACTTCAAAAAATTCACAGACGGCTCAGTGCTAGAAGACAGTAGGACAGGAGCAGCTTTTGTAATACCTGACTTAAACGTAGAGAAAATGTACCATCTTGGCAGAAATTTTTCGATTTTCAGTGCCGAGCTAGCCGCCATCCTAATGTCTTTAAATTATATTCTTTATTTCCATCTAAATTTCAGTCACGTACTAGTATGTGCTGATTCTAGATCTGCTCTTGAAGCAGTCCGGTCTTCAAATTCAAAAATCCGTTTGGAGATAATAACAGAAATAAATCATGTTATACATCTTTTATCCCATAAAGGCACATCAGTTAGTTTTTGCTGGGTCCCCTCTCATTGTGGCATTTCAGCAAATGATAGAGTCGATCAGGCTGCAAGAAAGGCAGCTCGAAATGTTGAGGGTTCAATTCCCCTTAATATTCCTTTGGATTTAACAGAATGCAATATTCTTCTAAACAAAACATCGGATGAAAACTTTAGAAACTTGATAATGAACTCAGATACTCAGTATTATCAGAGTTGTGTTAAATTTGGTTTCAAAATGAACTCGAAAGCCTCGTCAAACAATCACCTTGCTTCTCCGTCTAGAGAGATTAGAAGTTTACTGCACAGAATGCGGTTAAATTCCCTTCGTACAAAGTTCTGTAAAAACATTAGATGCATGTGTGGAGAAACACTCAGAGTAGGACATCTGTTAATCAATTGTCCAAGAGCAAGGGAATTATATCGTAAGTCGGGCGTTTGTAGTTTATCTGACGGATCCAGTCCGTCATCTGTGCCCAAGATTTTGAATGACTACTCTTTTCTTTCCTCAGTTTGTAAATGTTTGTTACACAGCCCAGTGGGCATTTACCTTTGATGTTCTATCCTTTAATATTAGATTGTTAATTACTTAGCATTACTTACAGTACTCTTGCTGCTATGCTACACTAAATTTGAAGCGTACTTGCCTAATTCCGGAAAAAATTGACACATTTACATACAAGCACGCATGCCACACACACACACACACACACACACACACACACACACACACACACACACACACACACACACACACGCCCGCGCTCGCACACACGCACACACTCGCACACACTCACACACACACACACATACACTCACATCCACAATTTGTCCCTGTATCTGGCCATCTCCAATCTTAACTCATATTATAAGAAATGTTTATTCATACGACACATTTTCAAGAAACAACCACACAGTTAATACGCACATTCCATATACTTCCAACACATCGTCTGAAATCACTTTAGTGGAAGGACGTTAAACTGAAGAAACTAACAAACACACACACACACACACACACACACACACACACACACACACACACACACACACACACACACACACAGCAAACTTTTTCATGCATAAACTCCTTCCCACTCTCCCTATCCCTTCCCTTCTCTCCCATCCTTTCCCACCGTCTAATATCACTCTTAGTGAACAGACGTTAAACAGACTAACAACAACAACACACACACACACACACATACATTAATGCATGCATACACACACACACACACAC
>CM031604.1:54467556-54482556 GCA_018398815.1 Conus ventricosus | reverse complement strand
CAGAATTTGAGACATTTTTTTTAATGCTGATCAATGAGAATGAGGATGATTAAGATGATGCTACGGATTTCCATTTCGGTCTGAGACTACATGACAGGGCTGTACTCTACGCTTCCTTTCATAATATATCCCGGCGTCAACCAGGCCCGAGAGATACAGGCACCTGCAGTGTTGGTCAGGAAATTTGAGCAACACTCTCAGAAACGCATCCATTAAGTGGATGAAACTCGACTGTGTGGTCCCAGTCTTCCCAACAGAGTCCGCAGCAAACTCAACTCTGGGTAGAAGCCGGTCGGTGCAGAAAAACCCACATGACTTCTGATGGATTCGAACCCACGACCTCCCAGCCGGGAGTCCGTGACGCTAACCACTTCGCCACGGCGGCTGGTGAATTTTTTGTTTTTATTGTTATTATAATTATTATCATTATCATCATTACTATTATTATTATTATTATTGTTATTATTATCATTATTATCATTTTAATTGTTATTATCATCTCCTTGTCTCGTACAGCAAAACTTAAAAGCAATACATGATTTTCTTCATATACAATACAGGAAGACGTCATTGATTATTTCTTTGACGAAAAGGTGCTTATGTATGTATTTTTGTATATACATAAGCATATAAGATACACACATAGAGAGATAGGATTTCCTTTCTGATCCCTACCCACAAAGACAATATTTTTTTTTATTTCAAGCATGCATCAAGACAAAATGAATCATGAACAGAAAAGCTTAATCTGAGACTAACATGTTCTCTCCTTGTTCTTTCTGTATCATCACTCTCTGTCTTAGATTTCAGCGCTGATATTGCCCTTTGCAGTCGGCTGGCTATAAGCAACATCACCTTACCCTACCTTACCTGTCTTAGATTCAAGTATGTTATCATTTGTGTCGGACTACGCGATTCCTATACTGCTGTCTTCTTTATTGTGATTGGTGCCCACTCAGCACGGCGTTTACTAATCGTAGCATGGCTACGAGTTTGATTTTTTTGCGTACTAAGCTACTTTTTCATGGTCTCATTCGCATTGTTTCGCCATTACTTTTCATTGGCGTATGGGATTACGCTTTCCCCCAGATGTGCACGGGCATGCACTGCCCACGATGCAACAACCAAAACAATTATTACGTTTGTCACAAAGCACAATAGAATGTGACACGACGCACGAGAACGTGACTGGCAAACCTCACCACAGCATAACACAGAATTAGAAGACAAAACAAATCACAATACTATGCACGGATATGTTTTTAAACGATCACACGTTATCCTTGTGACTGGCATTCAGGCTGAAAGGGTTAACGTAAAGGTAGACGATATAGGTTTGAGGGAGGAGAGGGAACGGGAAAAAAGAAATGGCAAATAGGGGTATATTTTTTAATATCACCCCCCCCCCTCCTCCTCCCACGCCTAAACTAAGACTACGATCTCTCTCCAGTCCTGAAATCCTTTGACTGTATGTATGCTCCCAGCTGTGCTTGAGGGGCAGTGTAATCTGCACTATGTATGCTTCCCAACGTTAATCTGCTATCCGATACTGCCCCCCACGGACAATGCCGATTAGCATAAGTCTACACTGGCCACGGTAGGTCGCTAAAGGAGGGGGTGCTTAGCTTGCCTGTCTGTTACGACAGAGCTTGCGCCTGGGTGTTTAGGTCTGCGAAAAGTGCCGTGCCTGTCTGCCCTATTTAGCGTCCGTCGGTCTGTCTGTCTGTGCGTCCCGTCTATCTATGTGCATTTAGAGAGAGAGAGAGAGAGAGAGAGAGAGAGAGAGAGAGACAGAGACAGAGACAGAGAGAGTGTGTGTGTGTGTGTGTGTGTGTGTGTGTGTGTGTGTGTGTGTGTGTGTGTGTGTGTGTGTGTGTGTGTGTGTAGAGAGTGTAACCAAGAGTCAGTCTGACTATAATTATTGTTTTCAGTCAGTTGTGTGTGTGTGTGTGTGGTGTGTGTGGTGTGTGTGTGTGTGTGTGTGTGTGTGTGTGTGTGTGTGTGTGTGTGTGTGTGTGTGTGTGTGTGTGTTGTGTGTGAGGGGGGAGGAGTATGTGTGTGTTCTCTTAAATATTTGAGAAATGTAGTCAAACTAAAGGTGTGTAAACACACATCAACATGGCAATTTTTTTAAATCACTAATGACAATATCCCCATAAAGAGAGGACAGAAAACTAGCAACATCAAATGAAGAACACAACCAACTAGAAATCATCAAATAACAAGAGGGACAGATAAACATTAAAATGTAGAAACATTTTTGTTTCAATCTCCAATACAGTTCCGGTGATTTCAATTTAGAAATATTCAGGGAAGTATTTAAATTATCAAATTCTTTTACGAAAACCCCGCCCCCAAATCCGGGAGCCCTTTTCCCTTTAGTGTTTGTCCAAATCTTTTCTGGGTCTGTATATTTTTTTTAAAAAACGTGCACATTTTGATCTGGTACCTTGAAAACTTCAACAAATTTCAAGCTCCCCTCTCCTCCCCCTCTCTCCCTTCTCTCCTCTCTTTCTCTCCTCTCTCTCCTCTCTCTCTCTCTATTAGTATGTAGGGGCTGGAGCATGTGTTGCGTGTGTGGTTTTGGGGGGGGGGGGGGGGGGGGGGGGGGGGGGCGTTGTGTGTGGCTTACATTTGTATTGTTTTGGGCATTTTTTTTTTTAAAAAATGAATAATCATCCTTTTTTTGTTATAAAACTTTATTGTGTAAAAGTTTAATTGTTGGTACCCTTATCCCCGATGGGACAAGAGCCGATGAAAAAAATTTTCTCTTACTTATTTTTTATTTTTGGGGAATAAAGATATCAATCAATCAATCAACCCTTCCTCCTCTAAAGGGGGCCTGGGTTTTTAAAACTAAAAAAAAAAAAATTTTTGAGTCTTGATCTGAGCCCTCTCTCCCCTCCCCTTCTCTCCTCCACTCTCTCACTCTCTCTCTTCTCTCCCCCCCCCCCTCCCTCGCTCGCTCTCTCTCTCTGTATGTGTGTGCGTGTGTACGTTGCACGTTATTGTCGAGGTGTGGAGAGTGTTGTTGCGTGCGTGCTGCGTGCGTGCGTCGTGCGGCTTGCGTGCGTGCGTGCGTGCGTGGTGTTTTTTGGGTGTGTTTGTGTGTGTGCCCGTCGTCTTCTTCTGCTGTCTGTTTGTCTGTCTTCTTCGGGTTTTCCCCTGTGTGTTCTGTGTTCTGTGTGTGTGTGTGTTGTGTGAAAAAACTTTTTTTTTCCCTTCACCCATCAAATATGAAATAATCATAATAAAAAGGGAACGCACTTAAAAAAAAAAAAAAATTAACTTGGGAAGAAAAAAAAAAAATTTTCAAAGCATGTCGACACAGGGCTTTAACGAACAACAAGCCCACGGGGCCCAAATAATACAGAGAAAGGCCCTTTTTTGTAGAGTTCCCAGAAAAAAAAATTACTCTCTCTCTCTCTCTCTCTCTCTCCCTCTCTCTCTCCCTCTCTTCTCTCCCCTCTCTTTACATACAATTTGAATGAATTTTTTGCGGAATCAACTTTTGGGAAAAGACAGAACAGATCCATAAAATGTGCTTTTAAAAAAAAGGGTAGATTAGGTGTCTCTGACATAGCATGCATTGAAAGGGAAAGAAAAATAACAGGTCTTGTTGTGCCCCTTGTGTAGATCCGGTTAGGGGGGTAAAATTCACTTTTTTTTGTGTTGCCCAGCACTTAAACATTTCTAACGAAAATAGATTCCGCCAAATAAAATAGCAGCCTCATTATTTAGTTTAGCTACTCTTTTCTCGAAAAATGGTGTTTAATCATTTTTCTACATATCTGCATAACATTTAAAAAAGGGGGAGCATATAATATAGCTATTGTAATCTCAAACCCAGCATATAGTTACTTGATTTTTTTACACCAAAAGGGGTAAAAAAACTGGTTTTGAAAAAGGGGCCGGCCCTTTTTTTAAACGTTTTATCGTTATCATACGTTGTCGTTGTCGTTATCTCTCCCTCTCTCTCTCTTCTCCCTCTCTCTCTCTCCCTCTCTCTCTCTCCCTCTCCTCTCTCCTCTCTCTCCTCTCCCTCTCTCTTTCCATCGTCCTTCCGCTTTTGGGCCTGCCCCTATTTTTTTTCCCCTCCAGTCTGCCAGGGTTTTTTTCCTGTCTCCCTACACCTACAACTTTTCCCATCCATTATCGTTGCTCCTTTCCCCCTTCGCCGACTACCCCGGGACATTTCTGACAGCTGAGCGATATCCAGCTGTTATCTGGTCGTTGGGGGGGCATCGGGATAGACAAAACTTTCACGCCCCCCGTTTTGGGACATGAGGACAATTTTTGGGCCTCCTGCCCACCGGAATCTGGCTGCCGTTTTGCAGGTTTGGTCATAAACCTTTTTTTATTAACCCTTTTCTCTCTCTCTCTCTCTCCCTCTCCCTCCTCTCTCCCTTCTCTCCTCTCCCCCTCTCGTGTGTGGTGTTGTGTGTGTTGTGTTTGTTTTGGGGGTGTTGTATGGGGTTGGGTTGTTTGTGGTGGTGTGGTGTGTGTATATTGTTGGTATGTGTCGGGGGTGTGTGTGTGGGTGTGTGTGTGTTTGGGGGGGGGGGGGGGTGTTTTGTTTTGTGTGGTTTTGTGTTGTGTGTGTGTGTGTGTGTGTGTTGTGTGTGCGTGCGCGCGCGCGTGGCGTTGTGGTATATGTTTTTGTACGGTTGGGGTGTGTGTGTTTGGCGCGCGCGCGGCCCCGTTGTGTGGTGTGTGTGTGTGTGTGTGGTGGGGGTGGTGTGTGTTGGGTTGGGGGTGGTGTGTTGTGTACGTGGTGTTACTGTTGTACGTGTTTAGTGGTGGGGGCCCCATTGTTCTGAGTTTTTGCTTTTGTCTGCTATGCGGGTTTTTTTTTACCAGCTGATAAAAATCAACTTTTTATCATTGTTTCAAAATCATAATTTTAATGTAATGAGAGATGACTGTTGCGTTTTGGTATGAGTATATATAGAGTAATAGTAATACAGCAGCAGAGTAGTAGTATGGTAGTGTAACTTCCCCTTTATTCTTTTTTCGTTATCACTGTTTTGTCTCCTTTTGCTTTTACTGAAAAGAAAAAACCAGGACAGATTTCAAGATCATGCATCTTTTAAAGTCTTTCTCATTTAACACTAAAGTTTGTTTTTGTCTTGAGTCTCTCTTTCTTCTCTTTCGTCTTCTTCTTCCTCTTCTCCTTCTCCTTCATCATCATCATCATCTCTCTCTCTCTCCTCTCCTCTCTCTCTCTCTCTCTCCTCTCTCTCTCACTCTCTCTCTCTCTCTCTCTCTCTCTCTCTCTCTGTGTCTCTGTGTGTGTGTGTCTGTGTCTGTGCCTGTGTATGCATGTGTTTAGACTGCTATGTGTGGTACGACAGATTGAAAAGGACGCTCTAAGCAATCCCCTCCACCACCACCCCCCCACCCCACCCCATTAGCATACTACTACTTTAGTGACACACTATCCTGTTTTCAATCAAGTTCAATCAGCCTTCTGCTGATCGTATGTTATGAAGCAACACCTGTGGCAGCTGAAGTCGTGGCATGTCGCTCATAGCCTAGCAGACCACACAGGCCACATCAGGGTGCCAGCAGGTTAAAAAGGAGCTAACAGAAGTTCCTTTAATTAAAGAGGTTTTTGTTTTCCCCCTCAAAGGTTGGCTGGAGAAAAGAGAAAGGCTGGTTGTGTGGTCAAAGAGTGTGTAAAAAACGATCACTACAGGAGGTTTGGGTGGTTACGACGGTTAATTCCCCATCCCTACATTTCTGTCTGTCTGTCTGTCTGTCTGTCTGTCTCTCTCTCTCTCTCTCTCTCTCTCCTCCTCTCTCTCCTCTCTCCTCTCTCTCTCTCTCTCTCTCACACACACACACACACACACACACACACACACACACACACACACACCCACACACACACACACTCACACCTCAGTGTCTCTACAATCTTGGGAGTTATGTTTACTATGCAAAGAAACGACGTTGAAAAGTCTTAATTGTTTAGTTTGAATCAATACCTGTTTATACACTTCCTTGCCTCTTATTGTTTCTTAATTTGTCTTCATCGTGACCATTTTAACTGTTGCAAAATGTTAACAGAATAGATCGTTAGAACTGAAACGTGCATAATGTTAACGGTCACAGGCCTATATCCAAAAATCTCTCTCTCTCTCTCTCTCTCTCTCTCTCTCTCTCTCTCTCTCTCTCTCTCTCCCTTCTCTCCTCCTCTCTCTCTCTCTCTCCTCTCTCTCTCTCTTCCATGGGTGGGATAAAAAATGTTAGAAAAAAAAAAAACTGAAAAGTTTGCGGCCGGGCCCAGGGGGCCGCTTGAGGCCCCTGGTTGGGTGCAGGGCAACGCCCTGCTGGGTGGGGGGGAGGGGGGGGGGGGGGGGGGGGAGGGGAAAGCCTCCACGACGTTGACAAAAACTTTGACATTTAAGGACAGCTTACTGACTTCTCCTTTGGTACAAACCCTGAATTTCATACTCTCATACTTACACGGGGGAGAGAATCCCCAAAACACCAATACAGAAATCCGTATAATACGTAACTACTCTCTTCTCTTCTCCTTCTCTTCTCCTCTCTCTCTCTCCTCATCTCTCTCTCTCACTCTCCTCTCTCTCTCCTCTCTGCCTGACACGTCTTCCCCCCTCCACCCACTCCTACCTAAGCCTTCTGTCCTACAATCCCTTCATTGTACGTGTACACCAACCGCTCGTTCAAGACGAAATCGCACTGTTATCGTCAAGACGTATCTGTCATCCGAACTTTCCGTCAGTACAATGAGGACTAGCTGTATAAGTCGTAACACCCATTTTTCCCCCCTTTCCCTTCCCCCCAAAAAAACACCAAACCAACCCCAAAAAAAAAAAAATTTTTCCCCCCCTTTTTTTAAATCTTTTTTTTCCCTTAAAAAGAAAAAAAAAAGGGGGGTTTTTAAAAATTGTTTTTTTTCCCCCGGGGGGTTTTTTTTTTTTTTTTTGGGGGGGGGAAATTTTTAAAAAAAAGGGGGTTTGGTTTTTTTTTTAAAAACCCAAAAAAATCCCCTTCTTTTCCCCCCCCCCCCCCCCCCCTTTTTTTTCTCCCCCCCCCCCTTTTTCCCTCTTCCCCCCCTTTCCCCCCTTTTTTAAAAAATTTTTTTTTAAAAAAAAAAATTTTTCCCCCCCCCCCCCCTTTTTTTTTTTCCCCCAAAACCCCTTCTTTGGGGGGGGGGGGGGGGGGGGGGGGGCCTTTTTTTCCCCCTTTTTTGGCCCCCCCCTTTTCCCCAAATTAAAAAAAACCCCAAAAACCCAAAAAGGGGTTTTTTTTTTTTCCCCTTTTTTTTAATTTTTTTTTTTTTCCCCCCTTTTTTTCCCTTTTTTTTTGGTTTCCCCCCCCCCTTTTCCCCCTTTTTAAATTTTTTTTTAAAGGGGAAAAAAGGGTTTTTGGGTTTTTTTTCCCCCCGGGCCCCCCCCCTTTTCCCCCCCCGGGGCCCCCCCCTTTCCCCCCCCCCCCCCCGGGGGCCCCAACCCCCTTTTCCCCCCTTTTTTCCCTTTAAAGGGTTTTTGTTTTCTTTTTATTTTTTTTTTTCCCCCCCTTCTCCCCTCTTCCCCTCCCCCCCCCTCTCCCCCCCCCTTTTCCTCCCTTCCCCCTCTTTTTCCCTCTCCCCCAAAATTTTTTTTCCCCCCCCCTTTTTGGGTTTTTAAAATTAACTTGAAAAACCTAAAAAATTTTTTTTTTGGGGGCCCTTTTTTTTTTAAAAAGGGTTTTTTTTTTTTTAAAAAACCCTTTAAACCAAATTTTTTAAATTTTTTTTCCCCCCGCCCCCCCCCCCCCCCCCGGGGGCCCCCCCCCCCCCCCCCCCCCCCCCCCCCCCCCCCCTCCCCCCCCCCCCCCCCCCCCCCCCCCCCCCCCTTTTTTTTTTAAAGGGGGGGAAAAAACCCCCCCTTTTTTTTTTTTTTTTCCCCCCCCCTTTTTTCTCTTCCCCCCCCCCTTTTTCCCCTCTCTCTCTCCCCCTTTCCCTCTCCCCCCCCCCCCCCCCGGGGGGTTTTTTTTTGGGGGGGCCCTTTAATTTTTCCCCCCCCCAAAAACCCATTTTTTGGGGGTTTTTTTCCCCGGGGGTTTTTTTTCCCCAGGGGGGAAAAAAGGTTTTCCCTTTTTTCTCCCCCCCCCCCCCCCCCCCCCCCCCCCCCCAAAAAAAAACCCCCCCCCCAAAAACAAAAACCCAAAAAAAACCCCCGCCCCCCCCCCCCACCTAAAACCCCCCCCCCCCAACCCCCCCCCCCCCCCCCCCCCCCCCCCCCCCCCCCCCCCAAAAAAAAAAAACCCCCCCCCCCCCCCCCCCAACACACACCCCCCCCAAAAAACACCCCGGGGGGGGGGGCCCCCCCCCCCAAAAAAAAAAAAACCCCAAAACAAAAAAAGGGGGGGAAAAAAAAAAAAACCCCCCAAAAAAAAATCCCCCCCCTTTGGTTTTTAAAAGTTCTTTTTAAAAAAACCCCCCCTTTTTTCCCGTTTTTTAAAAACCACCCCCCCCGGGGGGGGGGAAAAAAACCCCCCAAAAAGGGGGCCCCAAAAAAAAACCCCGGGGGGGGGGTTTGGGGGAACGGGGGACAGGGGGCCCGGGAAAAAAAAAAGGGGGGGGGCCCAATCCCTTTAAGGGCCCCCCCAAAAAAAAGGGGGGGGAAAAAAAAAGGCCAAAAAATTGGGGGGAAAAAAATTTTTTTGTTGGGGTTTAAAAAAATTTTTTTCCCCCCCCAAAATTTTTCCCCTTTTTTAAAAAAAAAAAATTTTTGGGGAAAGGGTTTTTCGGGGGGTTTTTTTAATTGGGGGGGAAAAAATTTTTAAAAATTTCCCCCCCAAAAAAACCGGGGGAGGGCAAGAAAAGCCCCAATGGTGTTTAACCATCTCCTCATTGACGGGGAAAAAATTCACTGTGGGGCCCTGCTGACAGACCCAGTTTTAAAAATTTAAAAAGGGGGGGGCGGCCGGCCCCCCATTTTTTCAGGGTGATTTTATTTTTTCCCCCTACCATGAAAAGAACAAACCCTTTGGGGCACACCGGGTTTTTTTGTCACAAATGCGGCGAAGTTTTACACCTTTTACAGTGCGTTCAAGAGACAGGGGTTTTACAAAAGCAGTGCACCTAACTTTAGTTCCCCCGGGGCCCTTCCCAGGTTGAAAATGTAAAAAGTTTTTTACAAATGGGAAAGTGGCCACAAAAAACCCGTCAAAACCCTCTAAAAAAAAAAACGTTTTCCGAAGATTTTGTTTAAACCGTGGTTTTCATGAACTAGGGGATTTGGGAAAATTTTTCCATTGTTCCTTTTTCCTTTAAAAAAAACAAAAAAAAAATTTTCCTTTCTTTATTGGGAAAATAAACGGGTTTTTCCTCTAAATTACAGGGTAAAATTTTGTTTTGTTTGTTAGTTTTTTTTGATTTTATTCCTGGCTGAAAACCTTTTTGGAAATTTCCATCCCTTTTGTGTTTGCTGGGTTTGAAAAAATTTTGGGAAACCACTAAGAAACTGACAAAACGGGAAGGCATCGGGGGGGGGTTAAATTTGTTTGTTTAAAAAAAATTTTTTTTCACAAATTTGGGTTTAAATCACTGGAAAAATCGATACCTTTTTTTTCGCTTTTTGTTGTTATAAATTTTATGTTGGGGACAAAAAAGAGGGTTTTGGATGCTGTGCAATTTTTACCACCCAAAGGGTTCCCCAAAAAACTATCGTTTTTTTTGATTTTCCCGAAAAAGGTTTTTTCTTTTTTGAAACTTTGTATGTACGCTTGCTTTCTTTGGTGATGTTTATATTTTTGGGTAATGGGGAAGAAAAGGTCGTACTTCCAAAAAATTTTCAAGAATTTTGAAGAAAGTGGGTTTTTCCCCTTTTTTAAAAACAAAGTTTGAGTTGGGCCCCTTTCATGTGAACGGGAAATTTAGAAGACAATGTGTTAAAAAAATTTTGGAAAGGGGTGGGTTTTTTAAAAAAAGTGCCCCTGCATTTGATCTTGTATTTTGAATGGGTTTTTTAAGGGCAAACCCCAAAAGGGTTCTACAAAATTTCAATTTTTGAAAGTGGTTTAAAAATGTGAATTTTTTTTATATTTTTTTTAAAAAAAGGGCGCGTGAAAATTTTAACAACATACTTTTAAAATTTTAAGTTTTGTGTGGAAAACGGATTGATTTCTGATCACATTCCTTTGGTTTTGGGGTTAAATAGCTTTCCACAAGAAAACGTGGACAATGTAAGAAAAAGGGTTCAAATTTGTTTTGGCTTAAAAATATGTTTGGAATGAAGCTTTGTTGACTTGTTGTTAATGCAAAAAGGATTCACCAAAATTTCAACCCAAAAAAGGAAAGCACATGGCCGGAAAACTCATTGAAATTAATATAAATGAAGCTTTAAAATGTTTTTAAAAGATTGTTTTAAAAAAAAACGCCGCTGACCCGATAAAAAGGAAATTTAAAAATAAATGCGAAAAAAGCTTTGGGGATGATTGGAAAGATAAAAAATTCTTTTTAAAAATAAAAGAAATTCAAAAGTACATTGTTAACAAAAAAACGTCAAACTTTTTCTGTACCTTAATTTAGTTGAATACTGAAAACCAGACGCGACTTAAAAAAATCTTTTTAAAAAAAAAAACAAAAAAGGGATTTTAAAAGAACAAAAGGTAAAAATAAATTATTTTCCCCCTGTTAAATAGCCAAAAAAAGTTTTTTGGGGAAACAAAGCGGAAAAAACAGGGAAAAAAAAAACCCAGCCCCAAAATGATAATTTGTTTGGACCAAATTGGGTTTTAACATTTTTTAAAAAGGGAAATGCTTAAAAAAAATGAAATACTGATTTTGGGTTTTTGGGAAAGGGGAAAAAAGAAAGGGAATTTATGAAGATGATGATAATTATAATTAAAATAAATCGCCCCAATAAAAAAGAAGAAATCAATTTTTTCCTTCCCTAAAATTTTTAGGAATCGAAAAGCTCGGGCCCCGAGGGATCATTTGTGAAATAATTAAAAAATGCTTGTAAATCTGATTTGGTGATTAACTTTTTTTTAACAAAAATTTTTGAAACTCTATTTAATTTAAAAGGGGTTTTTTTCCTGAAATTTTGGGGTGAAAACGAAAGTTTCTCCCCCCCCCAATTTTATAAAAAAGGGGCCCCTAACAATCCCCAAAAACAAAAGAGGAATTTCGGGTGTGTAAAAAATTAGCATAAAATTAAAAATAAGGGGATCAATTTAAAAGAAGACATCAGGGAAAGGGGTCGAAAAGGGAAAAATAATTTCAAGGGGAAATCAGCTTGGGTTTAAAAAAGGGAATTTTTAACAAAAGAACACATGGTTTTTTCTGAAGGGCCCTTTGTTTTAAAAAACCCTTCTGTCTAAAAAACCCAAAAAAATTTTTTACTTTTTTATTGATTTTGAAAAAACGTTTGACTCTGTCAAAAGAAGTATATTTTCCAAAAGGGGGAAGCATGGACTCCGAGTAAAAAAATTTTATAGATGTATTTTTTAGGCATGTTAAAAACCCCTGAAAGGGGAAGGAGATGCGGGTCATCCCTAAAACAGACTTTCATAAAAATGCACATTGGGAGTCAAACAAGGGATTTTCTTTATTTTTTCCCTTCTTTTTTTTTCTTTTTTTATTAACAAAATTTAAAGTTTGAAAATAAAAACTAAAAGGGGAGGCAACCGGGGCTCACTTTTTTTAAAAGATCCTTGGAGGAAATTTTTTTTTTTATCTCCTTTTTAGCGAGACTTTTTTTGATATCAAAAAAAAAATAGTTGGTCGCAAAATCATTAAATATTTTTTTTGAAAGAGCTACCCGAATTTTCTCCATTGAAAATAAACTTTGGGAAAAAGAAAAATTATAAAGGGTTTAGGGAAAAGGGGGAATTTTTTCAGCCCCGGGAAAAATGGGGGTTTTAAAAGGGAAATTCTATGCCCCGTGGGGGAATGCTTATAAGGGACTTGGGGATTCATTTTTCTCAACCCTTTTAAAATTTTTAGATTTCTTGCAATGAACTTGAAAACCCGGGGCTAAACAAAGTTTAAATTTTTTTATCCAAAAAAAACTGCGTATGCTCGATAATGAGTCTCAGACATTGTTTTTAATTTTTTAAATTCGAAATTTTCAGATTCCCAAAACCCCTGGACAGTACCCGGAAACGAGTTATGGGCCCCCGAAGGGTTTTTTCTATACAAATTTAAAAAATTCATTTGAAGCATTAAAAAAAAAATTTTCGGGGTTTTCACTACAAACCCAAATTACCCAGGGCCCATGGGGGGACTAAAAAGATATCCCAAAACATTTTCTTTTATGGTTGATTCATTCGTTTTTGGCTAAAGATTTAAATCGAAAAAAGCCCCCAGAAAGATTAAACCCCACAAAGCGAAAAAAATGTTAAATGCCCGCTGACGCAAGGGGGAAGATTAAATTTGGGCAAAATAAAGTTTTGGGGTTTAAACTGTACAATTTGACAAAAAAAGCAATAGTCCTCCAAAGGGGAAAAAAACAGTATAGAAAAAAACACAATACCAAACCCTCTAAATTTTTGGCCACGGGCCTTTTTCAAAAAGAAAAAAACAAAAAAAAAAGCAACTATTTAAAGTCCATCTTTTGGGGGCTGGTCAGGGGAAAAGGGGAAAAAAGGGCGCATAAATAACTTACGCAATTTCCCGACCCTCTAATGTGTGATGCAACAACAAGGAAAAAAAAAAAAAAAAAAAAAAAAAAAAAGGGGGGGGGGGGAAATTGGGGGGGAGGGAAAGGGGGGCAAGTTGTTTTGTGTGTCTGTGTTAAATTTTTAACAGAAACCCCCTGTACCCCCCAAAAACATAAAAACACGCTTCAAAATCACAAAAAAACTGCGACCATATCCTGTCTGGACTGTGGCCCGGGATACAAAGAACTTCCCCCTTAAAAAAAAATAAATAAATTTCCTGCAATTTAAAACCCTTTTTTTGTTTACCGGAAAAACTGGGGTAGGGGTTTTTACAAATTTTTCTTAACATTTCCCTCCATTTGGCACCCATGAAACCAAGTCCTTTTTCCATTTTCTTTTAGCAATAAGCTGAAGCCCTTTTTCTTTCACTGTAAACTTTTGCCAAAAACTGCAAAAGCAAGGTCTCCCACTGAATGCTGAAGGGAAAAGTCGCATTAAGCTTTTTTCCCCTCTTTGGAAAATTTATTCACGTTCCGTGTTCCGCCCAATTTTTTCTTTCAATGAAAAGGGGCCGGGTTTTACCAACATAAACGTCAATTAACCGTTTACACAACAGAGCAAAATTTCAAATTTTTCTATCCCCCACCAAAGTCCCCTTTACTCAAAAACATTGTGCAAAAATTTCCCGCCCCTTTTTTTCCAACACTGTTTAAGTTTTCAAATGAAAACAGGTGTCACAAACACAAATTTTTTGCTTTTTCCCTTTTACTGCTCTTTCAGTTTTCTGGTGAAACCAACTTAACCCCATAAATTTTTTTAAACCCTCTGTTCAGGCAAAAAGGGAGTCTTTGGGGTACAGCGGGATAAAAAATTTTTGTGATACGTTGGGTTTTACCCCCCGAAAAATAAAAGAGCATTTAAGGGAAAAACAGAAATTTGGAAAAGTGACACCTGTTTTTTCACTAGTAACTTCAACCCGTGTTGGACACCAAAACAAAAACTTCCCCACAAAAGTTAAAAGTAACGTGACAAATGCGGATAGAAATTTTATAATGCTCTGTTTTTTGTAAACGGTGTAAAAAAGACAGTTTAAAGTTTGGGAAACCGGGCGTTTTATTGAAAGAAAGAAAAGCGGAACACAGACTTTACATCAAGTTTTCCCAAAAAGAAAAGCCCCAAAAATGCGACATTTCCTTTAGCAATTTAGTGGGGGACCTTGCTGTTTCCCTGTTGCAAAACTTTTCAGTGAAAGCAAAACCCCCAGACTTTGCGGGAAAAAAAATGGGGTAAGGGGCATTGGGGTAAGGGGGCCAAATGGATGAATTTTAAGACAAATTTGGGAACAACCCATCCAGATTTACCCCGTAAACAACATTGAAGAATTGCAGGGAAAATTTTATATAAAAATTTTTAGGTGACAGTTTCTTTTATGCCATGCCAGTCACAGACGGGGGTAAAATCGCAGTTTTTTTTAAAAAAAAAAAATTTTTTTTTATGAAGGGGGTTTTTATGTTTTTTTGGGGTACATTTGGGTTTCTGTAAAACTACACACAGACCCCACACACAACCCTTTCACCCCCCTTTCCCCCCCCACCTTTCCCCCCCCCCCCTTTTTTTTTTTTTTTTTGTTCCCTTGTTTATGACATCACACATTATAAAGTCAGAAATTGCGTAAGATATTTATGACGTCAATTCTTTGCCCTGACCAGCCACCGAAGATGGACATTACATAGTTGCATTGTTTTTGTTTTTTTCTCTTGAAAAAGGCCACGTGGCCGAAAATTAGATGAGTGGTATTGTGATTTTTCTGTACGAATTTGGTTTTGGTGTTGTGTGGGAGAATCAGGGTGTAGATGACATACATAGTTTTATTCGCTTGTTTCGGCAAAGGTTAATCGATTGTAACTGGCAAAGATGGAATTCCCATGTTGAAGACAGTCACCGGTTTGATATTTACAGATTGTTAAATCCTTCACATTGTATTCCAAGGTACATATCAATGCAGATTAACAGACATATTAAATATATTGTCACAAAATTCAGGTTTGGTGTTTCGGATATCTGTGTACATTCTAACCGTTACAGGCCTTTGAATGATCGTAATTTTACATGTCCACTCTGCTACGAAGATGATGAAAATGAAATTCATTTTGTTCTCACTTGTTCTAAACTACAAGCTGTTCGACAGCAATTAATCCCACCTAAGTACTTAAGAAAACCATCTTTCTTCACACTGATTATGTTAATGGCATCATTGAATGAAAACGCAATTAAACACTTCGCTTTGCATTTGTATAAGGCATTTAGAATGCGAAATGATATGTTAAGACCGTAAATTATGTGCTAAGCTAGTTAAATGAGTTGACCTGCGCGGTATGA
>CM031604.1:54457556-54462556 GCA_018398815.1 Conus ventricosus | reverse complement strand
GAATAACCACCAAATCGTTAATGATTCAGTAACACGTTAACCAGGATCCCAAACCTTAACGTCCACGTGTTCATGGAGATCATGCTGCTGTTTCAAGCGAACACTTCGTATACTTGTATTCGCGCACGTGATGCCCAAACTCAGAAGTGAAAAGAACAAAGGATAGACATCTTTCTGGGGCTTCTCTCTATGTTCTCTTGACTGCAATGATGTCTCGCTGAGATACGACAAGTCGGTCTACGGGCACGTTTTCAAAGCGGTCCTTCAAGACAAACCTCCATCTACAGGCTCAAACGAATGATTGTAACGTTCAATGTTTTATCCTGAATAAGCATTTGACAGTGTGTGTAATTTTTGTTTCATTTTCCATTGAAAATAATGCTTTATCCTCAGTCAGCATTTGACATGAAGAATCTGCGAAATTTGCAAAAATGAAATATGTCCTGTATCACGCGTGACTTCTTCCACAGCGGTAAATCAAACCTTCCCACAACTGTGGATTTTTCACCGTTGACATGCGTCGGTTTTAACCCACGAGTACTCGGGTAGTCATTAATTAAATCCTCTTATTACAGGCGATGACTATTGTGTCTCACCGTCAGACAGGACGAGCGTTTTCTCAGGAATGGGGCCGCACTACATTTCTCCTGCAACAATCTTACTGCTGTCACTGAAGTCTGGAACGAACTCACTATTTGTATGGAAGGTGAAGATAAGATAAGATAAGATAATGTTGCTTATAGCCCAGCCGACCGCAAAGGGCCACATCAGGGCTGTCAACACGTTAATGGAAGGTGAAGATGCGGATAGACTGAGGGGATGATGCACATCGTAACAGCTCACCGTGAAAGCAGGACACAGATGTTCAAGTAATGCTTGATGCTATGGATGTGTATCCAAGGTCTGACGGAAATTATACTCTTTTCTGAAAGAGGGTGTAATTTAGGTCCAGTCTTGTTCAGGAAACTGTAACACCACTCTCAGAGATGCATCCATAAAAGTAAATGGCACTGGACAAAATGGTCCATGAACTCTGCGTTGAAATAAACTATGGTTAAGAACATCCCACCATCCTGATGCTTTCAGTAAGACTCGAATCCATAGTCATTTAACTCCGAGTCTATAATGCTAGCTACTCAGCCACGGCGGTAAGTAAGAAAAATATGTTGCATGTAATAATGAATGACAATCGTAAGTTTGATAGGAATTCTTACATGAAGCCCGGGAGAATGACCCAATGAACAACCAGAAGACCATACAGGAGAGCACATTCCTCTGCAATGGTTTAGCAATTCTGTTCGGGGGGGGGGGGGGGGGGGGGGGGGGGGCTGACAGGGGAAGGAACAATGGGTATGGTCTGGGAAAAATACTTCCCTTGTACTCTTTTTTCTTTTTTTTCTTTTCTTTTTTCTTGCGATGAGACATGCAAATTACAAAATATCAACGTTTATATCACTAGCAATGCTAATTATTCCATGAAAATGCATTTCTTCATCCATAGTTATAAATAGGTTTCCAAAAATGTCGGTGTGCAGTGGGACACCCTTTAAGAATCCTATCGTGCGGATCCTGAATCCGCCTTTTAATCCTTTAATCTTGAACAACGGATCCGGACCAGTCTTTAATGGATTCGTCCCTGGACACAATACGTCTTTCCGCCACGTTTGTGGGTAGAATTTGCGTAATCTTACTGACAGACAACAAACAAGCAAACTACCGCACGCAGATGAAAAAGAGTATTTTTATAAAAATGAAGGTTGATTATACTCCCGTGATGAAACATTTCATAGTAGACAAAAGCCAGTACTACTGGCACCGACTGATCAACTAGGACTCATATGAATAAGATGCACATCTGACAGACAAGAAAGCATCTTAAAAATTGTTTCTACAAGAAAAAAAGTTTCTGGTGTTGCTTGTAAGCCTCATCTGACCTGGAAGAAACAACATGCATGAGCAGGACCAACGTAAAAAATGCACATTAATATTCATTCCGGACTGTGTTGTCATAGCCTTTTGACACTAAGCTCCGTTACACGAATCGCAGAAAAAGTGCAAGGATTTAACGTTCGAAAAACTGGTAGATAAGAAAAGAAGTGGTACGTGTGTGTGTGTGTGTGTGTGTGTGTGTGTGTTGTGTGTGTGTGTGTGTGTGTGGTGTGTGTGAGGAACAGGGAGAGATTAAATAACGAAGAATAAACAGGTACAAATGCTGTGTTATGAGAGAGTGAGAGGAACAGAACTCTGCCAGTAAAGCCCTATCTTCCAATTCAACTGGACGCATGCAAGAAAGAAGTACAACGAGCGCAAAACAGTCCCCAGCAATTTCAGCAAGAAAGTCGGTTACCTGAGCTAATTAGTCACTCAGCAGTTATACTCATACGTCTATGATCTCTACCCATTCCCGATCTGCCCACTTACGTTCTATTTTAGCATGTATTCTGCATTGTTTTTGTCCTCATTAAGCTATATAGCATTTCACCTTATCCCTTCTCTCACCGCTCAACTTTAAGACAAATGACGACCTCAAACTCTTGGATTCAAAACAGGTTGTCGGGAATATAACTCACAGCAGCATAGTCTTTTCAAATAATACCAAGAATGAACATGTTCGTTAAGTTTGTCCGTTTCCGGTATTCAGATAGTCAACAGCAAAAGGGCAGGACAAGGAAGCCTTCTATTCATTCATTTATTGTTTTTTGTTTATTCATGTACTCATCTATTTCTTCTTCTTGCGTATCCTACAGACCGTTAGCAAGTAACTGATTCTTGGTCGGAAAGAATGTCAGTTAACGATCACTAACAACAGGACAAAGAAATCACTGCTATTGAGGCAAGACCTTAACTACGGGGTCTTGAGTTTCCAAACCAAAGACGGTCAATGCAACAACCGAGAAAAACAATAGCGTTTCTCACAAACTGTGCGTGCGCCAGAGCTATACCCCGAACCCCCTTCTCTCCCTCCCTTCCCAGACCCCTCCCCCCCCCCCCCCTCCCCACCCACTTCGCACAGATTCTTCGCGTTCCCCTCGCCTGCCCCCCTCCTCATCCTCCCTCTTTCCTTTCTTCCCCGTGGACAAACAGGTAGCGAAGCAATAGTCATAACGTTCGCCCCCATGCCCACCCATCCCAGAAATGATGACGTCACGTAACCTACTGTTCGACTGTATCATCTTCACCACCCCTGTTATCTTGTCCCCCTTCCTCCCCCTCCCCTACCCCCACACCCCTTTTTACCTCTATTCCTGCTCCGCCGCATCTCCTTCCCCTCCCCTCTAGCCCCGTGCTGTTCTCTTCCCAGCTCCCCCCTTTGCCCCCCCCCCCCCCCACTCCACTCCTACCCTTGCCTTAGGCAGACAATGGCTTGTCAAGAGTCATACAGTTCAAATGTTTCATCTTTACAGACCCTCCTACCCCCCCCCCCCCCCCCCGGCCTCCTATCGCCTCTTGCCCCCCCCCCCCCCCCCTCCCTCCCCCGCTACAGCCAATAACATCGCGCTGTAACTTTTTTCCTATACAGATCGTGTGTCAAAACGGTGCCCGGGCATATTCTTCCTTGGCTGTGACGTCCGGGACTATGCGAGAGAGAGAGAGAGGAGAGAGAGAGAGAGAGAGAAAGAGAGAGAGGAGGAGGAAAAGGGGGGGGGGGACGTCGTGAACCCCATTCGGTGTTCAATCACTCCCTGTCACACACACACACACACACACATACGATCACGCTCACGCACAAACACGAGGGCGATCGCTTCTTGCCGTTCGTTACCGACTGGCTCGATAGCAGCGGAGCCGAAGGACAAAACTCGCCTGCCTCGCTTCCCTCTCTGTCTGTCTCCCTCACAGTGACTTACTGCTTCGCTGAACTGGTCGCAGACAAACTGCACGACCAGTTAGTTGTAGTCGTAGTGTGTGCGGTGTGGTAGTAGTGGTGGTGGTGGTGTGTTGTGTGTGCGTGTGTGTGTGGTGTGCGCGCGCGCGCGTCTGTGTGTGGTGACTGGGGGGAGGTGTGTGATAATTACTACTTCTCCCTACTTACTACTGCATGCGGTCGTTCTACTCGCTTGCCTCACCACCACGAGTTGTCGTTTCGTGGAGTCCTAAACCCCCTTACTGTGCGCCGACTTGCATGTCAGCTGTGTGCGTGAACTTAATTGGCGCCGCGGCTTAAGAGTAGCCTGATCCGGATTCCGGGCAGTGTGTGTGTGTGTGTGTGTGTGTGTATGTGTGGGGGTTTTTGATTTGTGTGGGAGTGCAATGTTTGGGTCCAGTCATCGGCGGCACTTGATCACACTTCCAGGTTGTTAATCTCAGGTGAGCTTGTCTTTTTTCATGTTCGTTTCACGGTGTGTTTTTTAGTGAATAAATGAGCAAACAAGCTTTGAAATGTTGAAAACATAAGTAGGCTATGTTATTACTTGTTTAAAAAATGTAGTTAGCTTTTAAAGCTCAATTATTTGTAAAGATAACTCGAATATGACAAAACATAAGTATGTTATTACTTGTTTTTAAAAAATGTAGTTGTCCATTGTTTATTACAAAATATGACAAATGTCGTAAAGTTAGCAACAGAGTTAAAGCATGTACATACATTTATAAACAAAAAACGTCTCGGCTATAGTTTTTGACAAGAATGTTAGCTTTTACTGGGAAAAAAAACTGTCACACCAAAACTAAGTTGTTTTCAATAGACTACAAAATACCACATCAGCAAGAAGTTTTTGAAACACACACGGGACTTTGTGTATTACTCGGCTATAAAAGAAAAATAGCAGTACTGATTAAACGCAAGCAACCAAATGCGAAACAAAAGGTGTCTTTATCTATTATTCAATATGTTACAATTAAGGGTACTTTCGACAACAAAGAATGCGTTCAACCAACCACTTGATCTAAATCTGTTTCTTTTATCCTCTGTCTATTTTTTTCATGTGTTGCTTTAGTCGTCGTCTTTTTTTCCGATCTTTCGTTCGTACCAAAAAGATTAGTCACATCATTGTCTCAAC
>CM031604.1:54432556-54452556 GCA_018398815.1 Conus ventricosus | reverse complement strand
AAACATCCATACAGCACTTCCTGCTGATCAGAGGGTGTAAACATCCATACAGCTCTTCCTAGTGATCAGAGGGTGTAAACATCCATACAGCTCTTCCTACTGATCAGAGGGTGTAAACATACATACAGTTCTTCCTGCTGATCAGAGGGTGTAAACATCCATACAGTTCTTCCTGCTGATCAGAGGGTGTAAACATCCATACAGTTCTTCCTGCTGACCAGAGGGTGTAAACATCCTTACAGTTCTTCCTGCTGATCAGAGGGTGTAAACATCCATACAGATCTTCCTGCTGATCGGAGGGTGTAAACATCCATACAGCTCTTCCTGCTGATCAGAGGGTGTAAACATCCATACAGCTCTTCCTACTGATCAGAGGGTGTAAACATCCATACAGGTCTTCCTGCTGATCAGAGGGTATAAACATCCACACAGCTCTTCCTGCTGACCAGAGGGTGTAAACATCCATACAGCTCTTCCTGCTGACAGAGGGTGTAAATATCCATACAGCCTTCCTACTAACCAGAGGGTGTAAACATCCATACAGCTCTTCCTGCTGATCAGAGGGTGTAAACATCCATACAGCTCTTCCTACTGATCAGAGGGTGTAAACATCCATACAGTTCTTCCTGCTGATCGAGGGTGTACTACATCCATACAGCTCTTCCTACTGATCAGAGGGTGTAAACATCCATAAGCTCTTTCTACTGATTAGAGGGTGTAAACATGCATAAGCTCTACAATCGCAGAGTGTCCTCTGGACAGTAGGAAAGACTGTAACCGGGATTCTCTTCAGAGGGCCGTCTGCCAGTGAGCAATTATGTCCCTTGGCGTCTTAATGAAATGCATTGTGCGTGCCTACACCCAATGTGAACACAGTGCAGGACTCTATGGATGGTTTATAATTGCTCCTAGCCGGTTTGTTCAGCGATGAAGACAGTACTTTTCTAAATCCCACCTGCACCTTCGGGTGTATCTTTTTCTTCATACACCTCTTCCTACTAATCAGAGAGAGTAAACATTCATACACCTCTTCCTACCAATCACTGAGTGTAAACAATCATACACCTCTTCCTCCCAGTCAGAATGTAAACATTCATACAACTTTTCCTACCAATAACAGAGTGTAAACATTCATACAGTTCTTCCCAGTAGTCTTTGAGTGTCAACGTTCATGGCGCTCTTGCTACCAATCACAATATAAATAGTCATACATCTCTTCCTACCAATCGGAGAGTGTAAACACTTTCCACCTGTCAGAGAGAGTGTCACTTTATACAGGTCTTCCTACTTGTCAGTGAGTGTAACTATTCACTCCGCTCTGTTTACCGGTCAGACAGTGTAAACATTCATGCAGGTCTTCCTACGTTTCAGAATTAGTAAACATTTATACAGCTCTTCCTACTAACTAGAGAGTGTAACCTACCAATCGGAGCGAGTAAACATCCATACATCTCTCTCTCCAATCAGAATGCAAACATTCATACACGTCTTCCCGACAAACAGAGACTGCAAGCAGCCCTTCTTCACCAATCAGAAAATGAAAAACATGAACGCAATCAGACACGATTTCCTGTTTTGACTCCTATAGCCCTTCCAGACAATATGTGTCTGTTTTGTTTTGGAAGATGAGGTGGATTTTGTACGGAAAGATCCAGCTGCATTAGAAATTAGATGGTTTCAAATTTCGTCCTTGCCTTTCAATTCTGCCGCTTATTTGTATGTATGTGTGTATGTATGTATGGACGAAAGGACGTGGGGACAGAGAGAGAAAGAGGGGGACTAGAAAGAGAGAGAGAGAGAGAGAGAGAGAGAGAGAGAGGAGAAGAGGAGAGAGAGAGAGAGAGAGAGAGAGTATGTGAAAGATAACTTTTATCGATGCGCCTGCAATCTGGACTACTGCGCATTGTTGTTGATTTGACAAGTTGATGCAATAAAGTAATTGGTATGTATGTATGTATATATGTATATATATATATATATATATATATATATATATATATATATATATATGTGTGTGTGTGTGTGTGTGTGTGTGTGTGTGTGTGTGTGTGTGTCTGTCTGTCTGTCTGTCTGTGTCTACGTAATTTGTCGACGGTAGAAAGAACAGTCCAAATTTCCACTGTTGGAGAATAAGCGGGTAGAAGTGAAGTCCAGACGGCGAAAAGAGAGAGAGAGAGAGAGAGAGAGAGAGAGAGAGAGAGAGAGAGAGGGTAAGGGTGGAACCCAAAGAAAGAGACAGACAAATAGACGGCCCACCTCAAATCATCAACACAGGTGGACAGACCATCGGTAAATAAACTAACCAACCGTCATGATGACGTGTTCAGACCAGCAAGCGCAAGCGTTTTCCCAATCATCTTCGATGCTGCTAGCGTGTCGTGTTGAGCGTTGAATTGATCCGTGCTCCTTGTTCGCCTCTCCGTCATGCATGCTTACAGACCAGGATCTATAGAGACTGACTCTTTGTGCCGGAAAATGACCATTCGTCTCGCTGTTTGTTGTTCATCTCCGCGCGTCCCAATCCGTCACGGTTAAGTCGGTGAGTTTGCCGCAGCATGTGACTGTCGGTCAGGGAAGCATGTTGGTGGTTTTGTCAGTACTATGCAAAAGTACTGGTCGCAAGCTATGTAGTTGGCAGTTGATCATTACTGTAGATTATTCTAGGGAATGCTTGACAATGTTCTACGTAGACCTTTCGTGTCTCTCTCTCTCTCTCTCTCTCTCTCTCTCTCTCTCTCTCTCTCTCTCTCTCTCTCTTCTCTCTTTCTCAGTACTGGACATCAGTATTGGTCACAAACTATGCAGCTTTGCAATTGATCATTGTGGTAGATTATTTTATGCAATGCTTGGCAATGTGCTACGTGAACATCTCTCTCTCTCTCTCTCTCTCTCTCTCTCTCTCTCTCTCTCTCTCTCTCTCTCATCACACTCACACACCCCACACACACACACACACACACACATCGAAAATTGTACTTCATTTATGTTGATTTTGAATACAATGTGAAACCACCAGCACTTGTGCCCTCTCTCTCCCCCCTTACACACACACACACACACACACACACACACACACACACACACACACACACACACACATACACATGCGCACACACATACACACACGCGCGCGCGCGCGCGCACACACACACATACTTCTAATTGGCATCTTTGAATATAAAAAAAATTAAAATTCCAACGTGTATTGGTGAGATTAGCATTTTTCTGTCACATGCAATGCGCATGGTTGCACAACCTTCGCTTACGTAGCATGTCGAGCTTTTTTTAATTGCTGTATTAAATTTCCGATCATTTTCAAAACTTGACATTTTTTAACAAGCCGATTCAACGTCTGACTATTAAAATCAGTTTTCAAGTACGAAAGAGTATTCATGCATTCCTATGCACTTATGCAGTGCCGCCTGTTGTTGCTGTGAACGGAGCATAATGCTGCTGGAGTTGTGTGGTCGGCACGTTGGTAAGAAGTTTTAAAGCACGTAGGGGAAAACGTTTTAAAGCACGTAGGAAAAAAACGTTTCAAAGCACGTTGGGAAAAAACGTTTAAAAGCTCGTTGGGAAAAAACCGATTTAAAGCACGTTGGTAGAAACATTTCAAAGCACGTGGATGAAATTTTTGTGAAGCACGTAGGGAAAACCATTTTAAGCACGTAGAGGAAATTTTTTAAACCACGTAGGGAAAAACATTTTAAAGCACGTTGGGAAAAACGTTTTAAAGCGCGTTGGGAAAAACGTTTTAAAGCACGCTGAGAAAAAAAGTTTTAAAGCACATAGAGAAAACAAGTTTTTAAAGCACGTTGGAAGAAACGTTTTAAAGCGCATTGGGAAAAGCGTTTTAAAGTTTCACGTTAAGGGTGTCATGTGAAAGTTGATCTAAAAAAGAGAAAGGGAGAGAATAGTGACTCTGGTTCATCTTCGTTTCTTTGCAAGAACTTGCACGTTCGCCATTGATGGGAGTATTCTTTTTCACATACGATGCCTTTCCTTTTCATCTACCGTTAAGATAGGGACATTTCGTCTTTGGGAATGATGTCACCTTCACGCGATCACCAATTCTTTGGCGAAGGACTTAACGTGCTTGTAAATTTCTGTTTGTTTCTTTGTTTTCTGTTGGTATGTTTGTTTGCTTGTTTGTTGTAATGCATGTGTTCACACACGGGACGCCAGTTGCTCTCATTCAAATGACTTTTGAGTAGGAGACTGGAGGGAGGGGGCGGGGAGGACAGTCTACGGAGACGTTGACTCAGAAAAGAAAATTCTCTGACCTGGCTGTCTCAAGCGGGGATCGAACAAAAGACCCGTGGAAGAAGAGCACATTGCTTTACCCACTGGGCCAGCCAGATCCATTCGTGGCAGTCTGTAATGTCTGACCATCAATTTAAGCTGACAGTGTGTGTGACAGTGCATAATATAACAAAGCTTTGCGCCATCATTTATCACACGTGCCATTTTTTAAAAGTACAGTGCCCAGTGTTTGTTTCGTTTTCAGCTAACTATTTTCAGCGTCACCAGAGTTTCAAAGACACGCGCAGATTGCGCTGAAAGAGATTATATAAACGTTATCCCCTTTTCATGGAGGATGTCTTCAGCATTCTAGTGGAGATGTTACTTTGTTTTTAAATAAAAACCTCAGGGCCTAATGATCTCACCTACATCTAGAACGCACGTGCTAATAATAAAATACAAAAGATAGAGGAAAAGCCAGCATAATACAGTGTTTTAGATCAGCCTTTGATTTTCAACACTTGACTCGGTATGGATTTTAGTATAGGCAAGTAATTTCTATTCAATTGTGCTTTTAACCTACTTGCTTACCTTGGTGTTACCTTCATGGTCAATTGGGCAATTATAAACGTTATAAACTCACCGTGCTCTGTTTTGAACGTAACGTGTTTTTACGCCCATTATCTTAAAACGAAATTTGAAATGAGGCAAGGAACAGTAAACTGTAAATAATCTTAAAATAGTGTAACTCTTGCTCTCATCATGAAATAAGTACATGCCCATAACTCTAAATGAATGCTGCTTACGGCACCGAATCGCCTAGCAGAAATGACGACGTGGAGCACACAGAACAAACAGCAGAAATGACGACGTAGAGCACACAGAACAAACAGCAGAAATGACGACGTGGAGCACACAGAACAAACAAGGAAATATTTCTGCAAGGCGATTCGATGTCGTAAGCAGCATCCGTTTGGAGTTATGGGCGTGTATTCATTTCATCATGGCAGCAAGAGTTACCCCACTTGTTTGTTACTGCTCATTATCTTGTAACTGCTGTGCATTTGTATTATATTGCATAGGCTTTTTTTCATCGTCACGAAAGATCACTCTGTATGAAATCTGGACTCCTCTCCCCTAGTAGACAGCGTCGCTATAGCATTGCGCCATCCGTCCACTGATTATGTCGCAGGCTCTGTATTTCAATAGCAAGGAAATTGACAAAACTGGACGAATTACGTGTTCCGAAGTATACATATGCACATAGACAGACAGATAGATAGAAAGATAGATAGATAGATAGATAGATAGATAGATAGATAGATAGATAGATAGATAGATAGATAGATAGACAGACAGATAGATAGAAAGACAGATAAACATAAGACAGATAGATGGACAGAAAGATAAATAGATAGATAAATAGATAGATAGATAGGTAGATAGGTAGATAGGTAGGTAGACAGATTGTTATAGATAGATAAATACATAGAAAGACAGACAAATAGATAGATAGACAGACAGACAGACAGACAGACAGACATGACAGATAGATAGATAGATAGATAGATAGACTGATATGAAAAAAGACGGAGTAAACACGAAGTTTAAACAATCTAGATTGTCTTGCCGTCTAATATCCACTTAATTTTCCAGACAAGTGAGAGAAATGTTGTCTTAATAGGCTCGATGTCAAAGAGAAATATTTTCGAATTATTCTTAGCCCTTATTTTTGTTCCCACGCGCCTAGAGTCATAACGCCATCTGATTCGTCAACAGAACCACTGGTATATCCACTCGCCCATCTATGTTCGAAATATGTTTGTACTGACGCCATCAGTTCGTGTGACATTGCAGTCTATCGTTTTAGCTTTCAACTCCCCTTGACTGCTGGCTATATTGCCTTCGCCAAGGAGCGTTATGTTTTCATTTACGTCGGTTGGTTCGGTTTACTTTGATTACTTTGTTTAGTTTTGTTTTTGAGTGTTTTTAGTCAGCAAGATTACGGAAAAGGATCGAACTGAGTTTAACGAAACAACGTGGAATGAACCAACATGGTCCATGGATGAAGCCGCCAAATTTTGGTGCGGATCCGTAGTGGGATCTGGGTCAGAAGGCGGATTCAGGATCCGTCAGCAAGAGTACGCAAAACAAAAATATGGAATGCATCTTCCACGAAAACGCTGGACTGATTTTAACAAAACTAGGTGGAAAGATGGATTGCAGCCTGTGGAAGAACCTGTTCTATTTTGGTGCGGATCCCTGGCGCAAATCCAGATCACAAAGCGAATCCAGGATCTGTTGGATCTTGGTGGAGGCCTGCTTTTTCTTGCCTGTCCTTTTAATTCATAACCTTGTGACATGTTACGGCGCTGCTTCTCATCCATCTCAGACAACTTTGTTAACTTTGTTTGACAGGGTTCCCTGCGACATCCTACAGTTTTTCTTCTTCATCCTTTCTGAAGTCGTCGTCATCGTCGATTTTTTCCCCCGCCGTGTATTTCTGGTGACGGACCTTGGAGTATGGGCCATACGTACTGGTTGTCCCCTTCAAGAGCTTCGATGATGCTGGGACTGATACTGGTTGTCGTCATAGGTGAGTTGTAATGATTGACTGGTCAGTTGATTATATGTCTAGTTCATTTGTTCTGGTTGGTTTTGTTGTTCTCGTTGTTCCTGTTCATGGTTTCTTGTTCTTGTCGTTTGGTTGCTGTTGCTGTTGTTGCCGCTGCTCTTCTTCTTCTTCTTCCTCTTCTTCTTCTTCTTCTTCTTCTTTTCTTCTTCTTCTTCTTCTTCTTTCTTCTTCCTTCTTCTTCTTCTTCTTCTCCTTCTTCTTCTCCTTCTCCTTCTCCTCCTCTTGCTCCTGTTGCCGCTGCTGCTACTGCTACTGCTCCTCATCCTCCACCTCATCCTCATCATCCTCTTCCTCAACCTCCTTCTTCTCCTCCTCTGTTCTTTTTTATCCTCTTCTTTTTCTTTCTTTCTCATTCCTCTTATTCATTTCTTTTTCTTCCTCGCCTTCATCTCCCTTTTCATCTTCCTCTTCTCTCTCTCTCTCTCTCTCTCTCTCTCTCTCTCTCTCTCTCTCTCTCTCTCTCTCTCTCTCTCTCTCCTCTCTCTTTCTCTGTCCCGATAGATGTATTAACTATAGATAGATACAGAGAAATAGAAAGAGATGTAGACAGAGACACACAAGATCTCTCTGTGTGTCCCGATAGATGTATTAACTATAGATAGATACAGAGAAATACAAAGAGATGTAGACAGAGACACACAGGATGGAGAGAGAGAGAGAGAGAGAGAGAGAGAGAGAGAGAGAGAGAGAGAGAGAGAGAGAGAGAGGAGAGGACGAGAGAGAGAGAGAGAGAGAGAGAGAGAGAGAGAGAGAGAGAGAGAGAGAGAGAGAGAGAGAACATCACATGTCCCTGAAAATCGTGAGGGAACAAGAGACGAAATCACAAAAATCCATTTCCGGATACAGTGACTCGGACGTGACGATGTTGACACTTGATCGCTATCGTCATGGATTTTTCTCCACGTCAGGTCGAATAGCATCATGTTGTATTTGGCTGTGCTGTGCTGTGCTGTGCTGTGTTGTGCTAGGGTGTGGTGTGGTGTGGTCTGTTGCGTTGTGCCCTGTTAATGTTGCAGTGGATTGTCTTGAGTCATGTTTTGTTGTATTTGTGTAGTACTAAATTGTGCCCTAAATGTTGAAAGATTGCGCTGCACTGATTGGCAGTGTAGTGCAGGGCAGTGCAAGGCAGTGTAGTGTAGCGTACTGCGGTGTGGTGTAGTGTAGTGTGGTGCAGTGTGATGTAGTGTTATGTGCTGGACTGTAATGCATGTGCTGTACTGCACTCTACTGTCCTGCACTGTACTGCACTGCACTGTACTATATTGCACTGCACTGCACTGCACTGTACTGCACTGCACTGTACTGTACTGCACTGTTCTGTACTGGCCTGTTCTGCACTGCCGTGCAGCGTGGTGCCGTTTACCGTGGTGTAGCGTAGCGCAGTGAAGTGTACAGTGGTCTTGCGTAGTGCGTTGCATCCTATCATATTAAACTGCATAGATGTCCACTGCATCGCAGAGTTTCGCCTGCCTTTTAAGTTCTTCTTCTTCTTCTTCCTAAAATACTGGTTCACTCAAAAACGAGTAGGTCACCAGCGCGCATGTTAAAAAGTAAAATAAGTTGCACCACAGTGTGCTGTAGTTTGTTGCTTTGTGTTGGTTTTGTTTTCCCGTTGTCACAGAGCACTGCAGGGTACTCTGTGCCTTCACCGGAGTTACACTCACAATGTTATAGATCTTTTGTTTTAACGAACCTTGTCATTCAAATCTGTCAAAGCTTGCTTGAGATAAAAAAAATTTGCAATAACAACAACAGCAGCAACAACAACAACAACAACAACAAAGGGGAAGAAGAGAATAAACTTCAGAAATCTCACAAACGTGGGTGGTTTACAGGCAAGCACATGTTGTATAAGGATGCTTCGGTAAAACTGTAACGCACCGATACAGAAAAAAGAAAAAAAAAAGATTATAACAGGTTTTGAGGAATAACATCTGAAATTGTCACCTGTCTTATTTTGCAGCTCCAAATCAGATCCTTGGCAGTCTCTCAGGACTCTCTCTCTCTCTCTCTACTCTCTCTCTCTCTCTCTCTCTCTCTCTCTCTGTCACGGTCAAAAATAAACACAACCAAAGTCGTGGTCCGTCGCCAGCTAGGTTGTTTGGACATAAGCTCTAACTCAAATATTCTGGGCGCCAGGCAGACAGCCCCATGTGTCGGGTCCAGCCAATTAAGCATAGTGGAGAGGCTCCACGGAGACGGTCTGTCCAGCCAGACGGGACTAAGTAGCTGACCGACGCCTCGATGTCTGGTCAAACGAGTCTCGACGCCCGGATCAGACTCATCCGGCCAATTGAGCACAGCGAGAGGCTAATCCTAATCTTCCACGGAGACAGCATCGGCCCCGTAGACAGTCGGAGTGGCTGACCAACGTCTCAATAGGTTGGCCAGACCTATTGCAACGTCTGGGCCAGACTGATCTAGCCAATTACGACCAGTGCCCACCATTAGGTCGACGTCGCCGGAAAGGGAGAGGGAGAAGGTAGTATGTGGTGGGGGTGAAATCAAGCTAATCAATTAAATGACCAATTGACCACCACAGAGAGTAAGGCGTGTAGGCGTGACTGTCATGATTTGAATATCCAATGGAATTAGAGGAGATAACTTCGGGTACGAGGTGGTAAAAATACTGACCAATGGTACTCGCCCTTGGACACGGAGTTAGGGGATAAAGTAATGCGTGAGTGGGAGAGAGAAAAAGAACGAACAGGGAGAGAGAGATGAGGAGGTTCTGGGTGTATTTCTCTGCATGAGAGAAAAGGCAGAGAGATGAAGAGAGGAGGAAGAAGAACTAACAGAGAGACAGAGAGAGAGAGGTTCTGAGTGTAAGCTCTACAGGAGAGAGGGCAGGGAGAGAGATGAGGAGAGAGGAGAGAACCAAGTTGTAGCACTTAGCACCAAAGATAGTCTGCAGAGGAAGGACTAAAGAGAGATGTGGAGAGAGAGAGTTGCTAACTAATGAAGAGAAAAAGAAGGAAAAGAAAAGCAACCATGTCCATTTGATAGAGCAGACTAGAAGAGAGAGAGTGGCAATGCGTTAATGCAGGAAGAAAGAAAGGAGAACAGATCGATGTTGATAGTCACTGTTCCATCTGAACCGGGGGTTCGACCTCATACCTGGCAGCGTCACTTCGTCAAGCAGAACCACAGACCAACGCCAGTGCCAGCAGTCTAGCCTGACCAGTGCAAGCAGACCAACACCAGTGCCAGCAGTTGTGTCGTGCTTGTGAAAGTGACAGTGAAAAGAAAAAAAAAGAAAAGAAAAGGACAGGATTCGTGAATAGTTAAGATCACCTGGCCAGGTAAAGTAAAAATTTATCTATTTATACCGGGTTAGTTAATGATGTTTTAGATAAATGATTTTGCGAAGTTCAGGAAAGAGAGAATGTTTTATTTTGTTTGATTCCATATGCATTGATGTTTCTTTCTATGATCATGTATAGTAAAGTTATAGACTTTACTAGTGGTTGATGTGACGAATGCATGATATATGAATGAGATTGTAAGCAAGCTGTGAGTGTGTTTGGGCTGTGCGCTAGTCCTTCCTCCACTGACATAACCCGAGGTTGACAATTTATTGGCGAGCCTGCCAGGATATTCTGGCCCATTTATTATAATTGTTCAACTTCTCAGAGAGGAAGCTGGGTGGGATTCAAGTATTGTAACCCTAAGGCAAGGTAGTGTCTTACTGTATGTTCCCAGATAGTTAAATACTAGGCTTGGCATTGCTTCCAAGATAGTAACACTAGCTTGGCATTTCAGCCCCAGAGTACTTATTTCGCACAGATTGCCTATAATTCGCTCTCATAGTTGGGTCAGGCGCTGGGCGTCTTATAAAAACTAACTACGTTGTCCCAAGCTAATATTATCATTCACAGGATTGTGCTATTACGTCACTCGTGTCGGTAACCACCAGTTGGCTGTCGTAGTAATAAAATTTTGTTCAAAAAAAAAAAAAAGAGGATATAATGGCGGAAGAAAAGAACACCCCTATTGAACAACTTGTGAGCGTCGCTCGTGATTTAGGCTACTCAGGAGAAGAGTTGCGAGCATTCGTTGAAAACCAGCAAAAAATGGAAAGGGATGAACGAGCGGAAAGACGACGTGTCGCGGTAGAAAAGAAGAAACAGAAAGATTAAGGATTCAGGCTAATCAGGAACGCAGGAAACAGAAAGACAAAGGGAAGCGCAGGAAACAGAAAGATTAAGGATTCAGGCTAATCAGGCTAGCGAAACGCAGGAAACAGAAAGATTAAGAATTCAATTAGAGTTAGAGCGAGTGAAAATACAAAGGGAGACCACCGAGGATGGGAGTTCAGTTTCAGTGACTCTGTGCGCAGTTACGCCCCCCCACCAAAGTTGCCAAAGTTCTCTGAAGGAACCGATTCGATTGATGCATACATCAGTCGTTTTGAAACGTTTGCGACCAGTCAGGTTGGCCTTCAGAAGAGTGGGCAGTCATTTTGTCAGCGCTATTGACGGGTAAGGCATTACAGATTTTCACTGCATTGCCAGCAGACACCCAATTTGATTTGGGTGCTGTAAAGGAATCACTGATGAAGGGATTTGACCTCACAGAGGAAGGATTCAGAAAGAAATTTCGTTCAGCTAGATTGCAAGCAGGTGAAACGTACACTCAGTTTGGTGCACGTTTAGATCACTATTTTGATAAATGGTTAGAGTTGAGCGGTACGAAGAAGGAGTTCGCTGAATTGAAAGAGCTGGTTATGAAGGAACAGATTTTGTCAGGTTGCGGCCCTGAGTTAACCATACATTGAAAGAGAGACAGCCAGAGACAGCAGGGGAGTTGTTGAAGTTCGCAGAGGTGTATAGAGAGGCACGTTTGGGCACTAAGGTGCAGGAGAAACAGGTGCTAGGCACAGGTGAGAAGAGTGCAAGGAGACTAGGGGAGTTTTCTGCACAGTCTGCAAACCCAGTGGTGGGGCAGAAGGAGGACAAAGGGACAATAGGTGTTTCATTTGTCACAAGAAGGGACATGTGGCGAGGGATTGTCGCATGAGGTTCCAGAAGGCAGCAGCCTTGCAAGAGGTGGATAAGGGTCGCCAGGGGAAACGACCTGCAGTGGAACCAAAAGGGATCCAATCGGAAGAGGGTGGAGTGCAGCCTATGGCTAGCACTGGACAGCAGTCAGTGTCAGGGATGGAGGGCACTAGGCTGAGTGGTTCGTTACCAGTGGAAGAAGGGGGATTGGCCAGCAGAGGGTGAAAGTGTTACGAGACACTGGTTGTTCATGCGGTGTGGTGAGAACAACGCTGGTCGAGAAAGGGGATTTGACAGGGCAAATCCAGACCTGTACTCTAATCGATGGCACTGTGAGGGAGTTCCCAGTTGCCAAGATAGAAGTACGTACCCTTACTTCTCAGGTGAGTTGTCTGCATTGGTGATGGAGAAACCCCTTCATGATTTGATCATTGGAAATATTCCAGGGGCAAGGGATCCAGGGGATCCTGAGTTGTTGACTGCTACAGGGGCAGCAGTTCAAACAAGGAGCAAGAAGGAGGAAAAGGTTGATAAACCGTTTTGTCGTTCCAGCAAGGAAGTCGGGCATAGATGTGTCGCCTGATGAGTTTAGGGCAGCGCAGGAACAAGACCCTTCGCTCGTGAAGTCTTGGGAGTTGGCAAGAGGTGGAGAGAGACAGGTGGTTAGAGGAGGTGAGACAGAATTTCTTGTGAAAGGCGGGCTGTTGTAAACCCAGTGTTCACCAAGGGGAAGACAGGCAAGGTGACAACTCAGTTAGAGGTACCAGCATGTTATCGTGACACTGTCATGTCAGTGGGTCACGAGTCGCTCATGGCGGGTCATCTCGGCACCAGCAAAACAGCTGACCGAATCTTCGATGATTTTCATTGGCCAGGGGCAATGGCAGACATCAAGCGTTTCTGCATGTCATGTGACGTGTGTCAAAGGTCAGCCACAAGAGGGGTGAAGAGGAAGGCACCTCTTAAACAGCCTCCTTTGATCGACACACCATTCAGGAGAGTGGCCGTTGATCTGATTGGCCCAATCTCACCCTGTTCCAAAGGTGGGGACAGGTATGAGACACGTAAGGTTGCAAGGGAAAGGTTGCAGGAGGCTAGGGTCGTGCAGAAGAAGCAATATGACAGGAAGGTGAGGAAGCAATCCCTCAAGGTGGGAGATCAAGTTCTGTTACTGCTTCCCACGGATCACAACAAGCTGCTGATGCATTGGAAAGGACCATTCACCCTCACTGAAAAGGTCGATTGGGATTACCGGATGGATGTGAATGGGAAACTAAAACTTTTCCATGCGAATTTTCTCCGCAAATATATTCAGCGTGAGACTCAGCACATAGGCGCAGCAGCAGTCATTGATGAGATGAAAGAGACCCAGCAGAAGAAGGGGAGATTTTGTTGCCTAAGTTTCCAGAAGAGTCATACAGGGATGTGTCACTGTATGAAGGGCTAGACAGTAGGAGTTCCTAGGTTTTGTTGTTGGAGGCGACACAAAGCAGCCAGAAAAGGGAAAGGTGGAGAAGATGATGAATTCAGAGAGACCAAAGACCAAAACAGAAGTCAGTCATATCCGGGTGCTTTGTTGATAATATGTGTTGATTACAGTTATGTTGATTGGGTATGGTTTCATTCCCAGTTGGCTATGGTTCATATTTTTTGTGTGAGACTTGTTCATATTTTCTTTGTGAGACTTGTTCATGTGAATGTAGTTTATGCTTGGAGCATACAGTCGCTTGGGTAGTGATGCATTATTTGCAATAAGTGAGGATGGAGATTCCTCAGTGAAGTGTCATGGATCGTGATCATACTATATTGTGCTTTTCATAGGAATTGTGAAGAGAAGATGTGGCAAATCCGCAGGTAGGGGAATTGCATAAGTGCGCACAGAGGTTGTTATAAAATGAGTTGAAATAACGCAAGAGCGCACATCATGATAACTCATTGGAGTGGTATTCACTAATGATATATTTTATAATTTATAAACCGTTGGTTGTAAAGTATTTTTCAAACTTTGCACGTGTAGCTGTGTGTCAGCAAATTCGGTTGTTGTCCTTTTTGTACCGTTGTTTTGAGACAATGCGGTGCATAGTCTTTTGCAAGGGGAAATTGTCACGGTCAAAATAAACACAACCAAAGTCGTGGTCCGTCGCCAGCTAGGTTGTTTGGACATAAGCTCTAACTCAAATATTCTGGGCGCCAGGCAGACAGCCCCATGTGTCGGTCCAGCCAATTAAGCATAGCGGAGAGGCTCCACGGAGACGGTCTGTCCAGCCAGACGGACTAAGTAGCTGACCGACGCCTCGATGTCTGGTCAAACGAGTCTCGACGCCCGGATCAGACTCATCTGGCCAATTTGAGCACAGCGAGAGGCTAATCCTAATCTTCCACGGAGACAGCATCGACCCCGTAGACAGTCGGAGTGGCTGACCAACGTCTCAATAGGTTGGCCAGACCTATTGCAACGTCTGGGCCAGACTGATCTAGCCAATTTACGACCAGTGCCCACCATTAGGTCGACGTCGCCGGAAAGGGAGAGGGAGAAGGTAGTATGTGGTGGGGGTGAAATCAAGCTAATCAATTAAATGACCAATTGACCACCACAGAGAGTAAGGCGTGTAGGCGTGTTGGTCATGATTTGAATATCCAATGGAATTAGAGGAGATAATTGGTCACGAGGGGTGTCAAAATACTGGACCAACTGGTACTGCCCTTGGACACGGAAGTTAGGGGTTAAAGTAATGCCAGTGTGTGGGAGGATGAGAAAAAGAAACGAAAACAGGGAGAGAGAGATGAGGAGGTTCGGCCCCCCCTCGGGTTTAGTTCTCTGCATGAGAGAAAAGGCAGAGAGATGACGAGAGGAGGAAGGAAGAACTACGAGAGGCAGAGAGAGAGCAAGGTTCTGAGAGGTAAGCTCTGCCGGGAGAGGGGGCAGGGGAGAGATGAGGAGAGAGGAGAGAAAACAGGTTGTATCACTTAGCACCAAAGATAAGTCTGCAGAGAAGGGATAAAAGAGAGAGGTGGAGAGAGAGAGTTGCTATATAATGAGGAAAAAGAGGAAAAGAAAAGGAAAAGAAAAGCAACCCATGTCCATGATAGAGCAGACTAGAAGAGTGAGAGAGTGCATGCGTTAATGCAGAAGAAAGAAAGGAGAAACAGATCGATGTTGATAGTCACTGATACATCTGACCGGTGGGTTCGACCTCATACCTGGCCGCGTCACTCGTCAGAGCAGAAACCAGACAACGCCTGTGCCAGCAGTCTAGCTGACCAGTGCAAGCAGACCACACCAGTGCCAGCAGTTGTGTCGTTTGCTTGTGAAAGTGACAGTGAAAAGAAAAAAAAGGAAAGAAAAGGACAGGATTCGAAGAATAGTTAAGATCACCTGGCCAAGGTAAAAGTAGGAAATTTATCTATTTATACCGGGTTAGTTAAATGATGTTTTAGATAAATGATTTGGCGAAGTTCAGGAAAGAGAGAATTGTTTATTTGTTGATTCCATATGCATTGATGTTTCTTTCTATGGGATCATGTATAGTCACGTTATAGACTTTACTAGTGGTTTGATGTGACGATTGCATGATATATGAATGAGATTGTAAGCAGCTGTGAGTGGGTTTGGGCTGTGCGCTGGGCCTTCCTCACTGACATAACCCGAGGTTGACAATTTATTGGCGAGCTGCCAGGATATTCTGGCCCATTTAATTATAATTGTTCAACTTCTCAGAGGAGGAAGCTGGGTGGGATTCAAGTATTGTTAATTCTTAAGGCAAGGTAGTGTTACTGTATTGTTCCAAGATAGTTAAATACTCGGCTTGGCATTGCTTCCAAGATAGTATCACTAGGCTTGGCATTCAGCCCCAGAGTACTTTTTCGCACCAGATGCCTATAATTGCTTCCTGATGGGTTCAGGCGCTGGGCGTCTGATAAAAAATAACTACGTTTGTCCCAAGCTAATATTATCATTTCCTAGGATTGTGCTTATTACGTCACTCGTGTCGGTAACCCCAGTTTGGATGTCGTTAGTAATAAAATTTTGTTTACCCCCCAAAAAAAAAGAAGAGGATCTAATGGCGGAGAAAAAGAACACCTATTGAACAACTTGTGAGCGTCGCTCGTGTTTAGGCTATCAGGAGAAGAGTTGCGGAGCATTCGTTGAAAACCAGCAAAAAAGGGAAATGGGTCTATGACGAGCGGAAAGACGACGTTGTCGCGGTAGAAATGGAAGAAACACCCCCGACGCATTAAGGACTTTAGGACTAATCAGGAAATCGCAGGAAAAGAAAGACAAAGGGAAGCGCAGGAATCAGGAAAGATTAAGGGATCAGGCTAATCAGGCTAGCGAAACGCAGGAACAGAAAGATATGAATTCAATTAGTGTTAGAGCGAGTGGGTAAAATACAAAGTGCTGAGACCACCGAGGATGGGTGACGTTCAGTTTCAGTGACTCTGTGCGCAGTTACGGCCCCCGACCAAAGTTGCAAAGTTCTTGAAGGAACCGATTCGATTGAGGCATACATCAGTCGTTTTCGAAACGTTTTGCGACCAGTTCTGGGTTGGCCTTCAGAAGGACGTGGGCAGTCATTTGTCAGCGCTTATTGCGGGTAAGGCATTACAGATTTTTCACTGCATTGCCAGCACACCCCAATTGCTTTTGGTGCTGTAAAGGAATCACTGCTTGAAGGGATTTGACTACCGAGAAGGATCAGAAAGAAATTTCGTTCAGCTAGATTGCAAGCAGGTGAAAAGTACACTCTGTTTGTGCACGTTTAGATCACTATTTTGATTAAATGAGTTAGGAGTTGAGCGGTACGAAGAAGGAGGTTCCCCCCCCCCCCCCCCCCCCCCCCCCCCCCCCCCCCCCCCCCTGAATTGAAAGTGTGGTTATGAAGGAAACAGATATTTGTCAGGTTGCGGCCCTGAGTTACCATACATTTGAAGAGAGACAGCAGAGACAGCAGGGAGTTTGTTATTGAGTTCGCAGAGGTGTATAGAGAGGCACGTTTGGGCACTAAGGGCAGGAGAAACGGTTGCTAGGCACAGGTGAGAAGAGTTGCAAGGAGACTAGGGGCGTTTTCTGCACAGTCTGCAAACCTAGTGTTGGGCAGAAAGGGAGGACAAAGGGACAAATGTGTGTTTTCATTTGTCACAAGAAGGGACATGTGGCGAGGGATAGTCGCATGAAGGTTCCAGAAGGCAGCAGCTTGCAAGAGGTGGCTAAGGGGTACGCAGGGGAAAACGACCTGCAGTTGGAACCAAAAGGGATCAATCGGAGGAAAAGAGGGTGGAGTGAGCCTATGGCTAGCACTGGACCGCAAGTCAGTGTCAGGTGATGGAGGGCCTAGGCTGAGTGGTTCGTTACCAGTGGAAAGATGGGGTGGATTGGCCAGCAGAGGGTGAAAGTGTTTACGTGACACTGGTTGTTCATGCGGTGTGGTGAGAACAACGCTGGTCGAGAAAGGGGATTTGACAGGGCAATCCAGGACTGTACTCTAATCGATGGCACTGTGAGGGAGTTCAGATGCCAAGATAGAAGTACGTACCCTAACTTCCTCTGGTGAGTTGTCAGCATTGGGGATGGAGAAACCCTTCATGATTTGATCATGGAAATATGCCAGGGGCAGGGATCCAGGGGATCTGCGTTGTTGACTGCCTACAGGCCAGCAAGGTTCAAACAAAGGGCAAGAAGGAGGCAAAAGGTTGTCAACGTTAGTCGTTTCCAGCAAGGGAAGGTCGGGGCATAGATGTGTCGCCTGATGAGTTTAGGGCAGCGCAGGGAACAAGACCCTGCGCTCGGAAGTCTTGGGAGTGGCAAGAGGTGGGAGAGGACAGGTGGTTAGAGGAGGTGAGGACAGAATTTTTGTGAAAGGCGGGCTGTTGTACCGAGTGTTCACCAAGGGGAAGACAGGCCAAGGTGACAAACTCAGTTAGGGTAACAGCATGTTATCGTGACACTGTTGTCAGGTGGGTCACGAGTCGCTCATGGCGGGTCATCTCGGCACAGCAAAACAGTGACGAATCTTCGATATTTTCATTGGCCAGGGGCAATGGCAGACATTCAAGCGTTTCTGCATGTCATGTGGCGTGTGTCAAAGGTCAGCCACTGAGGAGGGGTGAAGAGGAAGCCCCTCTTAAACAGCCTCCTTTGCTCGACACACCATTTGGAGAAAGTGGCCGTGATGATTGGCCCAATCTCACCCTGTTCAAGGTGGGCACAGGTATGCGACACGTAAGGTTGCAAGGGAAAGGTTGCCGGAGGCAGGGTCGTGCAGAAGAAGCAATATGACAGGAAAGGTGCGGAAGAAATCCCTCAAGGTGGGAGATCAAGTTCTGTTACTGCCTTCCCACGGATCACAACAAGTGCCTGAGGATTGGGAAAGGACCATTCACATCACTGAATAGGTCGATTGGGATTACCGGATGGATGTGTTGGAATGGGAAACTAAAACTTTTTTTTTTCCCCCCCATGCGAATTTTCTCCGCAAATTATCAGCGGAGACTCAGCAATCGGCGCAGCAGCAGTCATTGATGAGATGAAAGAGACCCTGCAGAAGAAGGGGGAGGATTTTTGTTGCCTAAGTTTCAGAGAGTCATACAGGGATGTGTTAACTGTATGAAAGGGCTAGGACAGTAAGGAGTTCCTTAGGTTTTGTTGTTGGAGGCGACACAAAGCAGCCCAGAAAGGGACAAGGTGGAGAGATGATGAATTCAGAGAGACCAAAGACCAAAACAGAAGTCAGTCATATCCGGGGGAGTGCTTTGTTGATAATCTGTGTTGATTACAGTTATGTTGATTGGGTATGGGTATCATTCCAGTTGGGCTATGGTTTATATATTTATTTGTGTGAGACTTGTTCATATTTTCTTTGTGAGACTTGTTCCTGTGAATTAGTTATGCTGGAGCATACAGTCGCTTGGGTAGTGATGCATTTTTTCAATAAGGAGGATTGGAGATTCCTCGTGAAGTGTCATGGATCGTGATCCATATACATTGTGCTTTTCATAGGTATTGTGAAGAGATGATGGTCGGCAATCCCTCAGGTAGGGAATTGATAAGTGCGCACTGAGGTTGTTATAAAATGAGTTGAAATAACGCAAGAGGCGCACATCATTGAAACTCATTGGAGTGGTATTCACTAATGATATATTTTATAATTTATAAACGTTTGAGTTGTAAGTATTTTTCAAACTATGCACGTGTAGCTGTTGTGTCAGCAAATTCGGTTGTTGGTCTTTTTGTACCGTTGTTTTGAGACAATGCGGTGCATAGTCTTTTAGCAGGGGGAAATTGTCACGGTCAAAATAAACACAACCAACAGTGTGGTCCGTGCCAGCTAGGTTGTTTTGGACATAAGCTCTAACTCAATATTCTGGGCGCCAGGCAGACAGCCCCATGTGTCGGGTCCAGCCAAGTAAGCATAGCGGAGAGGCTCCACGGAGACGGTCTGTCCAGCCAGAGGACAAAAGTAGCTGACCGACGCCTCGATGTCTGGTCAAACGAGTCCTCGACGCCCGGATCAGACTCATCCGCCAATTTGAGCACAGCGAGAGGCTAATCCTAATCTTCCACGGAGACAGCATCGGCCCCTTAGACAGCGGAGTGGCTGACCAACGTCTCAATGGGTTTGGCCAGACCTATTGCAACGTCTGGGCCAGACTGATCTAGCCAATTTACGACCAGTGCCCACCATTAGGTCGACGCCCGCCGGAAAGGAGAGGGAGAAGGTAGTATGTGGGGGGTGAAATCAAGCTAATTCAATTAAATGACCAATTGACCCACCACAGAGAGTAAGGCGTGTAGGCCGACTGTCATGATTTGAATATCCAATGGAATTAGAGGGAGATAACTTCTGGTACGAGGTGGAAAAAAATACTGACCAATGGTACTCGCCCTTGGACACGGAGTTAGGGGATAAAATAATGCGTGAGTGGGGAGAGAAAAAAAACGAACAGGGAGAGAGAGATGAGGAGGTTTTGGGTGTAGTCTCTGCACGAGAGAAAAGGCAGAGAGATGAAGAGAAAGGGGGAAGAAGAAAATAACAGAGAGACAGAGAGAGAGAGGTTCTGAGTGTAAGCTCTGCAGGGGAGAGGGGCAGGGAGAGAGATGAGGAGAGAGGAGAGAACCAAGTTGT
>CM031604.1:54425056-54427556 GCA_018398815.1 Conus ventricosus | reverse complement strand
CACCACACACACGTCCTCACCTTTCCCTCCGCCCCACCCCGGATGTGTGAAAGGTTGTTGTTTTTTTTTTTTTTTTTTTAAATGACTGGTGAGTTGATTTTAACGTGTGACAGCCCTGATGTGGCCCTCTGCGTCGGCTGGGCTATAAGCAACATTATCTTATCTTATCTTATCTTGCCCCACCCCGCTACCTTTCTACTATTATCCCCCAACATCCATACCGCCATAATCACACACACTTGACCACTAACCCTTCCCTCTCCCTCCCCCTATTCCGCCAGCCCACACACCCTCCCCAGCCCCCCGCCCTTCCCGGAACATCCGCACATTGGATCATCCTTATGTTAACCGGTATTTGCTCAATTATCTTTTTTCTCACATACATGGCTTCAGCTATGTACTTAGCCACTTCTTTAACAACACGTTCATTATTATTAGATAACACTGAAGCAACGCTAGCATTATTTTGGTGGAATGAACGAGTATTCAACACACTGCAGCTTTTACGTTTGTCAGCATAAGTAGTACAATGAAACAAAAAATGTTCTTCGTTTTCTAATTCATTTCCACAAGATGGGCAAATAGTGTCATTCGAATATTCAGAACTTAAGAACCATTGCTTACAGTTTTTTAGACCACTAACCCTTAACCTAAATCTGGCAAAGCTGATTCTGTGCCATTTATTTGTAACTAACGTTAGGTACTTTTTCTGCCTGAAAAATATTTTTGAAGAACAGAAGTATCTATATTTATCGTTATTATCTATTTCTGCATGCCAATTTTGTTTGAAACAGGAAATGAGTCTGTCTTTGAATTCTGTTATAAAACCATATTCGGAACAAACTCCCTGGTTCAGCCAAACAATACCAAAGCCATTTTCAGTCAGAGTCTTTTGTACTTCTGTCACCCAATTAAAGTGACCAGATTCGTGCTGTAACAGAAGCATTTCGTAGGCTTGCCTACATATTCTCGACATGGGGATCTGACTAGTTTTAACCAGTATTTGATGCATTTTACAGTAGTTGTAACGCGTAGAGAATACCTCCCGTTTCTCCATATATCAGTTTATTTGATGTATGTAGGGTACATTCAGATATCTTTTTATGGCAAACATGTGGACATTTTCAATCCGTTTACTGTCTTGTTCTAATCCCCAGACTTCAGCTGCGTATTTTTAGGATAGGCTGAATTTGTGCATCAAAAAGCTTCCAAAATAAATTTATATCAATAGTGTTTAGTCTTCTTATGATTTCATAATTTCCATCACTCCTTTTTTTGCCTTTCTGCAAACATCAGACAGAGCACTGCTAACACTCAACTTTGTGGTAAAAGCCATCCCTAAGTATTTGTACGAGTTAGTTACCTTTACTTCTTCATTTCCATAAAACCATCTTTCTCTGTCACTTAAGTAGCCACCTTTTCTGAAAACCTTTACATTTGTTTTGTCAAGATTGACTGTTAACTTAATCGATCTGCCCCTTCTCAGACAACCCCCCCCCCCCCCCCCCCCGAAATCATGAATCAATAGACAGACAGACAGACGCACAGAGAAGGGGGGGGAGTAGTTTTGTGGCAGTTCAGAGAAAGAGCTCAAAAGAGAACACGTATACACCGCAGTTCAAGAAAGAGCTCAAAAGAGAACATGTATACACCCACATACATACAGTCTCAGAAAATGGGGAAAACAGTAAACCATTAATCAATGACCAGTTCAACATGAATCAATTAACCAAAGAAACTGGTTGGCCGAAACAAGATGACATGAGTATAACAACAATGGCATTTGACAGGGAGAGAGAGAGAGAGAGAGAGAGAGAGAGAGAGAGAGAGAGAGAGAGAGAGAGAGAGAGAGTTGCTATTTCCGATTAAAAAAAAACCTTTAACTTGCAAAGAAGTAGTTTCTATACTGCTCTCTAGATGTCGACTAATCTTACACATCATCTTAAATTTGATCATTGTATAAATGAAACCCTTCTACATTACATTTGCCAGCTGTTCCATGTCGGTAAATGCACATCCCAGTATGGAACTAGCTAGCCCACCTGTTACACTTTCTGATGTTCGGCGTGCATTCAGCGATTATGAAAATATGAATTCATATCAAAAAACATTATTTGTGGTTCATGATTCGAACCAAGACCACCCCCCCCCCCCCCCCACCCCTTCCCTCCGCCACTCTCCCTCCCAACCCACACCCATCCACCCCTCAAAAAAACTGTGAACGTTTGAATTCGATCCGACCACATTGTGAATGCAGAAACTTAAACCCAAAGAGATTCGAACAAATCTATATCAATTCTGGCCAAAATAAACTGTGTGAACACATAGACTTAAAGTCGAGCTGAAACATTATTGTGAATACATGATTCGAAGCCAAAAGACATTCTGAACGTACGAATCGTGTGTAAAGTTATTGTGAACAGCGACAGAAATTGTGAGTACATGAAATTTTGAACGCATGAACTCAAGCAAAAAACTAAATACGTTTGAGTTGGAGGAA
>CM031604.1:54397556-54402556 GCA_018398815.1 Conus ventricosus | reverse complement strand
AGAGAGAGAGAGAGAGAGCGAGTTGATTAGAGAAGAGAGAGAGTAGCGGCGGCTAAGTGTTGTATTCACACCCACTCGATCATAGGACGGAGTATTGATAATTTCGGCGTTCTTGGTCCGCTGTGTCTCGGCCTTTGCGTTGCTGTCTGATAAATGCATTTATCAGTATCAATTTTTTGTGTTTTTAATCTGTGCCCAAGGGTGAATATTTCAGTATGTATATCACTAGGACCTGCATTGTGACGTTGTTCCACGCTCATACCATACACTTGGGTGTGTGTGTTTGTGTGCGTGCGTGCGTGCGTGCGTGCGTGCGTGCGCATGGATGTGTGTGTGTGTGTGTGTGTGTGTGTGTGTGTGTGTGTGTGTGTGTGTGTGTGTGTGCTGTGTGTGCGTGCGTGCATGCGTGAGTGCTATGTGTACGTGCGTGCGTGCGTGCGTGTGTGCAGATTAATCTGTGTGATTTATATCGTGCCTATAGAACAACTCTCAGTTGAGAATCAGAGAGGAAGCACCATGTTCTGATCATTTCTGCCATGTGTGTTCAAACAGCGGAATGTTCTCATTTTACTGTTACCACGTCATGACACGGAATTCATGGTATGCAAGCGGATGCTGTATTCCATTACGTCATGCATTACAGGTGGATATCAAGCGAAAATATTGATAGCCTACTGACCTCTAGCAAAGATAGCTGTGTGTTTAAAACATCACGTGGGCTGAACACATTCAAGTCCATGCGGGGATACCGGTATGGAGATGGGTAGGTGGGTGGGGGCTGGGTTCTTATTGGATAAATCATAAGCAATACCATATTCTAAACTTTGGGATACTGCTATCTCCTCTTCTGTCATTATTTTGACCGCCTTTATGTTATTCCATGTTTACACTCATCCACTATTTTGCGTTGGGGGGATTTTTCATCCGTCTTTATTCTTGACAGTTTTCACACTGTTTTTTTGTTTTGTTTTTTTTTCGTATTACCCTTTATTTGACATGCCAGACATTTTGTGTCATCTGACGACGATGTGGTCACATTGTAAACAATGTTAAGACTTCATTTCACTAGCTATATTTTCAATATGTTTGCCCGTGTAGTCTTTTCTAGGCAATGTTATACTTTTCCTCACTTTGTTGTTGTTTTTTCAGGCGTTAAATATACTTTTTTTCTCACTATATATGGTGGTGTGTCTTTTATATGCACTATGATATTTTTTTCTCACTTTGTTGTCATTGTCTTTTTAGGCACTAAAACTTTTTTTCTTACTTTGGTTTTGTTTTTGCTGTCGTTTTGCAATCTGAGGATGACCATCTAAGCGGAAAAGCTGGCCCAAGTAGCACAGCTTACCTGCCATGAGGATTTCAGCAGTGGAGCTATCATGTTACGACTGCATGTCAGTTTTGTAGATAGTTAGTAGTCTTTGCTGTTTGTTTCTTTTCCAGCAATCTCTCTCTCTCTCTCTCTCTCTCTCTCTCTCTCTCTCTCTCTCTCTCTCTCTCTCTCTCTCTGAGAATGCCCCGGAAAGTGAGAATGGCGCGAGTTCTGTATAGTAATCAGATGACGTTACTATCTTATTTAATACGTGGTGACTTAAACAAATGGCTGAACATAATTCGAAAAAAAAGGTTCCTTTTGCCCGTTAAGACGCCATTGATTTTGTTTGAATTGAAAATAAAATAAAAGAGCTTTTAATAGGGCTAAAAAAACAAAAAAGCTGAATTTCAAGCTAGCTTGTTTGAATTTCGTCTTTGGTTTGTTTGTTTTTTCATCTCCGTCTCTTTTACTTCTTTATCTCAATACGTATGTCGAGCTACGTGATTTATCCAATGTTGTAAACGTCTTTGCGATTGACACACGGAGCCTGTGGCGTACACCTGTTGCAATGTGGTAGGCTGGGTTCGAATAACATTGCTACTGAATAACCCCCACACCGCAATGGGTCAGATAGAGTACACCACCGCTGCGATCATGCCATTTATTACATCCAGGAGGCCGTATTACTCACGCGTCTGTTTGTTGGCTAGTTTGTCTGTCAGTAAGATCACGCATGACTTATTGAACTGGCCTTTACGAAAGTTGGTGGAAAGGTGGAATATCAGTCAAAGGTGGAACCGCTTTGATTTAGCGCGGATCGGTCGTGTGAATACTGTCTAAACGGTTGATCCGTGTTGTCTTCACTAAGATTACTACAAGTCTTCCTTCAAGAAGATGTACATGAGAAATAACTCTTTTTGTCTCTACCTACGGTTATATTCCATTGCCAAAGAAGTTCTTCGATCAAGATGTAACTCGTTCACAGATGTAAAAAAAACAAATTTTCGAAGGGAGAGAAAGAGTGAGAGATGGACTGACCGATCGATCGACTGATAGATAGAAAGAGAGACAGATAGATAGATAGATAGATTAATTGATTGATTGATTGACTAGTTAACTGGTTCATAGCTACATATAAGATCAAAAGATTGGCTGGTTAATTGGTTCTTAAATAGACATATACATAGATACAAACATACATGCATACATACATATATACATACATCATACATACATACATACATACATACAACACACACATACAACATACATACATTCATACATACATACATACATATAACACATAGGTAAAAGCCCATCTGCATCGTTCTTTTTTCCTACTGTTACATTAAACACACCATTTTCTTTCTGCCTTACGTTTTGATACAGATCCAGATCGGAAAGGAAACACCAAGATTCCTTCGATCACGATGGAGGTTTATGGTTCTGCCGTGTGTTTCTCCATGCTTTAATGCCAGCCAAATGTTAATATCTAACTGGCGTCAACGGTAAGATTCATAGTTATATACCAGCCCCATATCTCACAATTTCGGTTGGTGCAGGATATCGCGTTTTAACTGTTACACCCCATTGGTCCGTAGCAAATGTTGCAATTCATAAACAATACCATCTGTGAACGAAGCCGACAGTGAATGTATTATATCTGTCAACAACCAAAGTGTCGGGTCGTTATTTTACTTCAAAAGGTAACAGGGTCACTGAAGCGTGAACGAACCGCGTCGGGATGCTGCAGAATCAGTCTCCCGTGAAGGATGCAATGCAGCGTGACGGGGTTTTTATGGCGGCCAGTTGCACTGTACGTGTGATGTATCGGTTTTCGGTTAAATAGGGGAGACCACTGGAGCGGAACCCCCACTCCCACCCCCCTGGGACGTCTCGCGGTAACGTGCGACAGCGTGTGATGACGCTCCCTTTATCTTTGTGTGTTTGTGTAAACTCCGTGTGTGCGTGCGCGCGCGGGCCGATGGATGAATGTTCCGGCTTTTGTGCGATTGTGTATCTGCTTCGCCATGTGTGTGTGTGTGTGTTTGCGTTTATTTGAATACATCCGCAAACGTATAACTGACTAACGCGGCAGAGTGATCAATGAGCTGATTGCAACCATCAGATAGATGAAGAAATATCTGTATAATTATATTTGTGTTCCACTAAATGAGAACACTCTGATGTCTACTTTCTGCCGTGGATGCGACTGTATGTATTCCCGTAGAGTATTCGTAGAGTGTCGTTTTGCCATGGCAAAGTAATCGTTATCCTCTTCTAGCATGCATAGCTTCGTTCGTAATAGAGAACTTAAAACTTTTATAGGATTGTAATGCTACATCAGCACAATGCTCTCAGAAAAATAAAAACAACAGATGTAACATCGGTTTGTTTGCATGTCGCCTACCACGAATTCTGTCTTTTTGGACCAGCGACCGGTAAATATCAGTATTCAGCTCGTATGAAAATTAATTTGAAAGACATCATCATCTCGTGTGTTTATTCTGTCAGATATCTAACGATAATGCTATGCATGTTCCTGATGTTTGCTTTGCTTCTTTGTTCGTTTTTTTTTCTTTCTCTTTTTCTTTCTTTGTTGTAGCAGTGTACTCCATTACTATTATTATTATGAATACTTATATAGCGCCTATCCTCGGTTAGAGACCAAACCTAAGCGCTTTACAATCCACACTCGTTTACACAACGGGCTGCCTACCTGGGTAGTGCCGACTAAACAGCTGCCAGCTGGCGCTTCATTCAGTCGTTTCCCGTGTCATCCAGTCAATATCGTTCAATATCGTTCACTCAATTTCCTTACTACCTTCATTCTTTCAATTCTTCACGCAGGGTGCATGCTATGTGTAACGTGTCATCCATACCAACGGCCAAACTGGCCTTCTCTTCCGAAAGTTGGTGATGGGATTTTACGTGTGTGCAAGATGTTATGCGTGCGTTCACATACAGAACATCGGTTTATAGTCTCATTCGCAGGACTGTATGGGAAATGGGGTCAGAACCAATGTTAACTCCGAGGGAAAAATCCCCCTGTACCGAAACGGCACGGTGGAGATTCGAACCTGCAACCCCAGGATCACCAAGATTACGAGCCGGCGCTCTACCACTGAGCTTTCCGGCCCCTGAAACCCACCTGTAACTGACGAAGAAGAACGACCTGTCATACAAGAAAGGATTACATGCCGCAGTGAGGGGTTCAGAACATGTTATACCTGTCACAAAATGTCTTCTTTCTGTCACACCGATGATCGCCAGTCCACCACACACGCTTTTTCTTTCCTGTCTTTCTTTTTCTTCTTCTTCTTCTTCTTCTTCTTCTTCTTCTTCTTTCATTCTTTATCTGTATGCAAAATCTCCGGATAAGGTCCTGCGAATGAATATTTCCGTTCCTTTCAGATTTTTTTATTCTTTTTCTGTTTTCTTTTTTTGTTGTTTGTTTTGTTTTTTTTGGATCTCAATCTTTATCGTGATGCGACTCAACGATTTCGAAGAACGTTTCAGAGAGTCGCAGATCGAAGAAAGGTTTACTTTACTTCAGACTATGACCAGCTTCTGCACATATGTGAGTGCAACTTAGTGCTCGATAAATTCTGATTTTCTGTGAGTGCATTCCATACTGTTGACATCACATTTTCTGTGATTGCATAATGTTGACATCTGATCGTCG
>CM031604.1:54372556-54380056 GCA_018398815.1 Conus ventricosus | reverse complement strand
GACCCTGCCGCTGACAAGACATCGCCCCCATCTTACAGTGCCGTCTGGAGGTGGCTGGGGTGAACGGAAAGGAGAGGACAAGCGGTCCACACAGAAGACCACCGAAATTGCGGTCCTGACACTTCCAAATTTTGTTTGCTCCCACCTCTATCCCCTCCCTAAGCCTCCTCTTTTCCTCCCTCATCATCTTCATCTTGTCTTCTCCCCAGTCCTCATCCCAGTCAACTTTCTTCAGTCCGCTCCCATCCTCCTTTTCCACCTCCTCTTTCTTCCATGTTTTCCTCTTCTTGGAAAGGAAAAACCGAGCAGCAGCAGACAAAGCAGACAATTATTCAAATGGATTCAAAACGCGGGTGAGAAGTGTTTAGTGGATACTCTTGACTGTCGATCAATAGTACAGAATATGTCCTATAAGATTTGAAGTGAAAATGAAGTGTGCGTTTGGCGGGGGGGGGGGGGGGGGGGGGGGGGGGGTAGGGGTTGGGCTGGGAGGAAAGATGGGGATTGAAAACAGAACGATGAGAGAGTCATAGCTCTGTAAAAAAAAAAAATCAGCATTGATCAGAAAAGGAATCTGCATAGAATATGATCACAGTTCAGTGAGTAGATACTTAGTTTCAGCATGGCAGCATGTGAACTCATATTTCCATATGAGTACTGTTTAGAACTGTTATTCTGATTGATTAACATATTTTTTTGATTGTTTACATGGGAAAAGATAGAGGGGAGGGGGAGGGAGGGAGAGAGAAAGTATAGAGTTGATGACAGTCAATTCCACCTACCACGAAGGAAGACAGCAGAGCAACAACTGAGTCAGTGAAAAATGTGCAAGAGAGCGAAGGAAGACGTGTTTAGCGCTGAGGTCAGCACCTGACTACCTTGCATGTCAGTCAGTGACGGCCTTTGAAAGATTGGTGAACTGGACTTTTTTTTTTTGTGGCATCAGTTCTCGGATTAATGGAGCGCCTAAGGTGGTGGGTTTTTGTTGTTGTTGTTGTCGTTTTTACTTCTTTTTTTTATTACTTTTTTCTCTTTTTTTTTCCTAAGGCCAAAATCCACCTCTTCATTTTTTGGTGCTTCACACTGTCCTCTTCATCTGCCCCCCCCCCCCCCCCCCCCCCCAAAAAAAAAAAAAAGCGGAAAAAAAATAATGTCCACAACTAGTTTTTTTCTCTTTTTTTTTTTTTCTTCTTTTCTTTCCCAACCAATCTCTTACACACCATGCATAGTTATCTTAGAAATGGACATATTTTTGCTGATTTTAGTGCTTTGGCAATTGATACAAAAGGACTTAATTCTTTTCAGTTGTTCATTTTGTTTTACACATACACCCGCACACACTCTCTCTCTCTCCCTCCCCCTCCCCCCCCCCCCCCGTCTCTCTCTCTCTCTCTCTCTCTCTCTCTCTCTCTCAAATATGTTAATAATGGAAGTTACCTGTTAAAGACAGAATACTAAAGCAAAATTATGCGTAAGCAACCAATTCCGTATATACACACGCCTGAAAGGATATCATTGGTCCCGATTGCTCGTCTCCCTTTCCTTCCCCCTACCCAAGCGCGTGAGCGCTCTTCACGTCACACCACCACCACCACCATCACCCACCCACCCCAACACCCATCCACCCGCCCCCACTCCCACCACCACCACCCCCCACCCCCACCCCCTCCCCCCAAAAAATCACACACACACACAGAAAGAGAGAGAGAGAGAGAGAGAGAGAGAGAGAGAGAGAGAGAGAGAGAGAGACCGTTAGGCAGACAGACGGACCGGCAGACAGACGGACAGAGACGGCGTCTTTTAAATGAATTTAGGAATTTAGTTTGTGCAAAGCTTGCTCTTATATGTCTTAGATTGAAGAAATAGGGGGAGATAAGCATTCATGTCTGCAGTGGTAGATAATTCTGCCTCACTAAGCTGCTCTGTAAGTTGCTGGAATGGTGCTTGGTTACTTATCCTTGGAATTTATTAGTTTATTGTAATTTAGTCCCTTGCGGATTCATTCCAAGAACTGGCCCTCAGCACTTGTGTCTTAAGAGGTTATCTTTTTATATTTTCTACTTTTCACAAGAAAATGTAGCTTGTTTTGCTCTTTCATGATTTTCTTTGCTTCTTAGGGTGGCACCTTTGGTTGGGTTTTTGAAAACTCAACAAACATACTACGGTATTGCACACCAGCCTTTTTCTGGGATAGCCTTCTTGTTAAAACCGAAAAGGCAGAGGCGTCAAACTACCACTTTCCGCGGTCTGTTAGGAGAACCAATCAGGTTTCGAAACACCGTATCTGACTAGAAGTTATATGTAAGTGAATTTTCTCCCCGTTGGAGAATGACACCCCCTGGAGACTATAAGTTTGTTAAAGGCTCATTTTGAGGAACATTTAGTGTTCCCCATTCAAGCACATACTGTTAGTTAGGCAGAATTTTCTGCCACTACAGATATGAGTGATTATCTCCTCCTATCTTTTCAAACTAAGACACGTTAGAGTAAGTATAATTTATAATTGAATATATATATATAATATATATATATATATATATACGCTAAAAAGAGAGAGAACATCTAGGATCCACTCTGAACACTGTACACAATTTTCACTAGCTAATTTCTATAGATTCAAAAATAATAAAACAGGACAGTGCGCACAACACGGAGCTGCAATTTTTCTTCTTAATTTTGCAGTTTCTCTTCTTCCCTGCTGCTGGACAAGGAGGTTGAAAAAGAATCCATACCTGCGCAAAAACTAACAACCATTAAAAAGCGCCATGGGGCGCACAGACAAAATCAGCCGTGTCTCCCTGATGAGTCCGATCCAGCGAACGAAAAGCCTAGGAGTAGGCAATATGAATAGATCGGTCTTCAAGAGGGATTGCGATGGTTCCCATAGCGAAGGGTTCAACTTTTATAACTTATATTTCCCTGATTTTAGGTTCTCATTTTCTTCTCCTCCACCCATACTTGCTTACAAACCATCAACGAGAGAGAACTGAAAAGTGTAAATATTGAAACTTTTCCGTAAAAACATAAGAGGCCATCCGTCTTCTTGGAGGATCACCGTTTGGGTTAGCAGACCTACCATGTCAAAACGCTTGCAAGCTCTTGCTCTGTTCAGCTAAAGTGGACAGTGCAGCGCTGCTCTAACATGCTAAGCTTTACAAGCCAAACCAAAACAAAGGCGCAACTGATGGATGAAACCCCGTTGCCAGGTCAGGACAGAAGGGACCGGCAAGTCGCACATGGTAAGCACATCTAAAATATGGCTTATGAGAAGAAAAACAACAACACCAACAAAACTTCCTGTTTTGCGCATCATTTACTACTGTACAATGGTTAAACTTGCGCAGAATTTAAAGCAATCGTAGGAAATCGATCGTATTGCCGCAGTACCGTGCGATCCGCTAGCATAATAGTCGGAACAGCCATCAATTTCTCCGTTTTATTGTCACAAATACTGCTATTTCGAGAAAAAGTAGGCATCGGCACTGGCAGACGCACATGTTCCCCCACACCAAGTGTCTGCGTTTCTTGCAAATTTGATTTTCAATTCCAAAACTTTCATTGGCTTGGATCAAAACTCATGTTTTACCTATGCTGGATATCAATCACGACCTCTAGAAATTCCATGACCTTCCATCATTTCCATAGACCTTTAAGGACCCACGAGTATGGAATCCCTTGTGACTAAGTGCATGCATGCATAACCTATACTTGTCAAATCAATCACCTTCCACAATCTAGTAATTGTATTAATGAACTTGCAGTTAATGAACTCTTCTGCCCGATTTACCATTAAGGTTTGTCTAATGGTGCTGTTTTGCGGCATCAAATAATTATACTGGCAACGTTTGTTGTGAAATATTAAAAGATAATATTTACAGATAAATTTGCTGGCAGTTGTATATATGTTGTTGGTTTTTCCTTTGGGGTGGGGTGGGGGGGCGTGCGGGGGGGGGGGGGGGGCGGGGGGGGGGCACGAGGGATGGGGGAGTGGTATGGGGTAGGGCTGCATTATACATACATCTTTGTTTCTGTTGAACGTCAGGAACTAGAAACAAACTAGAAAATGACCACAAAAAAATCTGTGCAGGAGTCATAATGACCATAATTTCATATCTGTCGGTAACACCGTGCTGCGTATTTGATCATCCAAAAGTTCAATACATGAAGCTTCTTGTGGGTGTGCCGGCGGCGGCGGCTCCTGGCGGCACTTCATGCACTCACTCACTCCGACTCACTTTCACCGAGACTGCGGCGGGGCCGGGCCCGCATAAAATTAAATCAACAGAGCCACAACCACGTGTTTCTGTACACAAATTAGTTCAAAAATATATAGTTGTGGCACTAGTGTGTCTAATTTTTATTTCGTCTGGTCACAGACAACATAGCTTTGAGGCCCATTCTCAATGCCATTGCTTGCCTTACTGCTAGAAAGACAAGGTTGAAGATAAAATGAGGCAAGGAACAGTAAACATTAAGCAGTAAACAAGTAGGGTAAGTCTTGCTCCCATAAGAAAACCTAACACATAGTAACTTTTATTCGAGACTGGCACAGCTAGAAAGACAGGTCAATTAAATAATCACATATACCCGAGCCACAACCATGCACCTATACACACACATTAGTCCACAGATGCATGGTTGTGGCTCTGATGTATTCCCGGGAGTGGGCCTGGCATCTACCTCCTGCATCAGTCACAAAAAAGCCAGCAAGGATGGCCTTAGCAAGCACGAGTTACAACACGGCACATCCAGATTTTTTTTTGATTTTTTTAAAAACAAGAGAAAAAAATAACTGCACCACTAAATTATTTATTTTCAAGACCTTCATGCGTTACACACAACATATCCTAAAACGGACTTTATTTATCATGTTGATTCCGGTGAACTGGACTTGAATAAATTTCTTCTACCCTCCCACTATAGCTATTACAGGGCAGAATTTATGGATCTATGGTTGTTTTGGGGTTTTTGTTTGTTTTTGTTTTGTTTCCTGCTGAGATTGACTTAAGGCGTGACTGAAGAGTATTGCATGGAGAGCTACAGTACGTCAGTTTCATCAACCTGGCTTTTTATCAAAGATCTAACATTGTGTTCTCTGTTATTTTTGTTTGACTGACTTTTCGTGTTGAGGCTGGGAGGGCCGTCAGCTGATGGAGGAATGGTGGTGGGAGGGACGGGGAGAGGCAGAGACACAGACCTTTCCCTGTCAGTTTCCATGAAGGCATATCACAGCATGCCAAACAAGCTAGACACGCTTTTCCACATTCTCATGTTGGTCTTTCACTAGGGAAGGAATAATTGAGAAGAGAAGATGGCAAAAACACCATAGGTGGTGCCATTTAGTCTTCTGGAAGTCACTGGCTGTTCTCAAATTAGATAATTTCCAGTACCCCTTATTCTATTTTGTTTTCTATTTTCCCAGTCTCAGCTGGAAAAGACTGACAGTTTGAAATATCTCGGAAACGCAGTATCTCACAATGACCCAATTCCAGTCATAACAAGTTTTTGGTAGTTTATAGTAATGGCACTGATTCTAGTAGTTGCTGGCAATAGCTCAAAACGAGCAAAGATAAAAAGCATAACATATTCTAAAGTACACGCAACTTATCGGAGACAAGCAGAAAAAAGATTACGAATAATGATTTGAGCAACAGTGTGAAAGTGTGTCTATTTCTGCTACGTTTTTCTGCCTTTTTTCCATTCTCTTCTTAGAGTGTAATGATTTAAGTGGACAATGACCTTTTACATAAGAAAAATTTCCACTCTATGGATTTGTCCACAAACCTTAAACAGTATGTGGAATAAAAAATCTCTGAAAACAAAGTCATGTCAATCAGACAGACGGCAAGACAGACAGACAAGCAGGCACGTGCTTCTCGTCGATCAACAATTACTCCGCTTTTATGTCTGCTGGTGACAGGGTGTTGGCGGAAGCATTGAAGGCGAGATGAGACTCCGGAGTAAGGTAATGGCAGCGGGGAAGGAAGGTTGCGGAAGGGAGAAGAGAGGTAACGGAGGAATGAAGAGGCGGGGGGAGAGATAAAGTAGAAGGTCAGGAGGAAGAAAGAAAGCCCGGGTGTCTCACGTCAAATGAGCCATTAAGATTATTGGCCTTTGATAAGCGGGCACAGTGAGAAAATGGACGGAGGAGGGAAGGAAACTTATGTTGTGAGTTACAGATAATCTCTCTCTCTCTCTCTCTCTCTCTCTCTCTCTCTCTCTCCGGTAAGGAACCTCAGGGGCCTCTTCTATATGTCCCAATTTTCTTGTACATATTTTTCTCCACTTGAACTTTTGATTACTTGAAGCAACTTTCGAACACATCTTGACTGCCCGTGCGCACTTCGTACTCTCCCAGCTCTCTCTCTCTCTCTCTCTCTCTCTCTCTCTCTCTCTCTCTCTCTCTCTCTCTCTCTCTTTCCTGTTTAAAATCTGGTTGCACACCCACACTGTGACTGTTTGGAAGGAGAGGTTGATGAGATTATACAGTATGTATCTGAAGAGGCAGTTCTACAGTGGAATGAAACTTGTTAGAATTGATAATGTTCTTCATATAACATGTGTTGTCTGGATTGATTTATAAATAAACAGTGTGGAGTTCTCGTGAGGGGGAATTTCATTTCCAGATCCAATAATTCGCACCAAGATTTATCATTCTAAGCTTCTTTGAAATACTTCTAAGCTCTGCACGAATAATCAATTTCATTCTCTCTCTCTCTCTCTCTCTCTCTCTCTCTCTCTCTCTCTCTCTCTCTCTCTCTGAAAGGTAAAGTGGTATAACAACTATGTCAGTCATCATCATCAGCAGCAGCAACAACAACAACTACAGCAACTACAATAATACAAGCATCAGCAACCACAACAAAAGCTGACAATGACGGCAGCAACAGCGACCATCGAAGTGAAAGTTGACAGAATTGCCGTTTTCTGTGTGTCCTGTTGTTACGACTTTTGTCTTCATTCGGGGTTAAATGAGTTTTAGCTGTTGATTTACTTCAAACGTACAAGTTGCTAGAGTTTGGAAGTGTATGAACAAGCAAAATTTCTGATATTTCAAGTCTTTTAAAGAGGCCAACAGCTAAGAAGCTACGAACTCTTCTTTCTGGCACAGATTACTTTGCATTTATGTCTGCTAGTAACAAAACGTCGATGGCAGCTGTAGTATCCGAGATGGGGAGGTGATATCAGGGGAAAGGAGTGATTGAGAGAGACGGAAGGGAAAAGTGGGCTGGAGAAGGGGGGTGGGGGGGGACACAACAAAGGTAATCAGCGACGAACGTTATTGGCCTTTTATAAGCAGGAACAGTGTGAAATTGGACGGGAGAGCCAGAATCCCAAGCAGTGTGTGACAGACGTTCTCCTCTCTCCTCTCTCTCTCTCTCTCTCTCTCTCTCTCTCTCTCTCTCTCTCTCTCTCTCTCTCTTTGTCGATCGATCATTTTAGGAGTTTATTACTTGGTCGCAGAATATGTGGAGAACAAACCAACATATTCAGATTTTT
>CM031604.1:54362556-54365056 GCA_018398815.1 Conus ventricosus | reverse complement strand
TAGCTGTTCTTGGTCCAGGCCTGATGTTATCAGCCGGTATACAGCAGTGTCGTCAGCGAACAGGCGTTGGAGGAGCGTTGGATGGATGGGGCAGGAGCTCTTTCTGCTGCCTTTGGAGTTAATAAATGTTGCTTATCAAAACAAAAAAGAAGAGATCAGTTTCCTAGGTTTCTGTAAGTCATTTGCGCTGCACACACCAAGAGACAGGAGAAGCAGTGAAGTTTTGCCCATTTAGGTTAAACACTTCGTAAACTTCTTTTTTTTCTTCTTTTAGAGTTGTTTGTAGTCATGGTAATACAGTTTCCGTTGCCCTTCATCCAGGCACTCTTTCATCCATGCAGCATACAGACCTCTACAGAACACAGCCAGATACAGATCAGGATGTTCCCTGCTTGGGTCGTTGCATTGCACAGCGAGATACAGATCATCAGAAGGGATCCACATCAGTGGCAGAGGGGGCTGTGACACAGGCAGGTGACGGAAATGACGAGATTAGCCGGCTCTGTTGACTGCCCCGATATGCAGGGCAATATGGGAACATCAATCGGCGTTGATCTCAAAGGATAAGGTCAACAGCAACAGCAGACACGAGAATGGAAGAAGCAGCACTCATTATTATTAATGTCATTGTTGTTTGTACTTGTTACTTGTTATCTTATTACAATTGTCAGTGTCAAAATAAAAATAAATGCTATAATCTTTTTTTTCTCCTTTTCCTCTAGATCATTTTTTCTTCTCCTTGTTATTTTTCTTCTTCTTCTTCTTTCTTCTTCTTCTTCTTCTTCTTCTTCTTCTCTGCCCCATTCTTCTCCTTCTTCCTCCACCTCCTTGTCCTTGTCTTTTTCCCCTTTTCTTTCACCTTTCGCTATCTCTATTTTGTCCTCCTCATCACATTCTTCTCTTGAATTCACCTTACCATCTCCGCGTCGTCTACCATCTCCTCTTGTTTATCCATTCTCTCTGACAACATCTTTTTTTTTTTTACTCTTCCGTATTATTCTCCATCCCTGGAAACAGACATATTCAGAAACATGTGCTGATTTCCGTCTGCAAAAAAAAAGGTTCAATCAAATGCGTTTCATAGCACTTCTAACACATTGAAAAAAGGGGTCAGAACTAACAGAAGTTTCCTGTCACGTTCAAGTTTGTTTGTTTGTTTGTTTGTTTGTTTTTTTTTGGGGGGGGCAGTGTAAGCCACTTTTGCCCTGCCAGCAGATGGTGAGGTTAACGTCTTATTATCCTTAGGCTCTGAGAGATCTCGTTGTTCCTGGTATATTGATGATGATGATGATGATGACGATGATGATGATGATGATGATGATGATGATGATGATTAATGCATATCAAATTTCTACGCACGTTTGCATCGACTTCTTGGAAAGTGAACAGCCTTTTTGCTGCCTGGTCAGGGTAACACTATGTTCAGCCATGACACGCTTACTCGGGCACGCTGGACAAGACTGGGTGTATACGGATGGTTAAGGTGGCAAAAGCTGAGGGGGTGGAGGACAGTGGAAAGTGTTGTTCTTACCACGCCAAGAGAAGACTGAAACCCGGATGAAAGAGCACGAAATTTACCAATAGCTGTACTTCGTCACATGCGGCTGTGGAAGCCTGGCGTATTTCCTCATTACTCTGAAAGGCTCATCCTGGATTTGCACACGCCCTGTAAGCGCGGGAAATGGGAGACGGCAGGTCAAACGTTCATCCCACTCTAATTTCCCCTTCGCCTCTTTTCCTACGGATCTCAGGCTGGAAGAGGTCACGCCATCTTGCTGGGGTGTCCAGCCGCCGACAAGACATCGCATCATCTCCCCAGTGCCCTCTGCATGTGCCTGGGATAAACAGGAAGAAGCGGACAAGCGTTTCACACGGAATGACCCCGAAACTGCGGTCTTGACACTTCCAAATTCCGTTCGCTCCTCATCTCCAACAACAAACTCTCTCTTAAAGCTCATATTCTTTCCTCCTCTTCCTAGTCTTCTCCCTTCCAAATTCCTCCTCCATCACTCCTCCTCGCAGCCCTTCTTCATCAGGCCACTGGCAATTTTACGATTCGTTTTGGTTTCTGTCTTTTTCATAGTATCCTCATACTTGAAAAGAAAACCATAGCAGGAGCAGACACTGGTGTTTACAGCCAAGCCAGCGACAAAGGACACCATCAGCACCTTGAAACAGTATTGACTTGCACAAAAACTAACAAATGATGAAATCGTATCCTGGAGGTGTTTTATCAACACAAACAGATGAAAAACAGATGAAATAAACAAGTATTAAAATCTGTAATCTTTCTATCCATTTCAAAACGCCCCACTTTTCTGTACCATTTTAACTGTTACACTAAAAGAATCTCTAGAGCTCCTGTAAGTTATTGGCATGCCTATTTACAAAGTTAACTCAAAGTTATACATCAACAGTGAACAATGTCAATTTCGTTTCATGCAAAGAAAAAAGCGCAACCACACAAATTCTGTTTTTGTCGGGGTTCAGAGATGGAAGA
>CM031604.1:54337556-54357556 GCA_018398815.1 Conus ventricosus | reverse complement strand
ATGTTTGGTCTGTGTGTGTGTGTGTGTGTGTGTGTGTGTGTGCGTGCGTGCGTGCGTGCGTGCGTGCGTGTGCGTGCGTGCGTGCGTGCGTGCGTGCGTGCGCTTGCGTGCGTGGTGGTGTGTGTGTGTGTGTGTGTGTGTGTGTGTGTGTTGTTTTGTAGCCAGACGCCTGGGGGGGGGGGGGGGGGGCATTGTTCTTAGGTCGATGATATTAATGATAATGAAGAAGGTGATGGTCGCATTTCCAATTTCTATGCAACCATCATTTTCTTGTGCTTGGTCAGGGAAACAATGTATTCAGTCATAACATACTTACTTGGGCCTGCTGGACAAGGTGGGTGCAGATGTGTGGTCAATATGGCGAAGAGTGAGGGGTGTAGAAGGGGGGGGGGGATCATCCCGAATGGAAAAGTGCCCTTCTGACCACGCCCAGAGGAGAGAAGGAAACCCAGATCAAAGAGGGAAAAATCTCATGTTAGCCGCACTTGGTTACATGCCGCCAGCGCCATAAAAGCCTGGCGTATTTTCTCATTATTCTGAAAGGCTCAGCGCGGACTTGCGCGCGCCCAGTAAGCGCGGGAAATGGGAGGCAGCAAGTCAAACATTTATTCCGCTCTAATTTCCCCTTCGCCCCCTTCCCTATGGATGTCAGTCTAGGAGAGGTCACACCATCTTGCTAGCAGACCCTGTAGCCGACAACACATTGCTTCATCCTACAGCGCCCTCTGGAGGGGGCGGGGGTTTAAAGAGGAAGGAGCGGACAAGCGGTCCGCGCAGAATACCGCTGAAATTGCGGTCCTGACACCTCCAAATTTTGTTTGCTCCCCATGCCCCACCCCAACCTCCTTCTCAAAACTCATCTTCTCTCCTAGTCCACCTCTTCCCTCATCCCAATTCCTCCTCCATCACACCTTCTCCCAGCTCTTCTTCGTCAGCCCACTGGCACTTTCCTCTTTTTTTTTTCTCTTTTTTGGTTCCTCTCTCTGTGTCATATTTCCTCACAATGGAAAGAAAATCTCTGCAGGAGCAGACAAAACATAGAGTTATTCAAATGGATTCAAAACGTGGATGGAAGTGTTTAGTGTGAGTTCTTGACGGTCAATCAAAAATTCAGAATATGCCGTACAAGATTTGCAGTGGTGGTGAAGTAGGAATGGGTGGAACGAGGAAAAGTGGAAGAGAGTCTCACCTCTGCAAAACATAAACATTGACAAATAATTGCTGTTGCTGCTTGTCAGAAAAACAATGTATTCAGCCATGACATGTTTACTTGGGCCTGCTGTACAAGCAACGTTTCTGGTAGTTCTTTGCAAATACACAAAATGCACAATGAAAAGAAAAGGCATGGCATATTTTAAAGCACATACAAAATTGAAATGATAAACGTAAATCAAGCAAAACAAAAAAATGAATAATGATTTGACTAACCACATGACAGCTTATCTGTCTTCTGCTATGTTCTTATTACTGCTGCTTTTTTTCATCCTTTTTCTTCAAGTGTTATGAGCGGTCGACTTTTTTCATAAAATATACACTAAACTTTTACATGCATAAATCTCATTGTACGCATTTTGTGACAAACCGGAATGCATGTTGAATTAAAATAATCTCTGAAAATAAAGTCATGTCAACCAGACAGACAGACAAGCAGGCGTGTGCTTCTCATCTGTCACCAGTGCTCTGCTTTTATGTCTGCTGGCGACAGGGTGCTGAAAAAAGCACTGAAGTCGAGATGAGATTCTGGAGTATGGTAATGGCAGAGGGAGGAAGGATTGGGGGGGACGGGGTAATGTGAAGGAAAGGACAAGGGGGAGCGATAAAGCAGAAGGGGTGGAGGGAGAAAGATTGCCCAAGTGACTGACGTCAAATCAGCCATTAAGATCATTGGCCTTTGATAAGCAGGCACAGTGAGAAAATGGACGGGAGGGACAGAACCTCACGTCGTGAGTCACAGACAACACACACACACACACACACACACCACACACACACACACACACACACACACACACACACACATTCTCTCTCTCTCTCTCTCTCTCTCTCTCTCTCTCTCTCTCTCTCTCTCTCTCTCTCTCTCTCTTGTGCGCGCGCGCGCGCGCGGCGTGTGTGTGTGTGTGTGTGTGTGTGTGTGTGTGTGTGTGTGTGTGTGTGTGTGTGTGTGTGGTGTGTGTGTGTGTGTGCGCATGTGTGTGTGTGTGTGTGTGTGTGTGTGTGTGTGTGTGTGTGTGTGTGTGTGTGTGTGTGAAGGAACCTCTGGGACCTCTTCTCTATGCCCGCATTTTCTTTTAAACATTTTCTCCTTCATTGAACTTTAGATTACTTGAAGTAACTTTGGAACCAACTTGATTCCCCCTGCCCACCTTCATCTTTGCAATCTTTGTCTCACCCTCTGTTTATCTGCCTGCCTGCCTGCCTGCCTGTCTGTCTGTCGCTATCTGTCGCGTCTGTCTGTCTGTCTGTCTCTCTTTCTCTCTGTCTTTCTCACTCTCTTAGTAAATATGGCTTTACAACAAATTCATCATCATCATCGTCAACAACGACGACGACAACAACAACAACAACAACAACAACAACAACTATAACAACCAAGCAAACCAAAACTGACAATGACAGCAGCAACGGTGACCATCGAAGTGACTGAAGACAAAACGGCCATTCTTTGTGAGCCCTGTTGCCAACGACTTTTTCATTCTCGATTAAGCGAGGGTGTAGCCATTATTTTGTTTTAGAACTACTCGTGTGTTTAAAAATCAATAAATTCCGCACAGTTGCAAGAGTTTTAAAGTGTATCCGGAGATCGCAAGGCCTTATGTGCAATCCTCTGAACATTTAAGTCAGTGAAAGAGGCCAACAGATAAGGAGTCACGAGTTCTTTTCTCTGTCACAGATTCATCTGCTTTTATGTCTGCTTGAGGTAAAGCATCAGTGGGAGCTGTGGGGTCCGAAGAAGACTGATGGAGGAGAGAGGTGGGATTGGAGAAATGAAAGTATATGTAAGCTGGAGAAATACTCTTCTTTCGGCTTGTCTAATATTCATCTGTGTTTGTTCTCCTCGAATGTGAACAAATGACCTCATGAAAGAACCTCCAAACAGCAGATGTAAGAAGTAGTCAGGTGAAATATTCCATCCCCAACTTCCATCCATGTGTCGTCGTGATTAGAATAAATTTATAAGCAAGGGCGATGCAAAATATTTCTTGAAATCAGCAACTCGTAATGTCAAATTTCACCAAGGCCGAGATCAGAGTGAAATCAAAGCGGTAAAGGGGAGAGGGGGAGCGAGAGACAGACAGACAGACAGACAGACAAACAGACAAGGCCTCTGCTCTAAATGCAAACAAAAAAATCCGAATACACAATATTCAGTCTAGTATAAAAATGCAGTGTTTAAACGTTTGGATAAATTATTTTCAAAAGAAAAACAAACAAACAAACTCGAAAGTGATATAATCGACAAGTACTTTCTTCTTTCCTCCTTGGGGTACATTTAACAGAATATGAAAGAGATATAAAGACACACAGAGAGAGAGAGAGAGAGAGAGAGAGAGGGTAGGAGTGGGTTGTGAGCACGGCAGGCAGTGAACTGAATGAAATGTGCTGACTGCTGGGGTTTATTTTTCTCCGGCGTTTGAGTGACAAGACAAGGACGGATCACTGGCGTGGCAAATCGACCAGTCGAAGAATGGGGAGATAATCGGACTTTGAATAATTCTGTGGCGAGGAGCTTTGACAAGGGACGTATTTTAAAGGTGTTTTTTGTTCAACGGGCGCCAAGCTGTGATGGATGCAAGGTTCACTAACTCAAGAAGAGCCGTGTTCTCTTTAGTCTAGGCAGCTTTGAAAGCAAGCTAACTAAGCACTTTGCACAGCATTGCTACAGTAAAGAGGTGGAGGAGGATAAAGACAATGATGATGACGATAACTACCCTTCAAATATCTAATGACTCTACGTCACCATCTTTTTCAACACAGGAAAGTGTCCAGATTTTTTGCTGCCCCAACAGGACAACAGTATATTCAGCTGTGACATGCTTATTTGGTAGCGTGAAATGGATGATTAGCAAGGTGAGGTGAATATAGTTAATGACATGTGACAAGGAAGGGGGAGGGGGAGAGGCAGAAAGAAAATTGCTGATCAAGCCAAGCCAAGCTTGAAACCTGGATAAAAGAAAACAAAATCTACCAACAGCTGTACTTGGTCGCACACTGCTAGCGCCATGGAAGCCTGGCTGTATTTTCTCATTATTCTGAAAAGCTTACAATGGATTTGCACATGGCTTGTAAGCACGGGAAATGGGAGGTGGCAAGTCAGATATTCATCCTGCTCTAATTTCCCCTTCGTGCCTTTCCTCTGGATCTCAGACTTGGAGCCGTCACGCCATTTTGTTGGTGGGCCATACCGCCAACAGGACATTGTCCTATCTCACAGCGCCCTCCGGAGGTGGCTGGGCTGAGCGGAAAGAAGCCGAAAAGCAGTCCACGCAGAACACCACCAAAATTGCGGTCTTGACACTTCCAAATTTCGTTCGCTCCCCCATATCAACTCCTTCTCAAAATTCATCCTCCCTTCACCTATTCCTCCTCCTCCTCTTCTCTCCTCCCCATTCCTCTTTCATCCTCCCCAGCCTCCCTGCCCAACTGCCACAGTCTGGCTACGTTCATCGTTCTTTTCTGCGTCCTCTCTTTTTGATGTGTTCTTATCAGAAAAGAAATGTAGCATGAGCAAATACAGGAGATTATTCAGATGAATTCAAAACGAGGATGAGAAGTGTTTAGTGGGAGTTCTTGACTGTCGATCAGTGATGCAGAATATTCCATACAAGATTTGGAGTGAAAGTGAAGCTGTTGGGGGGGGGGGGGGAGTTGAGGGAGGGGTGGGTAGGGATGACGATGGAAGAGATGAGAATAGTAGGAGGGGGGCCTTTATAGCTATGCAAAGCATTAGCACTGATAACAAAAATCTGTATCGATATGGTCACAGGTCAGAGTGTAGATACTTAGTTTCAGCATGGCACCATGCTGTACGAGCAGTGTTTAGATATTTCATTCTGATCTATAAACACTTTTTTATCGTCCTGTGAGAGACAGAGAGAGTGTGTGTGAGAGAGAGAGGGGGGAGGGAAGAAGAAAGAGAGAGAGACAGACAGACTGACAGACAGAATGACAGACAGAGAGACAGACAGAGTGAGGTAGGGAGAGAGAGGGATGGGGTGCAAAAGGAATAAAGCTGATGACAATCGATTCCACCAATCACAAAGTAAGACACGAAAAAGCAACAACTGGGTCAACAACAAAAACGTGCAAGAAATAAAAAACGAAGTCATGGGTAGCACTGATGATAGCATCTGACAAACGTGCTTAGCGTTCGATGTCTGCCTTGGTGAATTTACCATCCCAAAAGCCTTTTAGAGTGCTGAACTGGGACATGAAGGAATTCGCTCCGTCGTTCAGCTACAGCTGTTACAGAGCAGAATCTATGGATCAACGTTATCTTTTTTTCATACACCCGTAAGATTGTCTAGGGGTAAAACTGAAGACGTGTAAGATAAAGACCTGCAAGAAGTCAGTTTCATCAAGCTGATTTTCTGCTAAGGAATATAAACTACATTACCCTCTTATTTTGCTTGAATTCAAGTGTTCTGGTTGGGTTGGTGGTAAGCCGAGGGGGAAACAGGGGGGGGGGGGGGGGGGGGGCCTTTACTTCCGGTTTCCTCGAAAGGATATCATCACATGCGGACCAACCCATACACGCTCCCCCACAACCTCTAGGGAGTCTTTCACTGGAGGAGGAAGATCTGAGAAGGAAAGATAGCAAAAATTAAATCACCTAAGGCAATGCAGTATAACCCTCCGGCAGTTGCCATGCATTCTCGATCAGATAGTTTCCAATGCCAGCCATTTTCTCTTTCATTTTCCATGGCCGCAAACTCGTCATCAATGGCACCCAGTTGGAAAACATCGAATGTTTCAAAAATCTTGGAATCATCAATACACTTTTCAATGAGGACGTATTTCCAATCGTTTTCAATAATAGTACAGAGTCCGGAACTTTCTAGCAACTGCACAAAATGCGGAAAACGCCTGGCGTATTCTAAAGTACACACAACTTATTGATCACAAATGTAAGTGACTCCAGCAGTTAAAAAAAAAGATAATGAACGATTTTACCAGTGTCTATTTTTGCCGTGTTTTTCCCCTTTTTTCTCAATTATTTTCCTTCAAGTGTCATAAATGGCTGACTTTTTTTAAGCAGACAAGGATCTTCACTATCAAAACTCCATTCAATGTATTTTGTCTACAATCTTCAACGCATGATGAACAAAAATCTCAGAAAATAAAATCGGGTCAAGTAAGCAGAAAGGCAGACAGAACAGACAAACCAGGCACGTGCTTCTCGGCTGTCACCTATTACTCCGCTTTTATGTCTGCTCGTGACAGGGTGTTGGCGGAAGCATTGAAGCCGAGATGGGACTCTGGAGTATGGTAATGGCAGCGGAGGGAGGAAGGCTTGAGTAGGGGAGAAGAAAAGTGACGTAGTAATGAAGAAGGCGGAGCGATGAAGCAAAAGGGGCAGGAGGAGACAGAAAAATAGCGTGTCGGACGTCGCACTAGCCATTAAGATTATTGGCCTTTGATAAGCACAGTGAGAAAATGGACCTGAGGGACAGAATCTCACGTCGTGGTTTACGGACATCCCTCTCTCTCTCTCTCTCTCTCTCTCTCTCTCTCTCTCTCTCTCTCTGTGTGTGTGTGTGTGTGTGTGTGTGTGTGTGTGTGTGTGTGTGTGTGTGAAGAACCTCTAGGATCTCTTTTAAGCGCGTTTTTTCCGCACTGAATTTTACTTTAAGTAATTAAAAACAGTATGGATCCCCCCCCCTCCCTCCCTGTCCACCTCCTAATCTCCCATCCTTGTTGTGACCTATCTCTATGTCTGTCACTCTTCCTGTCATTGTCTGGCTGCTGTCTCTGTCTGCCTCTCTCTCTCTCTCTCTCTCTCTCTCTCTCTCTCTCTCTCTCATCTTTTCTCTCCCTTTCTCTCTCTCTTTCTCTCTCTCTCTCTCCCTCTCCCTCTCCCTCTCTCTCTCCCTCTCTCTCTCTCCCTCTCTCTCTCTCTCTCTCTCTCTCTCTCTCTCTCTCTCTCTCTCTCTCTTCTCTCGCGCGCGCGCGCGCGCGCATACAAGACCAACAAATGAAATGACTGTGGCAAGACAGCAACCATTGAAGTAATAGGTGAAGAATCGGCCTTTACAGTATAGCCTGAGCCGATGACTTGTTCACTCTGGGGTTAATTAAGATCACAGCTGTTGATCTGTTTTAAATTTACAAGTTTAGTGGCTGCTTTGTCTTGAATCACAGGTATACGTAGAATTTGAAAATTACACATGCTGCGGTTGCAAGTGTTTCGATACGTAGTCACGGAACTTAGCGCCTAAACTGTACTAAACCTCCGAAAATTCAAGTCAGTTAAAGAGGCTGGACAGATAAGAAGCCACAAGCTCTTTTATTGTCACAGATACTTGCTTTTAAGTTGACTTTTCCGCGGGAGACAAGTTGGTGGAGGCTTTTTAGTTTGAGATGGATGATGTCAAGGGGAGAGAGACAGACAGAGAGAAGGTAACAGTGAGTCAGAGAACGGGAGGGGGGGGGGGGCAGAAAGTCTGACGTCAATCAGCCATTAAGATTACTGGCCTATGATAAGTGGAACAATGAGAAAATGGACGAGAGACCATGAATCTCATGTGATTTGCACAGACACAGTCACACTACTATCTCTCTCTCTCCTCTCTCTCTCTCTCTCTCTCTCTCCCCTCTCTCTCTCTCTCTCTCTCTCTCTCCTCTCTCTCTCTCATTCAGTTGATTGGTCGATCGATCATTAGGAGTTCATGACTCAATTACAGCGTGTGAGAGGGACAAGCATTCATTTTCTGATTTTTTTAAACTGTTCAGAGGTGTAAATCAGGGGCGTATACTTAGTCAGTTATGTTCTTCTTTTTTCAATTCGCCATTAGTCATGAAAAATGAAGAAAGGAAACACGGGCTTCAGATGGTATAGGGTGTCTGGAGTTTTTCTGTTGATTTGTCCTCGTTAGCAGATGAGATAATTTTGCCAATCAGATACTGACGTAGGCCTAAAGATTTAGCTGAACAATCTGAAACAAGAAGCTGACAAATTGCTATCAGAAATATATAGATATATATTCATACCTGGTCTCTCAAGATAGACGAGCGAAAGCGGGCTTTCGGCTACCTCTCGGCAGCTTCATCAGCACTGTTCGACTGACAGAAATATATTTATATTTATATAAGACACGTGGAAATTTAAACAAAAAGTATACCAAAGCACCTTACAAATTACTGAGGTTTGATGTTTTCAACAAATAAGTGCTGAATTTACTACTGATATAGGAAAGGTAAGATAAGGGTACACAGAAACAGTTTCAATGAACTGGTGGAAAAAAGATAATATTAGATAGGTGGTAATGTAAGAAAGGCTTGACGCTATGAAAGGGATATAAAAAGCTAAAAACGGTTTTGGCAGAACATTTGAAAAATCACTTAGAAAATTAAAACACTGTCGATCGTTTATGTTTCTGAAAATTAATATTCATAATTAGGTATATGGGGGTTGGAGAATATAAGAAAGTATGCGAAGTACAACAACTATGAGCATATAATAGTTTAAAAGATTTGGAATTTTGAATTAATCTTCAAACTATAAACTTATAGACAACGGGTAGATTTTCATTGTTTCTATGAAAATAAATATGATGGTAACTGTCCCGATAACTTGAGCGCAATGAGTTGATCCCAAGAATTTGCGCTCAATATAAAATCCATACATTATATATTATTATTTGTATTTTATTATATTATTATTATTAACTGTAAGAGTATAAGACAAGACTTGTGATATGTTGTGCTTCTGTCAGAACAGGTTAACTATCAAGAAATCAAACGCAAGAAAATTCTAAACAGAAAATAAATTTTCGAAACATAAGTTTGCTAGTAGTGTTGAGTTTGAGACAACTTACAGAAAAATATTCAGAAATTGAAGAAATGAATTAAGAGATATATGGCATCGTTCGTTTTTGAAAGCATGCTCGGCCGGGAGAGGTATTAACTTTAATAATAACACTCGCCTGCTCGGACCGGAGATGTATAACTATAAAAGTAACAATCGCAAAGCGAGAAAAGGCATAGCAATGTTTAAATTCAGAGTAAATAGCTTGGGTAACGCAAAACAAGGATTTGTGATTCCAGATGTAGAACATGCATTGTGCTGTCACAATCTAGAGGATAAAGTTCTTTCTCTTCCACTGTTACTTCTTTTCAAATCTTCGCCAAAATATTCATTCTTCAGGATCACTCTTATCCAATCAACAATAAATGAATTTTGATATCTTTCATCAACAGATGTTGACACAAGTTTTAATGCCCTCGCTACTAAGTTTTCAAACTGAAGTTGTCGATGCAGGGGAACAAAGGATGAGTGCTTGTATACGATGCTGCATTCGTATTTTTCCCTCTTTTTGCATTCTAATGTCCTTTTGTAATCCATGGAATGGTCACAAAAGTTGTGTGGTGTGTGTGTGTGGTGTGTGTGTGTGTGTGTGTGTGTGTGTGTGTGTGTGTGTGTGTGTGTGTGTGTGTGTGTGTGTGTGTGGGTGTGTGTGTGTGAGAGAGAGAGAGAGAGAGTGGGTGTGTGTGTGTGTGTGTGTGTGAGAGAGAGAGAGAGAAGAGACAGACAGAGAGAGAGAGAGAGAGAGAGAGAGAGAGAGAGGAGAGAGAGAAGGAGGAGGGAGAGGGGGCAATGGGACATCGTTCAATGTGGAGGATGATAGGAAGGATATTGCGAAACGCTTGTGTGTGAGTATGACTGTGTTTTCTGTTTGTATTCATGCGTATGGGGTGTGATAAAGGAATAAGAATTATATCCTAGGATGGTGGGATGGAAAGAATAAGAGCGGATGGTGGGAAGGCAAAGCCTTCAACTGAATTAGATCGTTTTTCTGTAGGAAAAAATGTCCGTTCTTTTGCAACAACGGTGACGGCAATATTTCAGTCCTTTACTTTATAGTGTTTACGTATCATCCTTATATTTCATAGATGTGAAATGGCATGATTAGTTAAAGGCAATAAGACTTCAACATCTCTCTCTCTCTCTCTCTCTCTCTCTCTCTCTCTCTCCTCTCTCTCTCTCTCTCTCTCTCTCTCTCTCTCTCTCTCTGTGTGTGTGTGTGTGTGTGTGTGTGTGTGTGTGTGTGTGTGTGTGTGTGTGTGTGTCTCACTCTATTTCTCTCTTTCTCTGACTGTCTGTCTGTCTGTCCGTCTCTCTCCTCTCTCTCTTCTTTTTCTTCTTCTTCTTCTTTTCTCTCTCTCTCTCTCTCTCTCTCTCTACTCTCTCTCTCTCTCTCTCTCTCTCTCTCTCTCTCTCTCTCTCTCTCTCATTATATATTATTATTTTTACAACGAACTCAACATCATCATCACCGTCATTATCATCATTCTCATCAACATCATCCCCAACAACATCATTACCTGAATTATCATCATCAAAACTGTAGCAGCAGCAACAGCAAGAACAACAAAGACACTGACAGCGGCAGTGGCAACCACTGGAGTGATAGACAACTAAATAGCCATTTGTGACACTCTTACGTCCTGTCGTGATGTCCTTTACGATTTTTCTTAAACTCGCAAGTATTCTTAAGATGAATTCCACACACTTCAAGCCCGACAGTTCCACTAAACGCAATGCCTGCTACACAAAACAAAACAAAATGCTGAAATTCCAAGTCAATCAAGCGTGAGGCAGGCAGACAAATAATCAGACGTGTGCTTCTCCCCTGTCACAGACTACTCTGTGTTTTTATGTCTGCTGGTGACAAAATGCTGGTGGAAGTGTTGGAAGAGGAGATGGGTGATCTCAGAGGAGAAGAGGTTGAGTAGGAACAGAGGGAGGGTGGGGGTGGAGGCGGAGATGGAAACTAACAGAGGGGTAGAAAGGGAGAAGCGATAAAGAGAGGCGTGGAGACTGACGTCAAATCAGCCGTTAAGATTAGTGGCCGTTGATGTGTGGGCACAGTGAGAAAATGGACCTGAGGGACAGAATCACTCGTCGTGAGTGACAGACTCCTCTCTCTCTCTCTCTCTCTCTCTCTCTCTCTCTCTCTCTCTCTCACCCCTCTCCATGCATGTGTGTCCCCTCTGATGATGACTCTTACAACAAATATCATCATCATCATCATCTCTGTCATTATCATCATTATCGTCATCATCATCATCATCTCATCTCATCATCATCATCATCATCATCATCCCACAACGACATCATCATCCTGCAATATCATCATCAAAAACTGTAGCAGCAACAACAGCAAGAACAACAAAGACACTGACAGCAGCAATAACAACCACTGGAGTGATAGACAACACAATAGCTATATGTGACGCTCTTGCGTCCTGTTGTGATGTCCTTTATGATTTTTTTTGAGTTGCATGTATTCGTAAGATGAATTCCACACACTTCAGGCCTGACAGTTCCAATAAAGACGATACCTGCTAAACAAAACCAAAAAATGCTGAAAATTCCAAGTCATCAAGCGTGAGGCAGGCAGAAAGATAATCAGACGTGTGTGCTTCTCCTCTGTCACAGACTACTCTGTGTTTTTATGTCTGCTGGTGACAAAATGCTGGTGGAAGTGTTGGAAGAGGAGATGGGTGATCTCAGAGGAGAAGAGGTTGAGTAGGAACAGAGGGAGGGTGGGGGTGGTGGCGGAGATGGAAACTAACAGAGGGGTAGAAAGGGAGAAGCGATAAAGAGAGGCGTGGAGACTGACGTCAAATCAGCCGTTAAGATTAGGTGGCCGTTGATGTGTGGGCACAGCGAGAAAATGGACGGGAGGGACAGAATCTCACGTCGTGAGTGACAGACTGTCCTCTCTCTCTCTCTCTCTCTCTCTCTCTCCTCTCTCTCTCTCTCTCTCCTCTCTCTCTCTCTCTCTCTCTCAATCAGTTGGATTACTGGGAGTCACTTTGGATCGGAAGATACATACATACAACACCTCTTGACGAGAACCTAAAGATCTGATGAATTGCAGACAGATTCAATGGTCGCCCTCGGTTACTGCAGAACTGCCATCAGCTGAATCAGGGCCATCTCAGACATCAGCGGTGAAAGCTTCTAGAGTAACACATTATTCAGGACTGCTCAGAATAGTTGGAGCCCTGGATAAATGACTATTTCTGGATTCTGTTCTTCTGTTCTACTCCCTTGAAGTATAGGTTCCTTTTTGGGCAAAACTCGCACCGCTCAAGTAATGACTAGATCCAGTCACTGCAAATAGCACTACCGAATGGTTTTACAAATGGTAAACAGAAGAATAAGCGGTAAGGGAACGTATATTCTAACACGTCCAGAACATAAACTTATACTTTTGTAAATAGTGACGTCTAACGTTGATAAAACCAAGCAATAAAAGAGCATTATTAATTCTATATTTATGATAGTAGCACGTGTAAACCCATTTGAAATTTTACAGTGGTGATGTTGGATGTTGTCAAGTGGCAGAGTGGTTCAGTGAGTGACTCCATTTCATTGGATGAACCTAAGAGAGTTGTAACATCCACCCATCATTGTATAGACAGCGCTCCTGAACAAACACGGTGCACACATATTCGCATGTATATACACATGTGTACACGCGCACGCGCGCGCGCGCACGCACACAACACACACACACACACACACACACCACACACACACACACAAAACACACACACACACACACACACACACACACACACACACACGCACACAACACACACACACACACACACAACACACACACACACACACACACACACACACACACACACACACACACACACACACACACACACAATGGTCCTGTGGGAGTTTCTTTCTTCGCAAAAACAAACATAAACACACAAAAAAGAAACCGCTGGCAGAGATAGTCCAAGCGATTCAGTGCAAGCCGGGCTAAAGGAATCTCTCTCCAGGGGATCAGACACAGTCACCTCACATTGCTTCACACAATTATCAACAACACACTGCCTAATCTGTCGTCCACTGTTCAGGGCTATCTTCCTCATCTCCTGTCTCCTGTGATGCTCTCTCTCTCTCTCTCTCTCTCTCTCTCTCTCTCTCTCTCTCTCTCCTCTCTCTCTCTCTCTCTCTCTCTCTGTGTTCTCTCTCTGTCTCTCAGTATCTGTATCTGTCTCTGTTTTCTCTCTCTCTCTCTCTCTCTCTCTCTCTCTCTCTCTCTCTCTCTCTCTCTCTCTCTCTCTCTCTCTGTCTGTCTCTGTCTTCTCTCTGTCTCTCTCTCTCTCTCTCTCTCTCTCTCTCTCTCTCTCTCTCTCTCTCTCTCTCTCTCTCTCTTGGTATTCTCTTGTGTCTCTCGTACTGTATCTGTCTCTGTGTTCTCTCTCTCTCTCTCTCTCTCTCGTTCTCTCTCTTCTCTCTCTCTCTCTCGTCTTCTCTCTGTCTCTCTCTGTGTTGTCTTCTGAGATGACAAGGACGAAAGAATCAATGCCCCCCTCTCTCTCTCTCTCTCCTCTCTCTCTTCTCTCGTAGTGTGTGTGCGTGTGTACTGTATGCGTGCGTGCGCGTGCGTACTGCGTGGTGCGTGTCGTGTGTGTGTGTTGTGTAGTGTGGCTCGTACTGGGACTCGGCGATATCCACATTTCCTTTCTTTCTGCGCGATACTTATTCGCCGTTAGGCACCAACGTTGCAATACTGAACATTAAAAAAACAGTAAATGTCATGGCCTGTATCAACACTACTCCGTTTAGGCCAATGGCAAGATACTGAACTTCAAACGTAGTCATGCGCCGACAAACTGTTAAGTCCAACTCTGATAGCGAATGCTTAAGATATGGACAGCTGTAGTGACTATATTCCTATCAATAAGAAACTTGAACTAATTCGAACGAAAGCAAAGTTTACAAGCTGCAGTCGACAGTTATTACATCAATACTTCCCACGGCGGATTTTTTTTTTTTTTAAATGGGGGGGGGGGGGGGGGTTTATTCGTGCGTTGGTTCAAAAGGCCATTCCAAGATTCTTTTGACCTGGCGAAAGTCTGCGCTCTCCCCAGTTTCCTTCCCGTTTCGTGTTGTTGTTTGTCGTTGTTGTTGTTGTTGTCGTCTTGTTGTTGTTGTTGTCGTTGTTGTTGTTGTTGTTGTTGTTGTTGTTGTTGTTGTTGTTGTTGTTAGTAGTAGTAGTAGTAGTAGTGTTCTCATTGTTGTCGTCGTCGTTGTGCTGCTGCCTGCAGCTTTTATTTTGTTGTTGTATTGATGCTGTTGTTGTTGATGTTCTTGTATTCTTACCTATATTTTACTACTACTATTTTACTACTACTATGTTGATCTATTCATATTCTCGCTACTACTACTACTACTACCAGTACTACTGTTATTACTATAATCACCATCACCATCATCATCATTATTATCATCATCATCACCATCATCATTCAGTAACACCTTAAAGTGGTTTTGTTTGTTTTTTCAGGCCCTGCACAGGCAGCCTTGACACCTCTGGTGCACATGATCAATCACTGCTACAAAGACATCTACGTTAACGACAGCCTCGTTCTGGATCTGACCGAGAACTTACAGGCGGACCGGGTCATGGTCGGTCATCTGTCATGCGCAGTCACGCTGCACGCGCCCTCGGACGCCCGCGTGTATTTGCACGTGCTGCAGCTGGCGATATCTGATCATCTCCAGACGCCGGATAGGTAAAAATACGTTTGTTTATGTGTTTGTTGATATCGAGCGCGTGCATCCAGTCGTGCCGCTGATGCCGATTTCAGATCACGCTACTCTTTTATTGTATTTTATTATCATGCCCCAATCGAACACACATGGTCTTATCAGGGCTGTCGTCGCTCAGGATTAAGAAGTCATTAAACAACTACAGAAACGACAACAGTAAACAGCTGCGTACCTGTTTATATGAAATCCGTGTGCATGATATCTAATCTACTGATAGATTAAGGTTGTAGAGTGCATAGCACCTGGCTCAGCATGGTGCAGTTGTTACTTTTAGCTTGTGGTGATAGTAACGGTGGTCTCAATAAAGCTCTGTTAAATGAAAAGTTATTGTCTCTCCCCCCCCCCTCCCCCCTCAATAAAGCTCTGTTAAATGAAAAGTGATTGTCTCTCTCTCCCCTTCACCCCACCCCGCCCCCTCCTCTCTTCTCCCTCCATTTATCTGGCTTTTGTTGTTTGTTTTTTTTGTTTATTTAGGACAATGAGCTCGCCGCTTGCGTATTTTCACCAACTCCCCCCCTCCCCTTGTTTCTCTCCCCTCCACCCCACCCCCATTCCTTTCTACCCCCAAATAAAGTCTAGTAACGGATGAAAACATCCTTTCATGTTGGTTTCAAAAAGACCTATACTAACTGTGTGCAGTGAAGTGCGTTGAATGATCAACACCAATATAAAAAAAAGGGGGGGGGGCGGATGCAGTGGAGGGGGGGAGGGGGGGGGTTAAGAGTTTTGAATTGCGTCGAATCCCGGAGAAACTGCAACCGACAGCACAAGGGAAGGGCGACAACAAGGAAAGGGCAAATTGCTTCCCTTGGCTGTGAACTCCGGCGAGGATCTTCAACGGAATGTTTGAAGCAGTCGTGCCTACATCTGACTATTGCACTTTACTCTTCCTGGGCGGCTTAGAAGTCGCTGGGGTGAGAGGTTGGTGATAAAGAGATTTTGGTTTCCCCGTCTTCTCTGTTCCACGCTGATTGCACAAACCCCTCTCTTCCTTCTTCCACACCTCTCTCCGCATCCCCCCCCCCCCACCCCGCCACCATCACCATCTCTCCCACCCGCCCCTCCGTCCGTTTGTGTGTGTGTGTGTGTGTGAGTGTGTGTGTGTGTGTGTGTGTGTGTGTGTGTGTGTGTGTGTGTGTGTGTGTGTGCGTGCGTGCGTGCATGCATGCGTGCGTGCGTGCGTGAGTGTGTGTGTGTGTGTGTGTGTGTGTTTCTAGACCCCGTAGCCTTCACGTAGCAAGGCAGGGTGGTGTGTGTGTGTGTGTGTGTGTGTGTGTGTGTGTGTGTGTGTGTGTGTGTGTGTGTGTTGTGTGTGTGTGCGTGTGTGTGTGTGTGTGTGTGTGTGTGTGTGTGTGTGTGTTGTGTGTTGTTGTGTTTGTTGGTTGTGTGTGTGTGTGTGTGTGTGTGTGTGTGTGTGTGTGTGTGTGTGTGTGTGTGTGTTCGCCTGTGTTATCCCCCTTCTTTTTCGTGGGTCAGGGATCGGGGTGGGACACTTTATTTTCTTTCGTTCAAATCCCTTCAGATGCGGTTTCTGTCCTTAAGAGTCGCCGATCCACCACCACCACCACCCCATTTCCCACAACTCCCACCCACCCTCACATCCGTCTTTTGTTGACAAATTGATCCTTCCCTGTTTTGCAGAATTAACCGGCAGTTTCCACCCGTATGAATGATTCCTGTTTTGCAGAATTAACCGGCAGTTTCCACCCGTATGAATGAAATAAACGAATGGTGCTTATGAAAAGAAACAGAGGGAGGGGATGGGAAGGCTTGCAGGTAAAAGAAAGGTTCTCGACGCTTTCCAAACCACTAGACTAAACGAGGGAAATCTGAAAACAGAGTGCAGCTCTCAGTGTCCATTCGTGGCCATGTTAAAGCCTCGTCGCGTAGACATCCACACTGTGTTTTCGTGGAAAGGTGGATGAAATGTGGGGAGGCATAGGATGGTAGATTCTTCTCATAGCAAATAATATTATGATAGCAAGGTTAAACGATCGGCCCAAAGGCCCCGCCCGAATCATGGGCAGGTGTCTCTCTAGTAGTCGTTGATTTATCGATTTCGTGTTATTTTATTTTGCTCGTGCTTTTTGATGTGCGATTTGTAGTTGTGTCTTAATGTAGTATACAGCGCTGCACAAACGCGGAGCGTTTTATAACCTGTTCATTTAGAGTGACTGTTGCAATTTATGGGAATATTAGTTTTCATTTCGTTACTAATGGAGAAAAACTGCATACATAAACTCTCTCTCTCTCTCTCTCTCTCTCTCTCTCTCTCTCTCTCTCTCTCTCTCTCTCTCTCTCTCTCTTGTGTGTGTTTTGCGTGGTGTGTGTGTGTGTGTGTGTGTGTGTGTGTGTGTGTGTGTGTGTGTTGTGTGTGTACGTGCGTGAGTGCGTGCGTGCGTGCGTGCGTGCGTGCGTGCGTGCGGTGTGTGTGTGTGTGTGTGTGTGTGTGTGTGTGTGTGTGTGTGTGTGTGTGTGTGTGTACGTGTGTGTGTGTGTGTGTGTGTGTGTGTGTGTGTGTGTGTGTGTGTGCGTGGACAAAAACTGCAGTTATTAAATCTCTCTCTCTCTCTCTCTCTCTCTCTCTCTCTCTCTCTCTCTCTCTCTCTCTCCCTCTCTCCTCTCTCTCTCTCGCTTTCTCTCTCGTGTGATTGAAAGGTTTACAAAAGGAGTCCACAGGATCGTAAATACAGATCGTTCCAGTCGATAGCCGATCAAAGCGGGAAGAAACATTTTCACGCCGAGGTCTTCAAACGACGGTGCGCTGCCATTGAAAATATGGAGAACGGTTGAATAAAGCGCAGTGTATTGACGCTTAAGCTTTCGTATTTATGGTGGACTAGAGAGGTGGAATGTTAGTATGTCAAGAGAAGGGAAGGGAGAAAAGCTTAGACGAGTGTTATAAACCATAGTCTGTATACCGAGCATTACAGTGCTGCCAGACACGCATTTAGGTCATCAAAAACTTGCACATTTATTGCTCCTCCTGGTCTGAAAAAAGATCCTGCTATGTTCATTGCATCAATGTGCTCATTTTCTTTTCTTTTTTAAGGACTTAATTAGAAAACAACGCAGAAGGTTGATCCTTTTTGTCTGATGTGGGTGTGAGGATACAGTTCCGTAGAAGAATGTGGGTGTGGATACCCTTATTTTACAGAAGCGGATACTTTTTTTTTCTTATAAAGGAAGCAGCATTCAAAAATCGACAGTCACTATTGTCCTACATAACCATGTATGAGTGTATGATCACCCAGATGGCAACGAATAAATGTTTTTCTTTTAAAGTAGTGAAAACACTAAAAGTATAAAATAAAATAAAAAGGTTTTAACAGGTCGTTTGGGTGAGTAAACCCTACAGAACGGACAAATAGCTTCCACTCTGGGACAGCCTTCACAGTCTGAGAAAAAGTCTGGCATACTGTAGATATGACGAGGGAAACCAAACAAACATAACCGAGTTTCTGGAACAAAGACAAGAGAAAGGCTACAAACGCAGAAAACAATAAAGAATGGATAAAGAGAGACATTTTGGTTTAATATCAAAAAGTGGACGAAAAGAGGACTTTCTTATTATTGCAAGGCGTTCGGAAGACGAGGGTACAATCTGTTCTGAGTGTCCAACACCCCGAGAAAGCCACGAGAGGGAGGGAAGGAAAAGGAGGGGGTGAGCGCGGAAGGGGGAGAAGGGGGGGAGTTAAAAATCAGAAACACGAAGCAAGAGAGGAAAGAGCTGTGAGTGACAGACAATTATTTTGAGAGAGAGAGAGAGAGAGAGAGAGAGAGAGAGAGAGAGAGAGAGGAAGGGTGGGGGGGGGGGGGCAAACGGACATTTTTTTTTTGTTTTACTATAGTAATGATATATGCAAGCTATACACGCTTTTTTTGTCCACCGAGTTCTGGAGACAAGAAAGCTGATGACGCATATGAAAACATGTAAATCAATTTACTTTTAGACCAGGAAAAGAGCTGATACGCTAGATAGCATATTAGAAGGAACAAACTTGCACTTCCATACCAACAACACAAAGAGAGATGCACGCTCGGGCACGCGTTCAGTCCTACACACACACACACACACACACACACACACACACACACACACACACACACACACATGCGCGCACACGCGCACGCACGTACGCACGCACGCACACACACACACACACACACACACACACACACACACACACACACACACACACACACACGCCGCATATAGGCACGTATCCGAATCCACACCCCTTCTCCATCGACGCTGACCCCACCTCCCCACTCATGCACATACATACGCACCTAAAGAGAGAGAGAGAGATGGGGGGGGGGGGGACGCACACACACACGCGCGCACACACACACACACACACACACACACACACACACACACACTTATCTAGAATACTCACACGCGTACAAGGTTTGCTTTCGGAGGAGGGCGGGAAGGAGGGGGAGGGGGGGGGGGTCCATTGGCACGTGAAGCAGTTGCGTTTAAACGTAACTACAAAGGATCCTGGTTTCCAAGGTTTTTCCGATTAATTTAACACGGAGAACGACTTTGTATCTAATACGTAGTGTGCTTCGAAATTTTTTTAGTCCTAAATCGAAAATAATTTGTCAACCAATTTAAAGAATCAGATACTGCACTTATCTTTGATGTAATTGTATAGAGAGAGTTCCAAAGATTTACAACTGAATAAGCAAGGCTTGTTTTAAGAAGATCAATGCTGCGTTTTCTGAATTCGGTGTTATCTGATTATCTTGACTGTTTACGTGGAAACAGTGTGGTTAGTGTAGCAGAATCAAGTCCATTTATCATTCGGTACATCATGACTGCTTTATTCTGTTTTAGTTGTAATGGTACTGGAAGGATATCCAGTGCTAAAAAGGCCTTCAGTCGTCGAACTCGTTGATTTTAAAGGCACACAGCCTTGAGGGTCGTATATAGGTTCTAGTAAAAGATTTAAATGATGATGAAATAAGTTTGTGAGAGAAGAAGAAGAAGAAGAAGAAGCGAGATAGAGAAGGGGGGGAGGACGGAAAGTGAGCACACACATACACACACACACACACACACACACACACACACACACACACACACCACACACACCGCGCGCGCGCGCGCGCGCGCGCGCGCACGTATTCGCGCTCGAGGTGCATGCTTGCACACGCGCATACACACGCATACAGAGGAAGAGAG
>CM031604.1:54252556-54332556 GCA_018398815.1 Conus ventricosus | reverse complement strand
TTGGGGGGAATAGGAGGGGGGGGGGGGGGGTTCTGAATGAAGAAGGGGAGATTCTGAATGTTAATATTCTAGGAACGTTTCGTTTCTCTTTCCAGATTCTACAAGAACTGCCGTAATAGCAGCAGTGACAGGCATCGTCATCTTCCTAGGAGTGGCGGCAATTGTCCTTGTCGTCGTCCTGAAGTACACCAGGAAGAAGTGCGTGTTCTTTCTTATTTCCTGTTTCCCTTTCTCTGTCTCGTTCTGTCGAAATCTACCACTGGAAAGGATAGCCTCGAAATTTGTCATACTGGTGATTGTGAGCTCCACTGGGATCTCTTAATATTCAGTTTGATCACATCAACTAAGAATGTACATAAGTGTGTGCGTGTGTGTGTGTGTGGGGGGGGGGGGGGGATTGCATCCGTGCGTGCGTGTGTTTGCATATGTACGTAAGTGCGTGCATGCGTAGGTGTGTGTAGACGTGTGTGTGTGTGTGTGTGTGTGTGTGTGTGTGTGTGTGTGTGTGTGTGTTGTGTGTGTGTGTGTGTGTGCGTGCGTATGTCCGAGATTGCTTGCGTGTGTATGCCCGCGCGCGTCTGTGTGTGTATATGTGTGTGTGCGTGCACTCGCTCACATGCGCGCTTTCAGAACGCGCATGCCGTTGTTTTGTGATTCTTCATCGTCTACTGAAGTGAAAAAATGCAGTTCACCTTGAACAGTGACTCCGCAAAGTTTAATGAAAAACATGTCAAATGGATTTGGAAAAGAAAGACGTTCTTCGAAATTTGGACATTATTTCCCATGTGAACACCACTTTGTTATTATCATCTTCTTCTTCTTCCTAAAATACTGGTTCACTCAAAAACGAGTAGGTCACCAGCGCGCATCATTTCACCATCTCTCCCAAGGTTTTTCTGCTCGGCCGACAGAAAGCCAGCCATCTTTCAACTGGCGTGGTCAGACCGGTGTCCTGTTCATTCATCTGGAGATGTGGGGAACAAGCTGATCCCAGGCCTAGAATTCTTTGTTCGCTAAGTCAGCTGGTTAGTTAGTCAGTCAGCTAGCTAACTAGCTAGCAACTTGGTCACTTACATTTAACTAGCTAGCTAGTTAGTCAGTTTGTTAGTAAGCTTGCTAGCTCGCTAGCTGCCTGGTCACTTACAATCAGGTTTAACATACACACTCGCCACAGGCAGTATGGGTAATCGGGCCGTGCAATCGTTTGAAACTGACACATCTACGTCACACTTGATTCATTGTTCAGGTACGGGCGCGGCGCGGACCAATCAGCACGCTACACGTCACGAGGGGACGGGGGAGACGCCCGGTCCAAGAACGAGGAGGACCTCGCGCGCCTGTACGCCCCGCCGTCCTACGAAGACGTCATGACCCCACAGGACCACGACCAGGCGTTACTGCCCCGCTGTGGCCATCGCCATTGTGGACCCCCGCCCGCCTACAGCACGGTTGCCGCTGGTCAGTGTCTCTTGGACATAAAGAATAACGCCCAGTGTGCACAGCTGGACACTGTCGGGCAGACCACAGAGCTGTTGTGCCGGACTTTTTGCTTCTCGTGTTCCGTCTTTTTCTTTCCTTGAAAAATGTACATGTTCATTTGTTGGTTGGTTGGTTTGTTTGTTTATTTATTTATCTATATATTTCTTCATTTATTTCTTCATTCATTCATTATTTATTTATTTATTATTCATTTGTTTATCTCTTTTTTTCAATTTATGCATTTATTTTTATTTATTTATTCATTCGTTTATTCATTTATCTATTCATTCATCTGTTTATTTATTTCTTTGTGGAAGTCCTACAGGTCGAAACGCTTAGTTTCTCTTCAGGTCATTTTGTTGTACATTCCCTTCATTTGTCGGTCTAGTCGTATTTTTTTTCCTGATGAAGAAAACTATAGAGTTATGACAATAACAATAACAATGAAAACGACGGTGCTTATTGTATCGCTCCAGAAACGATCAATATTGATGCTACAATGACGACGACCTAATGCGTTAGGGCCTGCATGCACCCCCCCTCCCCCCCCCCCCCCTCCACACACACACTGACAACGTACGAATAATGACAAATAATAATTGTAGTGATCATGATGATAGCCGTACTGAGAATAATAACAACAATAATGATAATAAAATGCTCGCTACCTAGAATGGTGTGACTTTCCAAATATGGTATTGTGCAGTTGCGCCGATTAAATAATCCTATTCATGAGCTGTTCTGTGTGAACCCCTCCTCCCCCCCCCCCCCCCCCCCCCCTTCCTCCCCTCCACTTTCCCTTCCCCACTCACCCTCACCCTCCCTTTCTATTTGTTGCTCAGTTACCCGAAATAGTACTGGAGTGTTTCTGTTTGCCTGGAACAAACTCTTCTTACTCACAACTCAGCCACAAAGTCACGTGAGCAACGGGGCATAATTGGACGTTTGTTTCATAGAGTAGATGAGCAACAAAGAAAGGCTGAATGTTATCAAACGCAAAACAAAACATTACACCTACGATCCGAATTTTGTTTCAAGTTTTGTATGTCGATCACGGCGATGCCTGATGTCTCTTCGACTCAATTTCAAGGAAAGTTAACAGAATTGGTCTCATGACATAAGCTGGAGAGAGAGGAGAGAGAGAGAGAGGAGAGAGAGAGAGGAGAGAGAGAGAGAGAGAGAGAGAGAGAGAGACGAACTTTACACAAGTTAAAAGCTAATACATGTTTGTTTCTATTTAAAATCCACCCCATCTCCCATTATTTTTACTCCTGTACCAAAAGTGTAACGTCCTCAGATTTCGAATATGGCCGGGTGTCGTATATAATACTGTCGCTCATAAAATCGTGTCGCAGCGACAGTATTTCCCGGGAAATACTGCATTTTATGGACAGCTACAATATTCTATGGGACATTTTTCGTGAAAAGTTGTCGCGCGACATTTTTTCCCAGCAATTATTGTCGCTGCAACAATATTTCACGTGAAATGCTATCGCTGCGATACAATTCCACGGCGACAGTATTATATACGACACCGGCACCATTCTCACTCTCTCGCCACGATAAAAGCTCCTTGCAAGGGCGCTTACACTGTCGTCTTACGTTTCATTGCTGGCCCTTGGACACGACTTTTAACAAGTGTAACTTCTTTAATCCATGCATACATATACTAACATGTGGCAGCCATCTTTATTTTGATCTAACCCACAGCGGACTCCTGCCTTCTCCTCATTGTAGCTTACTCGCCCGTCACCCACTGCTAATCACGAGGTTAAAGGTTACTCTCGACATAAGGATCCCCGAGTAACGGCCCTTCGAGCTTACAACGAGGTGTGGAGGTCACTTCCCGTCACCCACGACATGTAGGCCTATGTACGGCCCATGGTCGAGATACAACACAAGTACGAGTACAGCCTTCGAGCAAAACAAAATGTCATCTGTTTTTCAAACAAAAAACTTAGATAGGATTTCTTGTGCATCAGGGCGTGGCTGATTTACTGAGTTTTAAATAAACAGGGTAAATTCTGCGTGAAGTACGAGCTCGCGTGTTCGGGGATGAGTATTTTGAGCGCAAACAGAGTGATTTGGATGCACACAGTAAGCATCTTCTTAAATGTGACTTCGTAACAATTTAAGGCCCATGCTCTTTTGTTTTTTGAAGAACAATGTAGAATAACTAAAGTAAAGCCTGAGACATCCATTTTGTCAGTTCTACCTCTTTTAGGATGAAGTTTGGTTTCGTGCGTTGCAGTCGCATACACCTCACTGGAATTTCTTGCGCTGTTGTTTGTGTTTTCATCATGAGCGTATATCCAGTGCGCTCCACTCCATTTCTCGTTGGTGCTTAATGTGCCCTTTTTGAACCGTCAAAATTGGATGTCCGTCATTCTGGCATAAAAGACAAAAGTCAATACCCACGTCTATGACATATACATGCATGTACTGCGCATTGGCGCACTTACACACGCACACACACACATACATATATACACGCACGCGCACACGCACACACACACACACACACACACACACACACACACACACACACACACACACACACATTGACACTCGCACACGAACAGTGGCAACTTGACGCGTTTACCGCAAGAATACACACAAACGCACACACGCACACACGCACGCACACATACACATACACGCGCGCACGCACGCACGCACAACACAACACACACGCGCGCGCGCGCGGACGGAAAGACGGGGCCACCCAGCACACCACATAAAACCCATTACAGATATTCCACAGACTACGCCTTCTAGGGGACATAACTACAAAAAATAGAACACGAACGCAAAGAGCGTATGGACTATCTCCCATGGATTTACATAGAGCATGCTTTAGTGATTCTTCTCTTCGTGAACGTGAACTTTGGGAGGGGAGCGGAAAGTGGAGGAAGGGGATGGTGGGTTTCTGAATTTGTTCTGGACTTTCCGTTCCAAGAATGACCATGTTAAAGCGCCAAGTGCTGAAGCGTTCCATGGGAATAAATGAAAAGAAAAGTCGTTACAGAGACACATCAGTGCAGACCATGTGCGGCGGATTATCTACTGCCTCCCGCACCCCATCCTTAGCCTTTTCCTGCCATAGATTCTTACATACACACACACACACACACACACACACACACACACACACACACCTCTCTCTCTCTCTCTCTCTCTCTCTCTCTCTCTCTCTCTCTCTCTCTCTCTCTCTCTCTCTCTCTCTCTCTCTCTCTCTCTCTCTCTCTCTTCCTTCAACAAATCACCCATCTACACTACTACTACAGCTGCTGATAAAGCAATTATCAATGTTCTTCTGTTGATGATCTTATTAACTTCACTACAACCACTAAGACCACTATTATTACTGCTACTACTATTGCTCCTGCTGCTGCTGCTGCTACTTCTACTACTACTGCTGCTGCTACTATCTCTCCTACTGCTACGACTATCGTTGTTGCCGCTGCTGCTGATGATGATGATGCTGATGATGATGATGCTACAGCAACTACTTCTCTTCTTTCTCCACCTCCCTATCCTCCTGCTATAACCACTACTTCTGCTGCTGCTGCCGCTGCTGCTACTGATGATGACGGCGATGAGGGAGACGATGATATACTCCTATCTCTACCACTGCTGCTGCCATAATTATTATTATTACTGCTTCTGCCACTGCTGCTTTTGTTGCTACTACTAATATTATGACTATTACTATTACTATTGCTGTCCATACTGTTACCGCCGCAGCCGCTGCTGTTGTTATTAATATCATCATCATCATCATCATCATCATCATCATCATCATCATCATCATCATCATCATTATTGTTATCATTATTATCATCATAATTATTATTGTTATTATTATTATTATTATTATTATTATTATTATTATTATTATTATTGCTGCTGCTGCTGCTGCTACAATTATTACTATTGCTGCTGATAATGATGATGATGCTGTCCCTATCACTAGAACTAATGCAATTATCATCACTAATGCGGCTTCTGTCGCTGACAGTGATGATGGTGGTGATGCTACCGCTACAGTTGTTAGCCTACGATTAATTCTGCAGGATTTGGAATTTGCTTTTGGTTCAATGTGTGTGTGTGTGTGTGTGTGTGTGTGTGTGTGTGTGTGTGTGTGTGTGTGTGTGTGTGTGCGTGCGTGTGCGTGTGCGCGTGTGCGGGTGCGCGCGTGTGTGTGTGTGTGTGTGTGTGTGTGTGCGTGCGTGTGCGTGTGCGGGGTGTGTGTGTGTGTGTGTGTGTGTGTGTGTGTGTGTGTGTTGTCCCCACAGCCCTGATTCACCACGAGGAAGGCGGAGTGTCCAGCGAGGAAGACGTCAGTCACAAACGTCCGTCCGCCCTCTGGGCCTCCGCTCCCCCCTCCTGCCAACCCCTCCTCCCTCATCACAAAAGCAGCGTTCCGGGGGCCTAGAGAGAGGGTGGGGGCCGCGGAGGAGGCAGAGGAAGGGGACGAGGACGTCCGGATGCACGGCACGTGGCCCTCAGACACGGACGAGGAGGAGGAGGTGAGAGCCAGGAGGCGGAAAAAGGGAGGGAAGTGCAAAGGAAAGTCCAAGTCCAGCTCCAAGCCGGAGAACAGCGCTGCTGCTGCTGCTGCTGCTGCTGATACTGCTGCTCATGCTGCTCCTGTATCCAATTCCAAAACTGACAGAATTCCGAAATCGAGAGTGGGTGAGCGCCTTGGCTGGAGCGACGTTCCCAGCGACGCTTCCGTTTCCGGTGGTGCCGGAAGCGGAAGCGGGGCCGAGGTGGTGAGCGAGACCGAGAGCCAGTTGTTAGCGGTCAGCGGCGGGGGCGGCAGCAGCGGCAAGCGGAATTCCAGAACGGAGTCCAACTCCCGGACAGTTCCAGCACTTCCAGCTACCCAGGCAGCCCCGCTAAGGAGCCCTTGCCCGCACGAGGTGAAGGTGAAGGAGAAGGAGGAGGAGGAGGGTCTCAGAAGAACTCTGAGACGACCAGTGACTTCCGTGATCTTCATCGATCCGACAGTCCGTCTTCCATCCATGCTCACTCCCCCTCTGTGATGCTTCCAGGGAAGAAGAAGCTATCTTCTGACCCGCCCTCAGATGATGCTGTCCCTCAGAAAGGCAAGGACTCTGACCACAGCAACGTCGACCGAGAGGGAAGGTTTGTGGACCTCAATCCGTCCAGGACTGTCAGCACGTAGAGAGTGTTTCGCAGAACTGAAACATCTGTCTAAATTTTTTTTATTATTACTTGTTTGAGGGGGGCAGAGGGAGGGGGTAGGGGGTGTCTCCTGTGGCGCTCACTAACATTCCCACCAACCATTCCCCCCCACCTCTCCCCCCCCCCCCCCCCCCTTTGACCTTCCATCTTTCTATACCAGCATTCCCATTCCTCTCCGTCTCTATGCACTATGCACATGCATAACTGCACGCACTCACGCTCCCGCACGAGTGCGCACTTACGCGTGCACACACACACACACACACACACACACACACACACACACACACACTCTCTCTCTCTCTCTCTCTCTCTCTCTCTCTCTCTCTCTCTCTCTCTCTCTCTCTCTCCCTCCCTCCCTCTCTCTCCCTTATGTAATCATTCCAGACAAAGACACTCACATGCAACAGATCCTCACATACCACATACACACGCACGCGCGCGCATGAATGTCTGTATGGGTCGGAGCATTCGTCAAACAAATAACAGCTAGTGAGGGGGGAGGGTGGGGGGGGGGGGGGGGGAGAGAAACGCGAGTGTCTTTTGTACCACTGCTCAGCAAACGGTAACAATAATGTGATTAACGTTTAAACAATTGACAATAATGTGATTAACTTTTGAACAACTGAGTGTATTTATCTTTGTTTGCGTTATGTAAATCTGTGCATAACATGTTCTTGTGTTGTTGTTTTTTACAATAATCGGAGAAAAATAACCACCCTGAAAAAAATTGTCTTGCTTCGTTGTATATAGTGACTGTGAGACTGGGGGAGATGGAATAAAATTCTGAATGAATAAAATCAATGAAGAGTGCAGGTGTCTCAGGGGAGGGGGTGGATTTAACGCTATATATTTCTTGCCAGAAAATAACTTCCATGTGTGCTTAATTAACTGACCAACGGATGGGGAGAGAGGAAGACCTGGGGGGGGGAGGGGGGTAGAAAGAGGGGTCAGGTATCATGGTGTGCATGTATGTAGGTGCTTGTATGCATGTGTGTCTGTGTGTATGTTCGTTTGTGTATATGCCCATGTGTATATATGCGTGTGTGTGTGTGTGTGTGTGTGTGTGTGTGTGTGTGTGTGTGTGTGCGGTATGTTCGGGTATGTATGTGCGTGTGTGTGTGTGTGTGTGTGTGTGTGTGTGTGTGTGTGTGTGTGTGTGTGTGTGTGTGTGTTGGGGACTGGCGAAAAGAAGATTTTGTAACTGCTTATTATCACTGCCCGTTTTTCATGCAATGTAAAAAGTGCTTACCGAAATATATATCTATGGATTGGTTTCATTTCTGCCGTGGAATATGCTATGTCTACAGAGTGCGTACGTTTGCTGCCTTATTAAAACACTATCATTAAACATCATTTCTTAAGGAATATCTCTCTCTCTCTCTCTCTCTCTCTCTCTCTCTCTCTCTCTCTCTCTCTCTCTCTAAAACACACACGTACACACACTCACACACACATACACGCACGCACGCACGCACCCATGCACGCGCACACACACTCAAACACAATCACGCACACACATGCGTGCGCGCGCGCGCACACACACACACACACATACACACACACGCGCATACGCACGCGCGCGCACACACACACACACACACACACACACATACGCACATATGCAGGCACATGCACACACACACACACACACACACACACACACACACACACACACACACACACACACACACATACACACACACAAACATACATACACACGCATGCAAGCACACACACACACACACACACACACACACACACACACACACACACACACACACACACACACACACACACACACACACACTCACTCACTCACTCACGGACACACAGAGAGAGACAGAGAGAGTTTGATTAGATAAAACAGACCTGTCTGCCTCAGAATTCAGCCATCAGTATTCCATGGAGTAATTTTTTGTATTCCATGATAAAAAGAGTATTTTTCTTACCTTGAACTTTAATATCGCGCAATTCTTGCAGCCAACTCACTGCGCTTGTTTTCCCACTCAAACACTCACACCAACTAACACAAGTGCACTACACACACTGCACGTATCTTGTTGACCATGTCATTAAAAAGAATAGCATTATAATGCCCTCATCTTTCACAACCCCCACCCCACCCCACCCCACCCCACCCCCACCCCACACACACACACACACAGTGACAGACAATCACACGTGGATTTCGTTTGTGCTCCAAGTGCCTCCTCTCCTGCAGCGTGGATCAGCTCCAATCAAGCCGTGAATCTGTGGCCAATGACAATGAGCTTGATCCATTCACTGTGTGTGGCGAAAAGCCGTCAATCTGTGGCCAATGACAGTGAGCTTGATCCATTCACTGTGTGTGGCTATAAGCCGTCAATCTGTGGCCAATGACAGTGAGCTTGATCCATTCACTGTGTGTGGCTATAAGCCGTGAATCTGTGGCCAATGACAATGAGCTTGATCCATTCACTGACTGTGTGTGGCTATAAGCCGTGAATCTGTGGCCAATGACAGTGAGCTTGATCCATTCACTGTGTGTGGCTATAAGCCGTGAATCTGTGGCCAATGACAATGAGCTTGATCCATTCACTGACTGTGTATGGCTATAAGCCGTGAATCTGTGGCCAATGACAGTGAGCTTGATCCATTCACTGTGTGTGGCTATAAGCCGTGAATCTGTGGCCCATGACAATGAGCTTGATCCATTCACTGTGTGTGGCTATAAGCCGTCAATCTGTGGCCAATGACAATGAGCTTGATCCATTCACTGACTGTGTGTGGCTATAAGCCGTCAATCTGTGGCCAATGACAGTGAGCTTGATCCATTCACTGTGTGTGGCTATAAGCCGTGAATCTGTGGCCCATGACAGTGAGCTTGATCCATTCACTGACTGTGTGTGGCTATAAGCCGTGAATCTGTGGCCAATGACAATGAGCTTGATCCATTCACTGACTGTGTGTGGCTATAAGCCGTCAATCTGTGGCCAATGACAATGAGCTTGATCCATTCACTGTGTGTGGCTATAAGCCGTCAATCTGTGGCCAATGACAATGAGCTTGATCCATTCACTGTGTGTGGCTATAAGCTGTGAATCTGTGGCCAATGACAATGAGCTTGATCCATTCACTGTGTGTGGCTATAAGCCGTGAATCTGTGGCCAATGACAATGAGCTTGATCCATTCACTGACTGTGTGTGGCTATAAGCCGTGAATCTGTGGCCAATGACAACGAGCTTGATCCATTCACTGACTGTGTGTGGCTATAAGCCGTAAATCTGTGGCAAATGACAATGAGCTTGATCCATTCACTGACTGTGTGTGGCTATAAGCCGTGAATCTGCGGCAAATGACAATGAGCTTGATCCATTCACTGACTGTGTGTGGCTATAAGCCGTCAATCTGTGGCCAATGACAATGAGCTTGATCCATTCACTGTGTGTGGCTATAAGCCGTCAATCTGTGGCCAATGACAATGAGCTTGATCCATTCACTGTGTGTGGCTATAAGCTGTGAATCTGTGGCCAATGACAATGAGCTTGATCCATTCACTGTGTGTGGCTATAAGCCGTGAATCTGTGGCCAATGACAATGAGCTTGATCCATTCACTGACTGTGTGTGGCTATAAGCCGTGAATCTGTGGCCAATGACAACGAGCTTGATCCATTCACTGACTGTGTGTGGCTATAAGCCGTGAATCTGCGGCAAATGACAATGAGCTTGATCCATTCACTGACTGTGTGTGGCTATAAGCCGTGAATCTGCGACAAATGACAATGAGCTTGATCCATTCACTGACTGTGTGTGGCTATAAGCCGTCAATCTGTGGGGAATGATGCTTGATCCATTCACTGACTGTGTGTGGCTATAAGCCGTGAATCTGTGGCCAATGACAATGAGCTTGATCCATTCACTGACTGTGTGTGGCTATAAGCCGTGAATCTGTGGCCAATGACAATGAGCTTGATCCATTCACTGACTGTGTGTGGCTATAAGCCGTAAACCTGTGGCAAATGACAATGAGCTTGATCCATTCACTGACTGTGTGTGGCTATAAGCCGTGAATCTGTGGCCAATGACAGTGAGCTGGATCCATTCACTGACTGTGTGTGGCTATAAGCCGTCAATCTGTGGCAAATGACAGTGAGCTGGATCCATTCACTGACTGTGTGTGGCTATCGCTTTTGGCGACAGGCTGACAGACCAAGGGACAGGCTGACAGACCAAGGGACAGGCAGACAGACCAAGGGACAGGCTGACAGACCAAGGGACAGGCTGACAGACCAAGGGACAGGCAGACCAGGTCATTTTGCCCTCAACACCATTCATCTTGTTCACGGCCCGGCCGACCACAGGGGTCCATATCAGTGTTCCCCAAACACCAAGAGCCAGTAATGTTGCTACCACCACAACCTTCTGTGCTACTACTACTACTACTACTACTACTACTACTACTACTACTACTACTACTACTACTATTGCTACTACTACTACTACTACTACTACTACTACTGCCACCACCCCACCACCACCACTACACCACTACGACCACCACCACTACAATTACTCTGCAGCCTCTACTACTACTACTACTACAATTGCTGCTGCTGCTGCTGCTGCTGTTGCTGCTGCTGCTGTCTCTACTACTAATACAACTGCTGCTGCTGCTGCTGCTGCTGCTGCTGCTGCTGCTGCTGCTGCATTCGATTCAATGCTCGTAACAGTCGACTGGAGGGCCATATCAGGACTGCACTGAGTAGAATTAGTAAACGTAGTAGTAGTAGCAGCAGCAGTAGTTGTAAGAGTAGTAGTAGTAGTAGTAGCAGCAGCAGCTGCTGCAGAGGTTGTAAGAGGAGAAGGAGGAGGAAGAAGAAGAAATAAAAAGACAAACAGGCAAAGGAGACCGTGAAACGACGCTACCAGAGAGAAAGACAGGCAGACGGACAGGAAGAAAGAGAGATCTTTCCGCATCAGCGTGACCTTCTCATCAGGCGGATGACTTGGCAGCCCCCAACGCAAGCGCACATCAAAGGAAGCCACGTGAACACATCATTGACAACTCACAGACAGACAGACAGACAGACAAGCATCTCTTCCTGACCCCCCCCCCCCCCCCTGACCTCCACTTCTTGACTACGTGGCGGATTTGACCCTGGGCCTTTTTTTTTTTAGGGAGGGGGGTAGGTTGAGGAGGAGGGTGGTGGTGGTGGTGATGATGATAGTGGTCTTGGGTTCGGGTTGAAATCTCTCTCTCTCTCTCTCTCTCTCTCTCTCTCTCTGAAAGAAAGGAAGAAAATCACACATATCAATTGTGCTCAGGACTGTTCAGCCCGAGGACCTGTCCGGAATTTTTTTTTGTCCCTTAAAATTGTTTGATTCTTGAAGAAAATTTGATACCCGATACCCGGACACTTCTGCTTTCTGAACGTAGACTATCCAAGAGAGAATTAGGTCGGTTTGTGTTTTGCAGCCAGCAGCATCACAATTCAGTCGGAAAAAAACGTTCTCAAGTCGGCTCAGTTCCACTCCTCACCCTACCCACGCCAACATGCTCAATCCAAAAGAACCGCTCCCCCCCCCCCCCCCCCCCCCTCCAAAAGTAAAACTTCCGTCCCCCCTCCCCCTTCCACGTCCTCTTATCTTCCACCATCATCACTATCAATCTCCTTCTGCTCAACACGTCCCACCCCCACTACCCCACCCCCACCCTACACCTCAATCTCTCTTCTTCCTCGTTCTTTTACGGTGTATTCGTGCTAGTCTATATGGGCCACTTCTCCATGAATCTTTGTCGAGAACCCAAGCCTGTAATAAATAGATAGATAGATAGATATATAGATAGGTCGATAAATAGATAGATAGGCAGACAGACAGACAGACAGATAGACAGATAGATAGATAGATAGATAGATAGATAGGTAAGTAAACTTTAATCACGGAGCAGGGGGAAAAATGGGCAAGTGTGATTTCACGGGATATCTGCCTACGAGCGTGAATGAAATGGGAAGAGGTGGACAAGGACAGAGAGAGGGAGACTGAAGGGTTGGGGTGGTTGAGGAATCTGGGGGGCTGGGTTGGGTGTGATGGGCAATACCTGGTAATTGTGATGTGATGGGCAATACCTGGTCATTGTGATGTGATGGGCAATACCTGGTTATTGTGATGTGATGGGCGCGTGGAGGTTGGGGAAAGAGGTGTGTGGGATGGGGGCTGGGGGGTAGGGGTGAGGGAGTGAGAATATCTGTGACTTGTTTTCGTGAGCTGATGACTGGATGGATACCTAGCTTCGTTCTTGTCGTTACAGTCCATTGAGAAAGACCTTTAAGAGGTCCGCATATTGGGAATAATTTATGAGTCTGTTGTTTTTATCTCTGTTTTATGTGCGTGTATATATATATATATACTGCTGAACAATTAAACAGTGGGAGAAAACAAGTGCAAGTTAACAATTCTTCAGTCATTACAGCAATGACTTGACAAAGATTTGAATTTAAAAAAATTTTTAAAATAAAAAAATGAAGAAAATGGGAATATATTATAAATATGAGAAACCCTTCACTAGCTGCCTGAGGGAACCATCGTACTCTCCTTCAAAGAGAGATCTATTTGTATTGCCTGCTCCAAGGCCTTTCGTCCACTGGATCGGACTCATCAGGGAGACACGGCTGATTGTGTCTGTGCTCTTGGTGTCAAATAGAGACACGCCAAAGTCCATAATTCTGTGGTGTTCTCATCATACATATATATATATATATATATATATATATATATATATATATATATATATATTATATATATATATATATATATATATGTGTGTGTGTGTGTGTGTGTGTGTGTGTGTGTGTGTGTGTGTGTGTGTGTGTGTGTGTGTGTGTGTGTGTGTACGCGCGCGCGCGCGACCGCGTGTGTGTGTAGACAGATAGATATAGATATGCCGAACTAAAGTTAAGGGCCAGAAGAAGAATCATCTCTCATAACCCCAAAAATCAAAGCAACACCTTCAACTCTTGAAATGTATTAATACGACATGTAACCTTTCGATTCATGTAAACAAAATCACCAACAAAGAAATTTCATTCGCGCAGCAAACGTCGGAATTACCCCACCCCCCTTTTGAAAAGTTGCAAGAAAGTTCTTTCAGTTTGGTCAAGTTCAGTAACGGGTGTGCCCACCCTGGGCTGCAAGGCATTCACCGATCCGTGAGCGCATTGAGTTCACATGGTTCTGGAGCATCTGTTGAGAGATTGCCATCCACTCCTGCTGCAGGAACCGGAAGAGCTGGTCGACATCAGCAGGTGGGGGGTGATTGTCCCTCACCCGGCGCCCAAGGATATCCCAGAGGTGTTCTATGGGCGCCAAGTCGGGTGATCGGGCTGGCCAGTTCATCCTCACAATCTGCTGACGTTGCAGTACATCTTGGACCACCCTAGCGCGATGAGGGGTCGCGTTATCGTCTTGGAGTATAGCGCCGGTGTCGTATATAATACTGTCGCTCATAAAATCGTGTCGCAGCGACAGTATTTCCCGGGAAATACTGCATTTTATGGACAGCTACAATATTCTATGGGACATTTTTCGTGAAAAGTTGTCGCGCGACATTTTTTCCCAGCAATTATTGTCGCTGCAACAATATTTCACGTGAAATGCTATCGCTGCGATACAATTCCACGGCGACAGTATTATATACGACACCACCCATGGCTTGCAGTGTAGGGAGGATCAGAGGCGTCACGATTTCATCCCTGTACCGTACGCCGGTAAGATTGCCTCTAATACGGTACAGTGGGGTCCTCCCGTGCAGATGGAAGCCAGCCCACACCATAACTGAACCGCCTCCGTACCTGTCATGTTCCTGGACACAGGCGTCGATGAAACGTTCACCTGGACGTCTCCAAGCGCGTATGCGGGCATCACAGGAAGACAGAGTAAACCGGGACTCGTCTGTAAAGAGTACCCTGCCCCACTGCTGTCTGTTCCAACGTCGATGGTTTTGGCACGAACGCCATCCTGGCCCGGCGATGACGTGGTGTGAGGGGCACACGGACGACAGTTCTCCTTGAGTGCAGGCGCACCTCACGCAGACGACGGGTCACCGTCATGCGACTTATGGTGACGTTGGTAGCGGCCCTGAGGTTGCCTATCAACGTCCTGCGGGTGATGGTTCGGTGACGTAGAGCCAAGACCTGGAGGTAGCGATCGTCTCTTCCATCTGTACATCTTGGCCGCCCAGACCGAGATCGCTCATCAGTACTTCCAGTAGTCTGGAAGCGTTGGTGGAGCCGCTGAATAACAGAGTGGCTAACTCCTAGCCGTCTGGAAACTTCTCTGCCGGAAACGCCGTCCTGCAGCCATCCCAGCGCCCGTCCTCGATCCACTGTTGTCAGTTTCGTTCTTGGAGGCATGCTTAATCAGAGCTCTGGTGCGCGTCCCTAAATACCCATTCCTGTGCAACTTTCGTTGAGAAGTGTTCAGTATAGCCATGGTTTGCTCGTGCAAAATGCCAAAAACCTACTGCAATACTGCTTCTTCAGCTAAATTCGAGCAAAGTTTCAAGAAAAGTCTCGTGTTTTGACAACCTTTTCACTGCCCCTAAAAACGGTGTTGCTGAACTGCAATTCTTGCAAAACATGGTCAGGCACGTGCAGCAGTGGCAAAGGCTTTGGGAAAACTCAAGTTGACCATTTTTTCGTCACGCGGTGTTGGCATGAAAAATACATACGGAAAGCTGCTGAAATCAGAGGCCGGCCCTTAACTTTAGTTCCGCAGTATATTTATGTATGTGTATATAGATAGACAGATAGATAGATAGATAGATAGATAGATAGATAGATAGATAGATAGATAGATAAATAGATAGATAGATAGAGAGATAGATAGAGAGATAGAAAAATAGATAGGTATGTATAGATATCCTTCGTGACTTTTTCACCGGAGGAATGGTGGATCAGATTTCATTTGCTTTCTCCCAGCTTCTCTGTGAATGCCTCCTACTCACCACCGACACCCATCCACTGGGTCCCCTAGGGGGCAAACAGGATGTTCGGTAGGCAAGAAGCGGAGACAGTGACTTTGAATAGTTGAGACTCCCAACCTGAAACGTACTAAGGCAGTTTTAAAAATTCTATTGTTAATGAAATCAACATATTTTTCACGTTCAAAAATATTCTTGAAAGAATAATAAAGATCAAAACGATTGCTTTCAGACATATGTGAGTACCACCGCTGACAGAAACAACTAATAAGGCGATCCTTAAAGACCCTGAGAAAAAGTTTCTTGTTCCCGACTTCACCATACATCCAAACATAGCCAAAACCATTTGAACACAGAAGATGCTTTACATGTGATACCCAGTTTTGAACCCTTATATTTCTTTCCTGTAACATATGAAGCATGCTTTTCTAGAGTATCTAGTAGGAGGCTGTTTAAGGAGACGAAACCAAAAGTTGATGCACCTAGCTGCAGAATTGATATATAATGGGTAACGACCCAATTCGCCGTAAACCATGTCATTAGGCGTGAAAGTTGGTACATTGAGTATTAATTTGCAGGCTTGTAGGTGGAGCTTTTTAATAGATTGGTACGGCTTATATCCCCATAATTCTGAACCGTACAGAAGTGAAGGAACAACTTGAGCATCAAATAGTTTAAAGAAAAGTTTGGGAGAAGAGCATCCTATTTTTCTTAGTGTTTTAAGAATCTCGAAGGTGGCTCTCCTGGCTCTAGCGACATGATCATAACCAGTAGCGACATCAAAACTAAGTTTAGTTGAGAAAGTAACTCCCAGATATTTATATGAATTGACAACATTTAGTTTATCACTGCCAAAAAACCATTGTTCCTTAACACCTAGAAACCCGCCTTTACGAAATACCATAATCTTACTTTTATCTAGATTGACCTTCAAACTTAAATTCAGTGCACGACTGTAGAGAAAATTGATTTGATTTTGTAGACCAGCTATCGTAGATGACATAAGGGCTATATCATCCGCGAAAAGCAGGATAAAAAGTTCAATGTCATTAGGAGAAAACTGAACGCCATGTTTACCTTTATAAAATATGTCATGGGCAAGTTCATTGATGAAAATAGAAAACAGAGTAGGGCTAAGGGAGCAACCCTGTTTGAGACCTTGTAAGCACTGGAAATAGTCAGTATAGGAGTTACCAGATCTGACACATGATTTAATTGAGGAATACATGCTCTTCAAAATGTTCAACATATTACCTTGGACACCATTTCTAAACAGTATATTAAACAATAATCCATGCTGAACTGTGTCAAATGCCTTACTGAAATCAATGTAGGCAACGTAGAATTTTTTGTTTTGTGACAGATGTTTCTCAATACACGCATAGAGCGTGACAATATGGACGATGGTGGAAAAAGATTTCCTAAAACCTGCTTGAGCATCTGAAATAACCGAGTTGACTTCTAACCAAGTAACCAGACGCTTATTTAGAATATAGGTGAAAAGTTTACATAGATTATTGATAAGAGAGATGCCTCGATAATTATTAGTGTTATTTATATCCCCTTTCTTATGTAGTGGCACAATAATGGATTTAGTCCATTCGTCCGGAAAAACACCATCTCTGAACATTTTATTGAGAAAAATGACAAAAAAGGGAACAACTGCATCTTCTGCAGCTTTTATAACTCACACTAATGAGACCATCTGGACCAGCTGCCTTCCCACACTTGAGACTTTTAATTGCTTTTCTAACCTCCTCAGTTGTAATAACACCGTCTAAGATTGGGTCAGAAACTGCTTCTGGAACCTCAGATGTCAAACATTCCTCAGTAGCAACGACTCCAGTATTTAGTAGGTTATCGAAGTGGTTAAACCATTCAACCTGTGAAATATCATTTACCATCGGCGACCGTTTACGGTATTTGTTGATCTCAGACCAGAAGGTTTGGGAATCGTTAGCAGCCTTTAACAAAGAGTTAATACGCTCAACTCTGAAATTGTGGCTTTTACAATATTTTAATTGGCCATAATCCCGTCTTAATTGAAGATAAATAAGTCTATCCTGGGGAAGTCCAGATTTATTACTGGCAGCTAGTGCTTTTCTAACTTTGACTTTGGTATCCTGACATTCCTTGTCAAACCAAGAGTCTGTAACTACCTTGGCTTTCAAGGATTTAGTTTGACGCATACAGGCACTAGCATTCATCAAGCACTGTGTAAATTCAGACAATGCTTTGTTAATACATATATCAATCAAACTGGTGGCATATTCAACGTTACACGAGAACAAGTGAGTGGCCTTGTTAGCAACAAAAGCATCAATTTGTCTCTATTCCAGACAGTGAGTCCATCATTAGTGTTAGTGGGTGATGGTGGGGACGAGAGAGAGAGAGAGAGAGAGAGAGAGAGAGAGAGAGAGAGAGAGAGAGAGAGAGAGAGAGAGAGAGAGAACAAAAACACCTTTAGGTGCTCTTTAGTTCTTTTCTAAATTGTTGCGCGCGCGCGCGCACACACACACACACACACACACACACAACACACACACCACACCCCACCCCACCCCCATGCACCCCCCCCCCACCTCACCATACAACAGCAGCCCGATCAGATTTAAATATGAAATCACGCACGCACGCACGCACGCACGCACGCACGCACACGCACACACACACACACACACACACACACACACACACACACACACAGGGAGAGCTGGTGGGAGAGAGAGACAGAGCATCTGAAACACACATGTTCTTTCCATCAAAAGGAGGGAGACCTCATGCTACAACTCATCTGAAGCAACAACACATCTAATGAAAAAAAAAAGAAAGACCTGACCAGCCGCCGTGGCGAAGTGGTTAGCGTCACGGACTCCCGGCTGGGAGGTTGTGGGTTCGAATCCCATCAGAAGACATGTGGGGGTTTTCTGCCCCGACCGGCTCCTACCCAGAGTTGAGTTGCTGCGGACTCAGTTGGGAAGACTGGGACCACACAGTCGAGTTTCATCCACTTAATGGATGCGTTTCTGAGAGTGTTGCTCAAATTTCCTGACCAACACTGCAGGTGCCTGTATCTCTCGGGCCTGGTTGACGCCGGGATATATTATGAAAGGAAGCGTAGAGTACAGCCCTGTCATGTAGTCTCAGATCGAAATGGAAATCCGTAGCATCATCTTAATCATCCTCATTATCATCGATCAGCATAAAAAAAAAAGTCTCAAATTCTGTGACCCTTCATGCCCTGCTCTCATGGTGACCTCAATTTCGATGTCCTCTCCACGTCTGTGGCCTTGGTTTGGTTCCGTCGAGGTCACCGGTATCGGCGAGTCCATGGGGGGTGTCGTTGGACGGACGTGGTGGCGCCCTCCGGAGGGAGAGCTCACTCACGCCGGCTCCGCGACTAAGCAATTATTGTCGTCAGTAGGGGGCTCAGTAGGTGGTGTCCTGCGTATGTTAGATCAGAACAGGCGCCACTGAACACCACCGAAGTGACTCGGCAGCAGTGCAGTGTCTCCTCCGGTGGGTTGCCTCTTGACGACTTGACATTGACTGTTCCCTGTGGATTGTCGGTCCGGGTCTGCGGCGGGGCCGACCGGGCTGTGGCTGTGGACGGGGTGTCGGAATGAGCGGCGTGGGTGCACTACCTCTGAGGTGGGCACAGAAGATGGGACAGCAAAAAAAAAAAGACCTGCTCATCAAGGCTAACTTGACTGTCAATATGACAAATGCACACCTACCTTTTGTTCCGCCCACTTTTCTGCCCATGATGCTGACGTGTCCCGTCTACCCAGTGGTAATGGCCAAGTCATACTCCGCGCTGTAACACCCAGTGGTAATGGCCAAGTCATACTCCGCGCTGTAACACCCAGTGGTAACGGGCCAGTCATACTCCACGCTATAACACCCAGTGGTAACGGGCCAGCCATACTCTGCGCTGTAACACCCAGTGGTAACGGGCCACTCATACTCCGCGCTGTAACACCCAGTGGTAACGGCCCAGTCATACTCCGTGCTGTAACACCCAGTGGTAACGGCCCAGTCATACTCTGCGCTGTAACACCCAGTGGTAACAGCCCAGTCATACTCCGCGCTGTAACACCCAGTGGTAACGGCCCAGTCATACTCCGCGCTGTAACACCCAGTGGTAATGGCCCAGTCATACTCCGCGCTGTAACGCCCAGTGGTAATGGCCAAGTCATAATCCGCGCTGTAACACCCAGTGGTAATGGGCCAGCCATACTCCGCGCTGTAACACCCAGTGGTAACGGCCCAGTCATACTCTGGGCTGTAACACCCAGTGGTAACGGTCCAGTCATACTCCGTGCTGTAACACCCAGTGGAAATGGCCCAGTCATACTCCGCGCTGTAACACCCAGTGGTAACGGCCCAGTCATACTTCGCACTGTAACACCCAATGGTAATGGCCCAGTCATACTCCGCGCTGTAACACCCAGTGGTAACGGCCCAGTCATACTTTGCGCTGTAACACCCAGTGGTAACGGCCCAGTCATACTCCGCGCTGTAACACCCAGTGGTAACGGCCCAGTCATACTCTGCGCTGTAACACCAGTGGTAACGGCCCAGTCATACGCCGCGCTGTAACACCCAGTGGTAACGGCCCTGTCATACTCCACGCTGTAACACCCAGTGGTAACGGGCCAGTCATACTCCGCGCTGTAACACCAAGTTGTAACGGGCCAGTCATACTCCGCGCTGTAACACGCCTCACCGTACTTGCTGCCTTCCTCGGAAACTTGGTAATTCATCACACAGTTCACCACAGCACACCCGATCACGGCACAACCCCCATGAGATCGACTTCCTCCAAGGAAAAAAAAAGTGAAGTCCACTGCCGTTCACATATTGAAAAATATGAACAATTTTTTTTTTAACCAACAATGACAACTGCCCGTTGACAGTAATTGATGTTGGAGGGTCCAAAACCAAACCAGGCCATTAAATGGACCCCAGCAGGCCAGAGAAAAAAAGGACGACCCAGGATGAGCTGGCCAGACCCGCTGACAGAGGATGGAGTGACACCAGCAGACTGGCTGAGGACCGTGCACAGTGGAGCGCCTTCACTGCCTCATGCGTCGCAACACGCGGGAGCATCTAAGTCTAAGTAAGTAAGTCCAAAACATGGCGGCAGATTATCTTCTTCTTCTTGTTCTTCTTCTTCTTCTTCTTCTGCGGCCGATTTTAATTGGCAGAGTCAGATCTTCAGTCCTGTCGCCACAATGAATTCCACAGTCTTCTCGAGTTTGATGGCTGCCCCAAAGTTGCATTTGCAGCTCTGTGCCTTCTGGCCAGGTTTGATGCCGTAGAACATCATGGGCTGGACAGTGTTGCAGGACGTGTGCTGGGGTCTGAGAGCCAGTGATACAATTATAGGATCATCTGTGTGAACAATCTTAATTCGGCTGAGGTGGCTCAGCAGTCGGCAGTGGCCAGTTCTCAGTCTGAAGAGGTATCTCTGGAGCTGATGGATTGGATCAACACTACTGTCTGCACCCAGCCTTCTCGTCCACTGGTTTTGGCACAGGTTTTGAATGACAGTTTTGGCCTCTCGGTGAGTCACTGGGTGGCTGAACTGCTCCATATTGCTGCCTGCCTTGGACAGAGCGTCAGCCTTCTCACTCCCAGTGATCCCACAGTGGGATGGAATCCACTGGTGTACAATAGTGGATTGTCTTGAAAGATTACGTGCGTCCACTGACTGAGGTTGTACTGATCATCAAGCGGCGAATTAGATAAGGCCATTGTTGAGCCGGATCTTTAACGTCTCGTTGACCTGCAAATACCAAACAAGTAGCGTAACTCTTGCTCCCATGATGAAAAACGTTCGCAAGTCGTAACATTGTTTATTTCGTGGTTTGATTGACGTCGCTGACATATCGTTCTACACAACATATTAACCCCCAATGCGCACTCACTACACATAATATACACTCGGGAATTATTGGAAGAAGCTTCTAATGTGTGTCGACGATAGGTACTTTCGGTTCGGACAAGATAAGATAAGATAATGTTGCTTATAGCCCAGCCGACCGCAAAGGGCCACATCAGGGCTGTCGGTTCGGACAAGAACATATATTTCAGCATATATATTGATGCACGAGGATGGGGCCTTGCATGCGTCTTTCCTGTGCCTTTGCTATTAACAGTTTGTGGGCCCCTAAAAACCCCGGTCGAGTGCCATGAACACGGTTCAATTGAGGTTTACTTTTGCGCGGAGTTGGTGGAAACATGAAAATAGAGGCCATCGTGGTAACTTAGTGAGTGAGTGTGTGTGTGTGTGTGTGTGTGTGTGTGTGTGTGTGTGTGTGTGTGTGTGTGTGTGTGTGTGTGTGTAAAACGCGTTTGGCATATCTAAACTGACCTGCGTAAGACCAGATAATCTGTTTACAGACAAATATTTTCAGTTTCTGATTGTGCTTCTTTTACATGCAAACATTATTTCTAGGGGCATAAATATGGACATTGACATGGTAGTGTGTGTGTGTGTGTGTGTGTGTGTGTGTGTGTGTGTGTGTGTGTGTGTGTGTGTGTGTGTGTGTGTGTGTGTGTGTGTGTGTGTGTGTGTGTGTGTGTGTGTGGGTGTGTGTGTGTGGGGGGGGGGGGGGTGGAGAAATGGGGAAGTAGGGGGAGAGGACGCTGATTTACACCACTGAAACATGTTTATTTGTCCCGTCCCAAGCCGGCAACGAAAAGAATATGGAATGGGCTATGATTATCAGGCCAATAACGCAATTAATCGCTTCTTTTTGTGATCATTATCGCGTTTGTCTACCAAAAAAAGAATCAGCCACAGCACCCACCCACCCCCACCCCACCCCCCTCACACCTCCAAAATGGTTTGTGGAATGCTGGTCAGCTTTGTTAATCGGTTCTTATCACTGAAGCCCTTTATTCACGCGACCCAAAACCGCTGACGGAAAGCGTAACCATAGGATTACACGGCTGAATCACAATAACCATATAATACCTAGCCCATCGACGGAAAACACTGAACATGGATTTTTGTTTGTCTTATATCAGTTTGTATTGTTCGGGGTTGTGAATCTGAAGAACCCCAAGTCTTCCAAATATTTCCCAACTGGACTGTATAAACTATGATGCTAGAAAGGAGCAAGCGGGGATGGGGTGGGGATTGTTGGGTGAGGTGGTCAGCAAGTGCGCCTGGAAATGTGCGTGTGTGTGTGTGTGTGTGTGTGTGTGTGTGTGTGTGTGTGTGTGTGTGTGTGTGTGTGTGTGTGTGTGTGTGTGTGTGTGTGTGTGTGTGTGTGTGAGGGAGAGGGTGTGGACTGTAGAACTCCTGAACCATTCATTCCATAAACAACGCGATGTGAGACTGATTCTTGGTTGATTATTTTCAGTAGACATACGTGACCTCGGTCGCAGAAAGAAGCGTTGAATTCATGAGAGAACTGAACAGCCGTAGTCTATTCTATAGTTCCCCGATGCTGGATTGGGACACGATAAATGTGTTTCAGTGGTGTCAATCAGCGCACCCCCCCCCCTCCCCCCATCCATCCTCGTTTATCCCTTTAGTCCGTACAAGCACACACACACACACACACACACACACACACACACACACACACACACACACACACACACACACACACACACACAAAGAGCACCAGACACAGACGTATGCGCGCGCGCGCAAACACACACACACACACACACACACACACACACACACACACACACACACACACACACAGATGCACAGATATTCTCTTTGATGAAAGTGCAGTACACACGTACACATACACGTGCGAACACACACACACACACACACACACACACACACACACACACACACACACACACACACACACACACACACACACACCGCTACATTGGATGTAACATATCCATATTCACAGCTGAATTAACAGCAATACTCATGGCTTTGAATTACCTTTTAAATTTCCCCCAAACATATATTTCAAGCTCTGTTTTGTGTGGATTCAAAATCAGTCCTCCAGGCGCTAAAAGATTTTCATCTGCATACTAGACCTGAAATGATTATTGAGGTCAGCTGTTTGATCCACATGCTTATTGAAGGAGGCACCCAGTTATCCTTTTGTTGGATTCCTTCACACTGTTCCTTTTATTATAACGACAAAGTAGATAGGGCAGCTAAATGTGGAGCAAAACATATCTCTGGTTCTGAATATCTTAAACTAGCCTTATCGGTACATGAGCAGTGCAACCTAGTTAAAACACATATTTTGAAAAAATTCAAAGATAGAATGATAGAACATGACAATCAAAATCAGTTTGATACTTTTGATATTAAAATTATTCAACATAACTTTAGTTTAAATAAAAATATACTTTCGTTGATGTATAGGTGGAAACTCGATGCTTTTAAAACAAAATATGTTAAAAACATAGTGTGTTTATGTAAAAAGAAAATAACACGTGAACATATTGTTGCATGTCAAGACATGAAAAAAATAATTCCAGTGTTGAGACAAAATAGTGCACAGGCCATCTTTGAGTCACCAGCTCTAACACATGAGTTTTTTGTATGCTTAGAGCGCACTCCATTGGGGAAGTATTTATAGGTTCCTTTTTTTTTTTGTTGTATGTGGGGCGGGCATAAGTGTGGGGAGGGAAGATGGAATAATGTACAAAGCTTAAAAGTGAAAAAGACGGAGAAAAGTTACGGTTCTGTGCCTTGATGGTTGTTAAATTGATTAGTTTTGTTAATTGTTTTTTCTTTTCCTTTGAAATTTTTGTTGAAAAATTTAAGTGCTTTGTAATTACCATTATTATTCATATAAGCACTCATATAAGCACACACATATGTACACACACACACTCAAACACACTCGCATATGCATACACACACGCGCACACGCACATGCACTCATACATGTGCGTGCACAAGCATAAGCACACACGTAAGAACTTGTAAATACTTTTATTCCAGTGTTGTTGCAAAATAACTCACATTATATACAATTCACCAGCTTTAACCTAAGATTGTTTTGTAAGTTTAGATATCAGTCCAATTGGTCACTACAATATCTGAATTTTTTTTTCTTAATATAAAAGTGATGGAGGGGGAGGGAGGAACGGGGAGAGGATAGAGAGGGAAGAAAAGGAAGGGGGTGGGTGGGGTGGGGTGGGGGTGTTCACTGATTTTGTTGTTGTTATATATATATTGTTTTTTTTTTCCTTCTGTTTCTTATTTCTAATAGTGTAGTTATACACATATTTCTTTAATCAGATATATTTTAAATAACCGCCTAAGCACCATATGTGTACACACATTCACACATACATGCATGCATACTTGGAACTCTATAACTTTCAGTCATGCACTAGTCTTATTCTCTTACACACTCCTTTTTTTTTTATCGTCTAATATCACGTTTAGTGGAAAGACGTTAAATGAATGACACACACACACCGCTACACACAGGCTGACTGACTGACTCTCTCTCTCTCATTCTCTCTCTCTCTCTCATTCACACACACAGACACACACACAGACACACACACAGACACACACACACACACACACACACACACACACACACACACACACACACACACACACACACACTCACGCACGCACGCACGCACACACAGGCACGCGTGTGCACACACACACACACACACACACACACACACACACACACACACACACATACACGCTGCGCGCACACCTACCCCCTCCCTCCCCCTTACACACACACACACACGTACACACACACACACACACACACACACACACACACACACACACACACACACACATACACGCACCCGCGCGGAGCTGCTATCTAAGGGAAACAATTCAATTAGACTTAACCCCAAAGAAATCTGCAACAGTTCTTAGTTCAGTCTTCACAAAGTGGCAGCCGGTGAAAGTACTGGACGAAAATCAATCTCTCTCTCTCTCTCTCTCTCTCTCTCTCTCTCTCTCTCTCTCTCTCTCTCTCTCTCTCTCTCTGTCTCTCTCTCTGTGTGTGTGTGTCTGTCTTGCTCTGTCTCGCTCTTCTCTCTCTGTCTCCCTCTGTCTCTGTCTGTCTGTCTGTCTGTCTGTCTGTCTCTCTCTCTCTCTCTCTCTCTCTCTCTCTCTCTCTCTCTCTCTCTCTCTCTCTCTCTCTCTCTCTGCACACACACCACACACACACATATACATGCATGTGTGTGCCATCCTCCTTCCACCCATACACCTCACGCCATTCCACACACACCCCCACCCACCCCCACCACCACCACTTACTGTTGTTTCTACCACTCACTTCTCCTAAGCTGCTAAAGAGTCCACAATATATAACAGTTTCTCAAGACAGTGAGAGGGGAAGGAAAGTTAGTGTGTGTGTGTGTGTGTGTGTGTGTGTGTGTGTGTGTGTGTGTGTGTGTGTGGTGTGTGTGTGTGTGTGTGTGTGAGGAGTGAAGAGTTTGGAGAGAACAGTGTGTGTGCTCAGTTCAGTTCAGTTCAGTGGTTTATTTAACGTCTTTTCATCGCCAATGAAAAAAAGTTTTAAAATTTTTACACTCAACTTATCATCCATGTAAACCCACACCTGATATATGCATATTTACATAAGTGTAATACCGGAGTGGCACACAAAATTGTTGATCTTTATAAAACATTTTGCAACCTGTGACTGCGAAACACCCATGGCAATCTCAGCAACACATGAACCATATAAAACAGTATTGACATTGTCAAAGTTATTCATCTCAATACATTTCTCCTGATAGAGCAAGGTCAACACTGAACATTCAAACAAAAGATGATGCACAGAAATGATTTCTCTGCAGACAGAAGTAATACCATGAGAATATTTAGTGTTCCAAGTTTTTAATTTATGAATTAATCAAATAATGTGCCTTGGGCATGATAGCAAAGTATCTCTTTCTTTCTTAACTAAAATTCTGCTTATGTGTATACTTTTCCATAATTTGGATTAATTCGCAAGAGGACAAATTGAAGGAATTCCTTAATAAATTTTCAGCATTTCTATTTGCTCCTTCTTTTGCAATACTGTCTGCTATTTCATTCCACTTTATACCACAGTGAGATGTGTTTGTTTGTGTGTGTGTGTGTGTGTGTGTGTGTGTGTGTCTGCGTGCTTTTCTAGTTTTGTGTGTGTGTGTGTGTGTGTGTGTGAGGTGGGGGGAGGGCATAAGAAGGGGATGCGGAACAGGGAATACACACACACATGCACACACTCTCCAAATTGCATCAACTTACTGATAGATGTCAGCTCCTAAAATACCAAACCCTCTAAGAACAACATAAGGTGAGAAAGAATCACATATTATTTTTTGAGTAAACAAAACATAACTGGTGGAAAAAATGAGTATGTAAATAAGATTATAATGTGAAAAGAGAAAGAAAGCACCAGAATTTCTTTTAAACACTAGTAAGGTCCCATCACTCTAGCTAGCCTCATTATCTGGGATTTCTATTCAAAACTGATGAGGGTGGGGGGGGGGGGGGGGGTCTAATGATAATTTTCGATGAAACTTGAAAAATAGCAAATTCATGTACACAACCTTTCTCTGAACCTATTGAAGAAATAATGCCCGCATGAAAAGCTTCAATCCATTTCCAACTCTAATGAACACTTTACATGGTACCCGCACACTTAGGTTGAGTCTGTGAGTCTTTTGAAAGCACCTGCTATTAACTCTGCAGTAGCATGTAACAGCCCATTTGCAATTTTTGCCAGCGTTGAAATGACACTGGCTGCTGAAGCTCTTGCCAACAACATTTTACTGACAAATTTTAAACACAGTATGGTCATGATGAGTACAAACTAGGAAGAGCGTATTCAGTGAGATGTAACTACTGACCTTGGAGTTTGATTTTTTTTTTTTTTTTTTTTTTTTTTTTAAATTTGAAACACTCCTCTAAAGAGTGACGGTTTCATGATGTTAAATGACTTTCAAACATTGAAAATTCTTGGAATCAACCCTAAGTGAAAAAAAAAAAAGGATGAGACAACTCCATATGTATACACAATAATCTGCTCAGATTCATCTCACAAGCAGTGTGTGCATGATTAATGGGAGAGCAGTGAAACCACTGCACTGATAGCTAATTCAGTCACAACTCAAAAATTATTCTTTAAAATCAATACTCATAGAGATGGACAGCTGCCAATGTTTATTGGGAACTACCTACATATATGTTCATTTTGTCATTATGATAAAAGCTACCCTTACTTCAGATGTAGTTTGCTGTTAATTTTTTTCCAACCACCCTTTTAAGACATGACTTTTGGGACAGGAGGCAACAAATCCTCATTTTATTCCCACATGGGACATTTTATGACCAGTGTATTGGTATCAATAAACTTTAAATTTGATTTTGTAGCAGTGTTAATGTGAAAATTATTCATTGCTGAATACAGCCTAGGCCAGTGTATGTTGTGTGTATGTTGAACAACAATTTTGCATTTCAAAACAGTGAAAGAGTGCAGGAGTTGTGAGAGGGAGAAAAAAAGAGAGGACATCAGGATGGAGAGTGGTGTGGAAGGGGGGGGGGGGGGGCTGAATGAGAAGTGGGTGGAAAGGTGCAGTAGGATGTGGGAGGGGGAGCAGGGGGGGGGGAGACATATTGAAATGAATGCTCAGTACCACACACACACACACACACACACACACACAAGCACATGTACACATAAACCCATACTCACACACATTTCTGCCATCATCACCACCACCACCACATCACACACACACACACACACACACACACACACACACACACACACACACACACACACACACACACACACTTATTTGAACATATTCTGACCTGAAGACATCTTTGACACTTGCCAGTCATTTGCACACCAGTAAAATATACATAAATTCACATTTTAAGAGACATACTACACATTATTCTGAAACCATACATAGAACAACATGTTAAACAGAAGACCCCATCCTCCTTCCACCCATACACCCACACCATTCCATCCTACACCTATGACTTGCTGTTGTTTCTACCACTCACTTCTGCTTGGCTGCCAAAGAGTCCACATGATTTTTACAGTTTCTCAAAACACAGAGAGGGGGAGGAAAGAAGTTTATGTGTGTATGTGTTTGTGGGAGGAGTGGAGGGTTGTGTGTGTGTGTGTGTGTGTGTGTGTGTGTGTGTGTGTGTGTGTGTGTGTGTGTGTGTGTGTGTGTGTAGGCATGTGGTTCACCCCTCATATTACCATTATCATTGTCACCACTATCATCATTATCATTGCTATCATCATCACTCTCTCCCTGTTCCAATAGTCCTTTCTACTTCTTTCCATCGACTATTATCATTATGATTGAATTTACTTTTGTCATTATTGATATCATTGTTAATGTCATCATATCATTATCATCAGTACTATAATCATCATCATCATCATCATCATTATCATCATTACACACATGCAAAAAAACCAAACAACCTTTATTATTCTTACTTACTTACAACAGTATCATTATTATGATGACTATTATTTTTATATCATAACTAATACTTTACTATTATTATCATTGTTACTGTTGTTACTATCATTGTAACTGTTACAGCTATTATATCTACTATCACTATTAATATCTTAATTATGCATTAATAGCCTTACATTTGCCCTGATTTTTACTTTTTTTTTTTTAAATAACTTTATGACGTTTTTAACACAGCATTTGTTTGTTCATCTACACCCCCCCTGACAAAACCCCTTCTTCTCCCGCCAATCCCCCCCCCTTCTCTCGGATTATTACAGTTTTTTCACACAGTAGGAGAGAAATTAGATGGGGTTGATATTTTGGTAGTACAGAAGGGAAGGAAGAAGTATTTAAAAATTTTTTTTTCATATTTTTACACAATTAACCCTAAAACCAACGGCCCTTTTTTTCTTAAAAATTTTTAAACAATACACCCAACCCAATTTCCCTCTAAAACATCATTTTAAGGGCAATCATAAACCATTCTCATTTCCTCCTTTTGGCTGGTCCCGGTTTCGTTCATCCCGTTTTAAAAACGCTTTTGGAGGGTGTGGAGGGGAAGGGTGGCGGGTGAAACAGGCAGAGGGTGAGAATCAGGAACCGGGGGACAAAGCCATAAAGAAGACCGTGGACACGTGGAGTTTTTCTCTTTTTTTCTCTCCCATGGTGGGAGCTAAACCCCGGGAACGCACCGGGGGAACTTTTCGCTCTCAGCACCAGCGCACTGTGCCCCCCTCCCTCCCTCTCACCAGTCGCCACACATGGAATCTGGGGAAAACTCCCCTCCATTCTCACCCCACCTCTGCTTTTATAAAAAATTTACAAAACCAGCAACCGGGCCAAAGACGAAAAGACCCTCGCGAGGCCGGGAACAAACAAAAATTTTTGTGTTTTCTAGGGCAGCTTCAGTGTTGTCTGGCCGCTGTCGTTCAAACTATTAACACAAATTTCTATCGGAAAAAAACCTCAGAACCAAGGAAATAAAATGCAGAAGCAATTTAAAAATTTTTTTTCCTTACTAAATCATTTCTGTTAAAATCCCCCCAAGTGAAGCCCTTTAAACGTTTTTTGCGTTTTTTTCCTCTATTTCAATAAAAGATACTGAAGAGCGGAAAAAATTTTTAAATGAATGAATAGCTGCATTTCGCCTTTTCATACATATAAATATTTTTCAGACAGTGTCAAAGGAGAATTTTTTTTAAAAATTACTAAAAACACAGTGACTTTTCACTTCGTCGGCCGTGGGCGCACAATTTTCAACTGAAAAATACTCTTTTGAAAGGGCTTTTTTAAAAATAATAAATTCACACATTTTCAGTTGTATTCAAAAACAAAAATGGAGTCATAAGCAAGATTTCAAAGGGGAAGTCCAAAATTTCGTAGAATGATAATTTTGGGATCAAAACTCCGACAGTAAAAAAAGAAGGGCGACCGCAAAGGGGCCCCCGCGCTGTCAGTCTCCTATAGTCGCAATTTACAAAAAAATCAAAGCTTTAATATACAAAATAAAAGTTTATGGCCCCTTTTATTTTTTAACAGCATTTAAAATTTTTTCGTTTTCCTCTTATTTTTGAAAATCAAAATTATTCAATTTTTCATTCGACAGACAATTGAAAATGGCCCCAAGTTTGTCTGCAAAATACGTTTAGAAAATATGGGCTTCTCACCCATAGGGTTGTAATTTCAAATACATTAATTTTTGTGACTTTAGCGACGTCATAAAACATGTAGGTTTGGGGTATTCAGTTTTAAAAAAAATTTAACAATAAAATAAATAATTCGCCAAGGGAGAGGGGGAAGATAATCTTGAAAAAAACTTTTTCACCACGAAAAAACCAAAATAAAAAAAACACGTTAGCACCCGCTAACCCCCCCCTACTCTTTTTACAACCACGCCCGCTGACAAAAAATGACGGGTCATAAATACAACCAAAAAATAAAGGGGGGGAAAACTGGAGCTTTAACTTCAAGTCGGGAGGGGCATTTTTTTCCCAAACAAACCCTTTTTTCAGTGTACAAAACAAAGCATCAAAAATTTCTCTCTCTCATTCTTTGTATTCATTCATTCCAACTAAGGGGGCTTTTTTTTTTTCGGGCTTCAAAAGGGGCAGTTTCGCTTGACTAAAGGGCATTTTTTTAAACAAATTTCCCCAAAATATCAAATACAAAATACTAAAAGGATTTGTTTTCTGGAAAAAACCCAAAATTTTTGGGCACCCTAAAATACTTTAAGGGAGTTTTATTTAAAAAAAAAACTCCAAAGGCGGGCCCCAAAATGACTGGGAAGGATTTTTTTTTTCAAACGAATCCAAACTTTGGGGTAGGCCCGAGTGACAACAAGGGACTTTTTTTTTAAAAAAAATTTTCCAAAATGTAAAGTACCAAAATGACTTAAGATTTTGTTTTTAACAAATTAAAAGGATTTGTTGTTTTTTTTTTTTTTTTTTTTTTTTTTTTTTTAACCCAAAAACTTTGGGTAGGCACGAGTGACAACATGGACTTGTTATTTGAAAAAAAAATTTCCAAAATGTCAATTCCAAAATATTTTTATAATGGAGTTGTTATTTAAAAAACATTCCGAAAATGGGGTACCAAATAACTTTAAGGGATTTGTTAAATTCCAGGGCTTTGGGAAAACCAAAACGACAACAATGGCTTATATTTGAACAAGAATTCCATAAAGTCCGTCAAAAGGCTGAAAGGAATGACAAACTCCTTAGAGTCAAGCCCCCAGGAAAACATGACTAGGGAGTTTGTCGTTTTGGGAAACAAAGTTTTCCCAAGATCAAAAACCCGTAGTTTTCTCTTGGTCCTTACTGTCCGACTTGAAAACAAGGCCATACATCATTTGTCTTGGGGAAACATCGATACGTACTTTGTTTTCAAAAAATGACAAAAAAAGACAACATTAAAATGTACAGGTATTAAAAAAGTAGTCACACCCTTTTTGGGGAGTTATTAACAAGAATGTCTGAGTATGAAATTGTTTGTGAGATCTGGACCAAGTCTGTTACTTGGCAAGCGTTCACATCTAGCGGGCACTGGGTATATCCTTTTTTGTTGTTTCTCTCCAGATCGCGTAGACCGCGTGGGCTGCGTTGGTGGCATAGCACATTGGAGAACTGGGGGAGACAGCATTGGTTCACTGGTCACAGCGTCTCAAACACTCAACACCCAAAAAAGCAGAAAAAAAGCCCAAAGGTGGTGCAGGACTGCATGCCGACGGCGAATCCTCAACAGTCAATCTGCCTCCCCATTCAATTTCATCCGAGGACCACACCAGTACGTACCAGCCCGAGAAAATCCAAAACCACCACCTGCACTGGCCTCACTGCATTCCCAGCTTGTACGGTCACACAGCAACCCTAAAAGAGGCACAGCAATACGGCCTTGAAAACTGGGACAACCCAGTCCTTCCCCTCCAGCAGCCAGAGCGACAGCGACATGGCCCTAGCATCCCAGGCGCAGGCAAATCATTTTGCTCAGCGCACAGAGAGATGCGACTTGCAGCAAGGAGATCCATTCCATAGGGCAGTCCTTCTCCCGTCGAGAATCCTCGCACTGGCGAAATGAAACTGATCAATGTTGCAGGCATTATTGTATGGATGTTCCGTCTTCTTGGGCTTTCTCCTTGTCCTTCTGTCTCCTGATCTGCTTGCACCAGTTGATTATGGTTGTGGATGGTAAGGGTGGTCAGGTGACAAGTCAATGTGATAAGTGCAGGAAACCAAGGGAAACAGCGTAAGAAAGGGGCGCAGTGGAGACGTGGAGTTTTTCTTCTTTTTTTCTCACCATGGCTAGGACTCAATCAGAAGCAGCCTGGACTCTCTCTCTCTCAGCACTCATCCCGAGGTGCCCGACCCCTGCCTCTCACGCCAGCTCACATCAGAACTGGGAACTCTCCTCCATTCCTCACCAGCTGCTTTATAACAATAGCAAAGCCAGCAACACGGTCCGAAGACGAAACCTCGCGAGCGCAAAAAACAGATTTTGTGTTTCTTGCGTTCATGTATGCTGGCTCGGTCCGTTCAAACATTTTTACACATATTACTATCGGATGAAACCTCGCAGAAAATAAATGATAAGTCACATTTGAAATTTGACCGTATTAAAATTTTCTGTTAATTGCCCAGTGAAGCCACTTTTAACCTGTTTGCGTCATATTTTCTACTTTCAATTAAGAATCATTCAAAAATTTGAAAGGAATATTTAAAATGAATGAATATGTTTCGCTCTTTTCATACATATAAACTTCATTTTCCGAAAGTGCTAAGTGAGAATTGTTTTAAAAAATTACTAGAAAACACAGCTGACTTTTCACTTCGTCGGGCCGTCGGCGCACAATTTTCAACTGAAAAATACCTGTTGAAACGGTCTGTTAAATAATAAATTCTACACATTTTCAGTTGTATTCATAACAAAATGGAGTCATAAGCAAGATTTCGATCGGGAAGTCCGAATTTCGTAGAATGATAATTGGATCAAAACTCCGACAGTAAACAAAGAAGGCGACTCGCTAAAGGACCGGCGCTGTCAGTCAATTCGTATAGTCGCAAGCTTGTACAGAAAAGATCATAGGCATGCGATATACGAATGAAAGCTTATGGACTTACTTTTAACATGCATATTCGATTCTTCAGTTTTCCTCTTACTTTGTGTAAAATCAAGAATTATTCAATGTTCATTCGACGACAATTGAAAATGGCGCCAAGATTGCTCGTGCGAATTACCAGTTTAGAGAAAATATGGGCTTCCAGCCCAGTACGGTTGTAATGAATCAAATACATTAATTTTTGTGACTTTAAGCGACACGTACATACAACTATGTAGGTTCTGAGGTATTCATGATTAAAGATTTACACAATAAAATAAATAGATTCGACCAAGGAGTTAAGGGGAAGATAACTCTTGAACAAAAAATTTTCATCCACGAAGGTAACCAAAATAAAACACAACACTGTTACACCTCGCTACATCCCCCCTACTCTGTTACAACCAGCGTCCTCGCTGACATAAAATGACGAGTCATCAAATACAACACATAAATTCAATGGGGAAAACTGGAGCTTTAGACTTCAAGTCTGGAGAGGCATTTCTTCCCAAACAAACCCTTATCAGTGTATCAAAACAAGCATCAAAAAAATCTTCTCTCTCTATTCTTTGTATTCATATCATTCCAACTAACGAGGGCTTGCTTTTACAGCTTCTGAAGTCGGCAGATTCGCATTGACTAGAATGGGCATATAATTTAAACAAAATTCCAAAATATCAATACAAATGACTAGAAAGGATTTGTTTTCTGGACCAACAACCCAATTTTGGCACCTTAAAATGACTTTAATGGAGTTGTTATTTAAAAACAAAATCCTAAGGTCAGGTCCCAAAAATGACTAGGAAGATTTTGTTTTCAAACGAATCCAAAACATTGGGTAGGCACCGAGTGACAACAATGGACTTGTATTTGAAACAAAATTCCAAAATGTCAAGTACCAAAATGACTTAGAGGTTTGTTATTTAAACAACATCAAAGGATTTGGTTTGTTTTTTTGTTTTTTTTTGTTTTTTTTTTTAAATCCAAAACATGGTAGGCACTGAGTGACAATCAATGGACTTGTTATTTGAACAAAATTCCAAAATGTCAAGTACCAAAATGACTTTATAATGGAGTTGTTATTTAAAACAACATTCCGAGAAAGTCGGGTACCAAATTATACTTTGAATGGATTTGTTAAATTCCAGGCATTGGGTCCAAACGACAACAATGGGCTTATTATTTGAACAAGATTCCATAAAGTCCGGTACAAAATGGCAGAAAAAGGGAATGATCAAACTCCTTAGAGTCAAGCCCCCATGGAAAAAATGGACTAGGGGAGGTTTGTCGTCTTGACAAAGTTTCCCAAGAGTCACAAAAACGTAGTTTTCTCTTGGTCATTACGTCCCACTTTGAAAAACAGAGGCATACATCATTTTTACGTCTTTGGAGAACAATCGATACGTACTGTTTATACAAAAAAAGAAAAAAAGACAACATTAAAATGTCACAAGGTATTAAAAAAAGTAGTCCACAACACCTCTTTTCAGGAGGTATTTAACAAGAAATCAGTCCGGAGTATGAAAATTGTCCCTGAGAACATCTGACCAAGTCAGTTAACTATGCAAGCGTTCAGCCATCTAGGCGGGCACTGAGGGTTTTACCTTTTTGTTGGTTTCTTACCAGGAGCGTAGACCGCCGGTGGGGCTGGCGTAGGTGGGCCAGTAGCACATTGGAGAACTTTGGGGGGGCAGCGCGATTGGGTCACCCTGGTCACAGCGTCTCACACCACCCTGAAGAGGCCAGGAAGAAAGCCCAAAGGGGGTGCAGGAAATGCAGTGTGCCGACGGCGACATCCTCCACACGGCCAGCAATGCTGCCGTCGCCCCACTTCAATGTCAGCCAGAGGCACCCACAGCCACAGTCGCCAGCCCGAGGCAGAAATCCAGCAGCCACCACCTGCACGGCCACCACTGCAGGTCCGCAGCTGTGTGCGGGCACACAGCACCCAGGAACGACGGCCCAGGCGGAGGCGACGGAGGTCGGCACCTGTGAAAAAATGGGGACAAACCCCAGTCCTCTGCCCCTGCCAGCAGCCAGAATGCTGAAAAAGCGACATGGCCCAGCAGCACCCAGGCGAAAAGGCAAAGTCCATTTTGCCCAGCTGTCACCAGGAGAGATGCGCCGACTGCAGCAGGAGGATCCATCCATCGGGCCAGCTCTCTCTCCTCCCCGGCCCGAGAAGCCCGCAGCTGGCGAGAATAGGGAGCTGATCAGGGGGTGCAGAGGCAGTTGGCTGGCCATGGTGTCCGGTCTTCTTGGGCTGTGTCTTTCCCTTGGGCCTTTTGTCTCCGATCCTGCTCGCAGCGCCCGTTGTGATGGTGTGGAGGGGTAAGGGGTGTGCAGGTGAAGAAAAGGCAGATGGTGAGAAGGGCAGGAACCCAAAGGGGCAACAGCCAGTCAAGAAGACGCAGTGGACGAGTGGAGTTTTTCTTCTTTATTTTCTCCCATGGCTAGGAGCTCAAACCAGGAACGCAGCCTGGGAACTCTCCGCTCTCAGCACTCAGCGCACTGAGTGCGCCCTCCCTCTGCCTCTCACGCCAGTCGCTCACATCATGGAACTCTAGGGAACTCTCCTCCATTCTCACACCACGCTCTGCTTTTATAACAATAGCAAACCAGCAACACGGTGCCGAAGACGAAACGAGCCTTTGCGAGGCCGGAAACAAACAGAATTTTGTGTTTTCTATGGCAGCTTCAGTGTTGTCTGGTCGCTGTCCGTTCAAACTTTAAACATATTTACTATCGATGAAAACCTCAGAAACAAGGAATAAAATGCAGTAAGTCACATTTGACAATTTGTTCCTGTACTAAATCATTCTGATTAATGTCCCAGAGTGAAGCCACTTTAACGCGTTTGCGTCATATTTCCTCTATTTCAATAAAAGATACTGAAGAGCGTGAAATAATTTTACAATGAATGAAAAGCTGGCATTTCGCTCTTTTCATACATATAAACTTCATTTTTCCCAGACAGTGTCTAATGGAGAATTCTGTTGTTAAAAATTACTAGAAAAAACAGCTGACTTTTCACTTCGTCGGGCCGTCGGCGCACAATTTTCAACTGAAAAATACTCTGTTGAAACGGTCCCGTTAAATAATAAATTCTACACATTTCAGTTGTATTCATAACAAAATGGAGTCATTTAAGCAGATTTCGATCGGGAAGTCCGAATTTCGTGAATGATAATTTGGATCAAAACCCGACAGTAAACAAGAAGGCGACTCGCTAAAGGGACCGGCGCTGTCAGTCATTCGTATAGTCGCAAGCTTGTACAGAAAAGATCATAGGCATGCGATATTTCGAAATGAAAGCTTATGGACTTTACTTTAACATGCATATTCAGATTCTCAGTTTTCCTCTACTTTTGTAAAATCAAGAATTATTCAATGTCATTCGACAGACAATTGGAAAATGGCGCCCCAAAATTGCTTTGTTTCGAAATTTCCAGTTTAGAGAAAATATGGGCTCTCAGCCCAGTACGGGTTGTAATGAATCAAATCATTAATTTTTGTGACTTTAGCGACGTACATACAACTATGTAGGTTTCTGAGGTATTCATGATTAAAGAATTTACACAATAAAATAAATTAGATTCGACCCAAAGGGGGTAAGGGGAAGATAACTCTTGAACAAAACATTTCATCCACGAAAGGTAACCAAAATAAAAACAAACACTGTTAGACCCGCTACATCCCCGCTACTCTTTTTCAACAGGTCCCGTGCATAAATAATTTACCCAATACACCTTTTGGGAAATACTAGGCTTTAGGGAAGGTCTTCATCCTTTTTTTTCCAAAACAAAGCAACCAAAACCCTTCTTTCCTTTCGTTGTTAACATTCCAACGAGGTTGCTTTTTTAAACCCTTTAACCCCAAATCCCCCAGCAGAATGGGATAAAGTAAACAAAATTCTAAATTTCAATACAAATGACTAAAATTTTTTTTGACCCCAATTTGGGATTTTAAAATCTTTTAACAATAGGTTTTTTTCCCTCATAGAGGTCAAATGGCTAGGAGGGTTTGTTGTTTTAAAAGTTTTAAAACTTGGGTAACCCCCGGGAAGATTTGAAATAATGTCCAAAAAACAAACCATGTTGGGAATTGTTTTTTAACCCTTTCCTTTTTTTTTTTTTGTTTTTTTTTTTTTTTTTTATCCCAAAAAAAATTCACTATACAACAAAACTTTTATTATTAAATTCAATCACCAAAATACTTTTTTATACGTTATTTTTCAAATTGGAATCGGGTACAAAAAATTAATAATTTTTTTCAGGCATGGGTAAGAAGAATTGTTTTAATTTTAAAAGTTCCTAAAGCCGGACATTAAAAAACTAAATTCTTAAAAAGAAAAGGTAGGAGTTTGGTCGTCTTAAATTTTAATACACAATTTGGCCCGGAAAATTTCCCTTTGACTGGAAATCGGCAGAAGTTACTGCTATTTTTAAAAAAGGGTCAAAATCTGAGCCAGGCAACTATCGTCCGGTAAGCTTAACCTGCATTGCATGCAAAGTGCTAGAATCCATTATAAAGATGTCATAGTATCTCACTTCACTGATAATAATTTGTTTGCAGTATGCCAGCATGGCTTTCGTAAAAAAGGTCTTGCATATCACAACTACTTGAAGTTATGGAAGATTTAGTTAACATGCTAGAGAATAAGTACTCTGTTGATATAATTTACCTTGATTTCCGTAAAGCTTTTGATACGGTTCCGCATGAAAGATTATTGAAAAAAATGGAAGCATACGGTATAGTAGGTAAGTTGCTAAACTGGATTAGAGATTTTTTGTCAAATAGAAAACAAAGAGTAAGAGTGGGTAACTGTATGTCGACAGAGAAAGATGTTATGAGTGGTATTCCCCAAGGGAGCATTTTAGGACCTGTACTGTTTACTATTTTTATAAATGACCTTCCAGATGAGGTAAATAGTTTTTGTAAAATTTTTTGCTGATGACACAAAAATATATGACAAATCAGATAACTATAATAGTCTGCAAGAAAATTTAAATTGCCTCCAAAACTGGTCAGACAAGTGGAATCTATATTTTAATGTTGAAAAATGTAAAGTTTTGCATGTTGGCAAAAACAATCCAGAACATGAATACAACATGAAAATAGATGGTGGAAATAGGCTGGTACAGAAATGTGAGGAAGAAAAGGATCTGGGTGTAATCTTTGATAAAGATTTACTTTTTGATACTCACATTCAAAAGTGTATAAATAAAGCAAACCAAATGATTGGATTAATAAAAAGAACTTTTATTTACCTAAATAAAGAAACGTTTTTAAAGTTATATAAAGCTATGGTTAGACCGCATCTTGAATATGGCAATATAATCTGGTACCCACACTTGAAAAGACAGTCAATAGCAATCGAAAGAGTACAGAGAAGAGCTACTAAAATTTTGCAAGAATGTACAAACATGTCTTATACAGATAGATTAAATTACTTAAATTTGCACTCTTTAAAAGGTAGACGTATTAGAGGGGATTTGATTGAAGTGTTCAAAATATTTCACCAGCAAACGGACATACAGTGGGACTATTTTTTTAGGCTGTTAAAACAGATAGAACAAGAAATTCGGAAGGCAAAATATTTGTTAAGCAGTTTCATACTAATATGGGAAGATTCAAGTTCAGTAACAGAGTTATTGCTAACTGGAACAGTTTGCCAACTGCACTTAAATTTGCTAAAAATACTAATGTTTTTAAGAATTTGCTGGATGAAGACTTGAAATTTAAAGTACAGTTTAGAAGCTTTGATGAATAAGAAGGAAAATTTATATTGCATGCATTTTCAACCCTGTCATAAAAGTATAATAACACGAGGGGACATTGAAAGGCTTAACGGCCTATGTATTGATTACGTCCCTACACTACTACTACTACTACTACTACTACTACATGATCATTATTTTAACCCGCTTTGTCTCGTTCGCAGCAGCCTCGTTTCTTTTCTACATTCATTTTGAGGAGCTAAGTGAGTTTTCGTTCTTCGTTTTCATTATCTAATTACTATTAATACTACAACTGATATCATTATAGTATAACTAAAACTGGTAGTACCCCTCCCTTTATCATTGTTCAGAAAATTCTGTCACTATTATTATTATTATTATTATTATTATTATTATTATTATTATTATTATTATTTTCATTATTATTATTAGCATCATTATCATTACTATTACTATTAAAATTCTGTCACTATTATTATTATTATTAATATTATTATTATTATTATTATTATTATTATTATTATTATTTATTATTTGCATCATTATCATTCCTATTACTATTATTCTTACTATTATTATCATCCTCGTCGACGTCATCATCCTCATCATTACTTAACTCGCTTTGTCTCCTTTACAGCTGCCTCATTTGTATTCCACGCTCATTTCGTGCACGATTCGAGGTGCTGAGTGAGTGTTCCTTCATGTTCATGGGGAGGAGCTGAGTGAGTGTTCCTTCATGTTCATGGGAGGTGCTGAGTGAGTGTTCCTTCATGTTCATGGGAGGAGCTGAGTGAGTGTTCCTTCATGTTCATGGGGAGGAGCTGAGTGAGTGTTCCTTCATGTTCATGGGGAGGAGCTGAGTGAGTGTTCCTTCATGTTCATGGGGAGGAGCTGAGTGAGTGTTCCTTCATGTTCATGGGGAGGAGCTGAGTGAGTGTTCCTTCATGTTCATGGGGAGGAGCTGAGTGAGTGTTCCTTCATGTTCATGGGAGGAGCTGAGTGAGTGTTCCTTCATGTTCATGGGGAGGAGCTGAGTGAGTGTTCCTTCATGTTCATGGGGAGGAGCTGAGTGAGTGTTCCTTCATGTTCATGGGGAGGAGCTGAGTGGGTGTTCCTTCATGTTCATGGGGAGGAGCTGAGTGAGTGTTCCTTCATGTTCATGGGAGGAGCTGAGTGAGTGTTCCTTCATGTTCATGGGGAGGAGCTGAGTGAGTGTTCCTTCATGTTCATGGGGAGGAGCTGAGTGAGTGTTCCTTCATGTTCATGGGGAGGAGCTGAGTGAGTGTTCCTTCATGTTCATGGGGAGGAGCTGAGTGAGTGTTCCTTCATGTTCATGGGAGGAGCTGAGTGAGTGTTCCTTCATGTTCATGGGGAGGAGCTGAGTGAGTGTTCCTTCATGTTCATGGGGAGGAGCTGAGTGAGTGTTCCTTCATGTTCGTGGGGAGGAGCTGAGTGAGTGTTCCTTCATGTTCATGGGGAGGAGCTGAGTGAGTGTTCCTTCATGTTCATGGGGAGGAGCTGAGTGAGTGTTCCTTCATGTTCATGGTCTTTGAATGTTGTTTGTCTTGGCTGAAGAAGACCACAGAGGTTGCGTTATTCCTGTACTTTGTTTATTTCTTTCGTTCGGCAGAATAGCATTTTTGTTTTTTCAAGTGTGTGTGTCAATTTCCATCTGCATTCACCTCACTTTGAAACTTGAAGTCACCTCACTTTGAAACTTGAAACTTGAAGTCACCTCACTTTGAAACTTGAAACTTGAAGTCACCTCACTTTGAAACTTGAAACTTGAAGTCACCTCACTTTGAAACTTGAAACTTGAAGTCACCTCACTTTGAAACTTGAAACTTGAAGTCACGTCACTTTGAAACTTGAAGTCACCTCACTTTGAAACTTGAAGTCACGTCACTTTGAAACTTGAAACTTGAAGTCACGTCACTTTGAAACTTGAAGTCACCTCACTTTGAAACTTGAAACTTGAAGTCACGTCACTTTGAAACTTGAAGTCACCTCACTTTGAAACTTGAAGTCACGTCACTTTGAAACTTGAAACTTGAAGTCACCTCACTTTGAAACTTGAAACTTGAAGTCACCTCACTTTGAAACTTGAAGTCACCTCACTTTGAAACTAAACTGATAAAAAGTGAGCAGACGTAAATCTTCCTCTGACATAGCCTACTTGCGCGCGTGTTTTATTTCAAAAGAAAATATAATCTGTGTTTTCTTGTTTTGTTTCATACTCATGTGACGCCTAGATATTAAGTTTGGTTACCACCGAGTGTGACAAGTTACCTTAGATACATACGTATCATTCTTATGAGCACATTCGTGCTAGGCTATCTGGACTTCGAGTACACGCGTGAATGAATTTGCAAGTAAATATATAAGTTGATATAGTTGTGTTTGGCTTTATTCATGTATTATCCATATTTCATCCCCCTTCACCTTTGGAAGTACTGTATCAAATATTTGTGCGTAGACTGTCCATTCAAACACGTCAATTGTACATTTTTAGATAAGGGGTTCTTCTTCTTCCTAAAATACTGGTTCACTCAAAAACGAGTAGGTCACCAGGCCTATCTGTGCTTTATAAATTCAGCATTAGATATATCAAGATACGGGATGTTTAAGCTAGCTATGCTGTACAAAGCGAAAATCGTATATTTTATGCAAAGAGTTTACTGTTTGTTTTCACTCCGTTGAAACATCTTGTACTTTTAGGGTGGTATCAAGTCATTTTCCGAGGAAGTATTTTTGTATCTATTGTGGGTATGATCATCTCTATTCCCTACTTTTCTATTCTCTCTTTCCATTTCTCCGCCATCTCCTTTTTCCTTTTCTTTTGTTTGTTTATTTAAATTGAAATCGATGGCTAGCCGATACTAATAAGCTTATATAGTAATCATGATGGCGAACACTACCCGGTCCCCTTGCGCGGAGTTACTATCTAGGGGAAACAATTCAGTAACATCTTAAATCTAACACAAACTGCATCAGTTACCTCTCTTAGTTCAGTCTCGACAAAGTCCAAATAAGCTCCAGTGAAAGGAGGGGGGAAAAGGACGAAAACACTCTGTCTCTACCTCCCTCCTTCTCCTCCCCTCCCCCCCCCCCCCCCCCTCCTCTCTCTCTCTCCCCCTCCCACCCTCTCTCTCTCTCCTTCCCACCCTCTCTCTCTCTCCCTCCCTCTCTCTCTCTCTCCTCCCCTCCTCTCTCTCCCTCCCTCTCTCCCCTCTCTCTTCCTCCCTCTCTCTCTCTCTCCCTCTCTCTCCCCCCTCTCTCTCCCTCTCTCCCTCTATCTCTCTCCCCCCTCTCTCGCTCACTCTCTCTCCCTCCCTCTCTCTCTCCCTCTCTCTCCCCTCTCTCGCTCACTCTCTCTCCCCCTCTCTCTCTCTCTCTCTCTCTCTCTCTCTCTGATATATTGAAAGATATGGTTACATTGGTTTTGTTAATGACTGTAATTATATCATGATGAATGAATGTTGTGATCACTGATTTTATTGATGCATTGTCACTAACTGATTGATGTCCTAATATTTTTGATTTATTGAAGCATTGTATCTATATGATGATAAATGCGTGCCCTGCCCTGGTAACTGTTGATTATATTGATGTATTGTTGCTTGTTTTTCAAATTTTATAGTAATGTTTAGTATATATTATTATGGATGAAAGAAAAGGAAATATCACTCTCTCTCTCTCTCTCTCTCTCTCTCTCTCTCTCTCTCTCTCTCTCTCTCTCTCTCTCTCTCTCTCTCTCTCTCTCCCCTCTCTCTCTCTCTCTCCGTATTTACGGCTGCGTATTGATGTATTGTCACTAAGTTTATAATTATGGTTTTGGGTAGTGTATGAACAGTTCAAGAAGAAGAAAAGATGAGGGAGGGGGGGAGAAAGATTTTGATGGCATCTCTCTCTCTCTCTCTCTCTCTCTCTCTCTCTCTCTCTCACACACACACACACACACACACACACACACACACACACACACACACACACACACACACACAAGCGTGCGCGTGCGCGCGTGCTTGCACGCGCACACGCACACATACCATGATAATGAGCGTTATGACTATTGACGCTAGGACTTTATTGTTGCTAACTGATAATTGATTGTAGTACTGCTCGTTCTTGTCTTGCCTTGTAACCATATTATATCATTGTTAAAGAAACAAACAAACAAACAAAAAGTTGATATTACTGATGCATTGTAGTTGTCTAATTATTATCCTTAGCAGCTTGCTGTATGTTAATATTTTACAAAAGGAATGTAACTCTCTCTCCTCTCTCTCTCTCCTCTCTCTCTCTCTCTCTGTCTCCCCCCCCCCCCTCTCTCCCCCTCTCGTTCTCTTCGATAGGAGGATCGCTTATTCTATGTTGTGTGTGCTGACTTTTTTTTCTCTCTTCTATGAAATTTATTTCTTTATTTATGTTTGTTGTTGCAATTGCTTTCTTTTTTCTTTTTTTTCTTTTTTTCTCCTTCAAAGTCATCTATGCCTTAAATGTTAATGGATGAACAATTTATCAAGTTTTAATGCATTTGTGAAGATATGTGAGTTTGTTATAATTTTTGCAAGTTTTAGTCGCTAGTTATGCTTAGTAGTCGCTAGTCATGCTTAGTTAGTCCCTTAGTGGGGCGAGGGCCGGATGAAAAAAAGCATGTGTTTGCTTATCTGTTACCCTTGGAAATAAAGATTATCATCATCATCATCATCATCATCATCTCTCTCTCTGTGCAGCGGAAGGCATGGAACCCACTTTTTTCCCCTGAGAGTTACACACAGTACACATTAAATATCAACATACACACAGTGAGAATATATTGAGGGTTATGTCGCTAGCTCCCTGGCCCAAAAAGGCCCAGGTCCAGTGGAGTCCTATTTGTGACTCCAACTGGGGACCTAACAGACCCCCCCCCCCCCCCCCTCCCCTCCAACCTTACCGTGGTCGGAGGGTCTGCGCAGTCGAGTGATCCACTGGGCGTGCGCGATCTAGTGACGGGTGCGCCATTACTTGACTGGAAGGCTAGTTTTTGTTGACGCTTCAAGGCCTACGATTCCATCACGTCCCAGCCCCATACGACTGGGTGTACGGCTCCATGTCTGATGCGAATGCATGGATTTGAATTCACTTGCCGCCGAAGCAACAGGATGGGTCTGGCACCCAACGTATGCATGCTGAATTGACCATTACCCCATGGTCTGTAAGGTGCAGTTTGCGCACACAGACCCACCCAGTGTCCCCTCTGACCAGAGCCCTCCATTGGGCGACATTGGAGTGACTTCCTGCCTCTGGAGGGACTGCTCCCACTCCCGCCTCTTCCTCCCTGCCACTTTGGGACGAGCGTCTTTGCGACCCCCCCCCCCCCCCCCCCCCGGAACCTCCTCCCCCTTCTCCCACCCCTACTACACGCGGACGCACAAGCATCTTTCTGAATAACTGGGGGACCGACTTCGGTCTTCCACTGCTCGTGGGATGTTGTCGCTCATGCTGCGACGAACCCTGTCTGTCCCCTCAACTGGCTGTGTGTGTTAGAAGTGGCCCTACTGTGTCACAAATCGTTGTCTTTGGTGGAGGGCAGTAGCAGTAAGTCTCGCCCCAAATAGCAACATGGACAGAGTGTTAGGTCCAGTGACTGCGATGCAAAACTGACGAAACGGTCACAGACCAAACAACCACGGTCAGTGACGGTCGTGGTCGCTAGACGAACAGTTTTACGAACGTAGAATGGGACTGCCTTGCCCAATGTGCCTTTGTGGATATCACGGCACGCGATGTCCTCTTTGACCGTTTTAACCGTAAGGCTGTCAAGGAATTGCCAGAGGTGGACGATTCTGGCCTGTCGCATCAAGGCAAATGGCCTGAACGCTTACAGGGTCGCCTTGAAGGGTCCTTTTTCAGATCCCGCCATGCAGATCTTCGCAGATCTTTCAGGACAGGACAATTTTCTGCTGCGGTGGACAGTGTAGCCAGGTTACACTTCAACACCTCGGTGATCTTCAGGGACACTGTACTCCCTAGGGCTGGACTTGTTCATGAGCAGCAGGCTGCAGTGATGACGACCACCAACCAGTGCCAGTCCCCCTTTGGAGACTGTGTTGGTCCTTTCAGCTCTCACAGGGCTGCGGCAAAACAAGGGGGCTGCTTCCCAAGGGGACGGGTCACTATAAATAAATGTCCCGCTCACTGTTTTCCTGAAGAGGCTGGTGATTGCTACAACTTCTGAGGCTTCGTCATGACTAAGGGAGCGCAGTCTCATCGTCTTTGTCAGGTCCTCTTCACCATTTTCTGCTTGACTGAAAACAGCCTTATCATGAATGACAGTCAGATCACCCCACTGCCTCGCTGGGGCAATCCATCTTCTCCAGAGACCTGCCCTCTCTGCCCAACAGTGACTGTCCTCTTAGCAAGCGGATGCCATGTCTGGAATGCCCTCCGCGGCCGTGTCTGAATCCGTGATTAGTAAAAGATCATAGGAGAAGGGGCATCTCTTTTACCCATGAGTATCCTCCACTGTCGGAGCCTGCAACTTACGAGCAAAAGGCGGTTTCATCGGCAGGAGGTTCCAAATGTTTCCCTCAAGGATCTGTCATGGAGCCATTTCATCCCACTGTGGGATCTCTTTCTCTGCTGTGAATTTAGTTAGGAATGATGTGCTCGTATTCAAAACAAATTTATCTGATGAAGTTAAAACATTTGGGTTTGGGGTAAATATGTATTCATATAAAAAATATACTGTATATATATATTTATTTTACTCTTGAATTCTGCAGCTTTCCATTCCTTTGTTGGTTTTCAGTGTCAAAAGATGCGGGAGACGAAGGACCAATAGAAGGCTGAAACGGGCGGCAGCTGAAAACTCCCGCTTGAAACGAAAGGTTTTAGCCTTAAAAACCGTTTTAATTCGATTGCAAATGGAAATGCTGCTTTTTTGTGCTGCGCCTGTCGGACAATCTTGAAAAGGCCGAGTGCTCGTCGGTCAGCTAGTTTGTTCAAGAAGTTACTCATCAGTAAGTACTGCTTTTCTGTTGCTTTCCTTGACTCTCCACCTTTGTATTGTTTTTGTTTAGAGTTCACAGGTTTCGCGTAGTTTTTTAAGCATTCGTGGACCACTCCTCTGTCCCAAAAGCGCTTTTGAAATAGTTTTCTCCATTGACTTATGGCATATCATTCTCTTTGTATTTACACTTTCTATGTTCCATTTATGATAACTGGATAGATAAAATTTGTACAGAATTTTTTTTAATGTAAGCTGACGCTGAAAATAGTCAATATACAATCCTGAAAATATTTCATGTAAATGAAAACTTTTCATTACCTGTCCGAGAAAACTGTTATAATCCTTTTCGAAACAAACCTATTCATTCCTGTTGCCTGCATCTATGCCTATTGCTCTATGGATCATTGTATTCGAGGAGACACAGCTGACCACCTCTGTACTCTTTGGCGTCAAATAAAGACACACCACAATCCATAATTCTGCGGTGTTCTCACCACCAAGGATTCACAAAAGAATCCAACAGCACTTCCAAAGCAGCCAGCCAAGGGTAGTAAAAGAAAAAAAACGAAAGTGTGGAGAGGAAAAAAGTTGCTGAAAAACTAAAAAACATTATGCAAACAATATAAAATGTAGGGGACAATCATTGAGCCTATGCTTGAGGATCCATTCAAGAATGCAAGGGAGATCAAAAGATATGGAACAGTCTGAGTGGTCAGCTCTGCTGTTCAAGGACCCAAGCATTGTCAGCTGTCAGCGGCTAAGAATTGTGTAAAACAACCTTTACTTGGATCTCCTAAGAGATGCAGTCTCTCACTGATTGACCAAACAATATAATGCTGAACAATATATATATATATATATATATATATATAGATGAATATAACCAAAGAGCCTAAAATGATTTTAAAAGTGCTCGACCCCTTGGGGAGCAACATTTGTCAATGATGTTAAAAAGGAAGGTTAAAACTCAAGGTTAAAACTCGACAAATTTGTTTCTAGCGGCGTTGCGCTGTCATCAGGATGGTTTTTGTTTGCCCACCGCCGATGTTATATAGCGTGTGGGCTCACGTTTGCGGTTGTTTGCACGTGCGGGTTGGCTGCACGTGTTTTTTGGGGCTTTCAGGTTTTTGTTTTGGATGTGTTCACTAACAACGATTTCCATTTATGCCTGCAGTTGTTTACTATTTCGCGTAGTAGACTTTTACCCATCCATAGATGAGGAACTACTCTCCAAAGCCCTGAAGTTTGCCAGTAACCACACAGACATAACAGGGTCAGAAATGGAAATCATTCTCCACACCAAGAAAACATTACTACACAGCAGAAATGAAACCTGGATCAGGAAAACCAACAGAAACTCAACATTCGACGTAACCATGGGTTCATATGATGGTGCAGAAACATGTGAACTGGTCGGACTATTCATGCTGTCCAACATCAAGAAAAAACTCGGAAAACAAGTCGGACTGTACAGAGACGATGGCCTTGCTGCACTAACAAACAACCCAAGAACCATCGAAAACAAGAAGAAAGAACTATGCAAAATCTTCCAAAACCACAACTTAAAGATCACCATTGAAGCAAACAAAAAGGTAGTGAACTACTTAGACATAACACTGGATCTCAACAACCATATATATAAACCATACAAGAAACCCAACGATACACCTCTTTATGTACACACCAAAAGTAACCATCCACCATCTGTATTAAAGACCATACCCCATGGCATAAACAAGAGACTATCAAACCTTTCATGCAATGAGAGAGTGTTCAACAATGCAGCAGTGGAATACCAGGAGGCACTACAAACAAGTGGATACAATTACAAACTACAATACAACCCGGACAACAACACAAATAAAAGCAAGAAAAATAGGAAAAGAAAAATCATATGGTATAACCCCCCATACGACGGGAAACTCAAAACAAACATAGGGAAAGAATTCTTCAAAATCCTAGCAACTTCATTTCCAAAAGAGCACAAACTGTCCAAAATATTTAACAAAAACACTGTCAAACTATCGTACTCATGTATGCCCAACCTCAAAAACCTGATTGACGCATCCAACAAAATGAAAATCAACACAGCAAAGAAGGGTGAAGAAAGGAAATCTTGCAATTGCACGAGAAAGGAGCAGTGCCCACTAAACAATAAATGTCTCCACAACAACATTGTATACCAGGCTACTGTAACATCAGAAAATGAAAAAGAAACATACATAGGGATCACTGAAAACCACTTCAAAACCAGATATGCAAACCACAAACAGTCATTCAATAAAGAAAAATATAAAAACCAAACAGAACTGAGCAAATATATCTGGAAACTTAAAGACGCAAAAACAAGCTACAATATATCCTGGAAAATCATAAAAGAGCATCACCATACAGCAATGTTTCAAAAAGGTGCAACCTATGTTTAACTGAAAAATGGTTAATACTATGCAAACCACACTTAGCAACTTTAAACACCAAAACAGAAATAGTAAACAACTGCAGGCATAAATGGAAATCGTTGTTAGTGAACACATCCAAAACAAAAACCTGAAAGCCCCAAAAAACACGTGCAGCCAACCCGCACGTGCAAACAACCGCAAACGTGAGCCCACACGCTATATAACATCGGCGGTGGGCAAACAAAAACCATCCTGATGACAGCGCAACGCCGCTAGAAACAAATTTGTCGAGCTTTAACCTTGAGTTTTAACCTTCCTTTTTAACATCATTGACAGATATATATATATATATATATATATATATATATATATATAGAGAGAGAGAGAGAGAGAGAGAGAGAGAGAGAGACAGACAGACAGACAGACACAGACAGACAGACAGACAGACAGATGATCTGTTTGTAACACTGAGATGTCATGACAGCGTATATTTGTTTCTTTGGTCTTACTTATTTTGTAGAGTGACATTTTTTTCTTGTGCCAGTCGGACAGCCCTGAAAAGGCTCTGCGTGGTCAGCTAGGCTGCAATGACTGATACTGAAAACCTCCTGTCCAGCTGGTTCCCCTCACGTTTGTGTTTGCCCGTATGTGCCATTTTAAAACGATTTTTTGTTGTTGTTTTTAAGCTTTTTTTTAACTAAAGAAACAAACGAATTAGAACAGGTAACGCCCTAAATAGAATTCATCTTTATGAGACCAAAGGATGTCGGTTTTTGTTTTATTGTATAATATATATATTATATATATATATATATATATATATATATATATATATATATATATATATATATATATATATATATATAAATAAAGTTTCTCTGAGGAAGGCAAGATTGCCGAAACGTCAAGAAAAATACGTACAACTTGTTGTGTTGTCTGTCATCACTGTGATCGATATATATATATATATATATATATATATATATATATATATATATATATATATATATATTTAAGGAATAATATTATGTTTGTTGTTCAGGATCAGATTTGTTTTGCCCAGTCTAGTGACGGCCCTGAAAACGAGGTCCTACCTGTGTATTCGGCTGGGTTTTGATTTAACAGATAAGCAGGACCAAAGGGAAACTAAGAGAAAAAAAAGCAGCTCCTGATTATCACAAAATCTAAAGGGAATATCAAAAGGGAAACTTGAAAAATTAGCTCCAAAATTTATTATAACAAAGATAACGGAATGACATGGACTGAAAAATGGAACGTAGGGCTGGGAGTGGGAGAGGGGGAGGGGGCGGGGGGAGGGGGGCGGGGGGGGGGGGGATCATAAGATATTTTCAGTGCGACACTTTTTGCGCGTCCATTTCTAAGCTTTCTGTGTACCCTCCTAGTTCAGAGCTCAATGACACTGAGCACTGCTTTTCTTATTAAAAGCAGTGACATTTTGTGAAAGCAGCAAAGGCAAGCTGGCAAAAACTACTGCTCAACAGTTTACATTTGTTCGCATGAGTTTTGTTATAGACGCGGATGATCTCTTGGGAATTGTGACCATTTAACGTGTTTAAGCCGACGGATTTGCTCTTGCATGATATCTTGCGTCTTTGTACAAGTCGGTGAAATTCCACTTTGAATCGCATAGGTTTCGTTATGACTGAAGAAATTGCAACAGACAAAACTTGGGATGTGTCAACATTTTGGAAACTGGAACAGTTTATCACTTGTGTTTGGGTAACTTTTCGAGGCTGCTTCATTCAGACACCTCGTTCATCTTCTTCCATCCCTAGCAGGCAGTGTGAGGTCCTCTCCGCCTCCTCCGAATTCTGTGGCCAAAAGCCTCGCGATTAGCACCACTCGTTGACACTTCTTTCATGTTAAAATTCGTTTATTTATTTTTGCTTCAAATTCATGTGTGTAATAACAGTGGTAGAGGCAGTGGGTGAAATGGAAATTGTTGTTCTTGTAGTCAATACTGAATTGAGTTCCTTCTCTTGGATCGTGTGGGTTGTTTGGTGTTGCAGTCGAAGAGGACACGAAAAATTTCACATTCAATGACTCATGTCAAATGCAGAGTTCAAAAACATTTTCAGATTGGCAGCCGTTCCTAAATTGTAAAACGGGAACACCATTTTTTGTTTTGAAAGGAAAACTGGGTTTAGTGCAAATCTTTAAGAAGAATTAAAGTACACACGAACAAACAAATCGAAAGACTAAATAATGTGTTTTTGTCTTGTGATTCGTTCGTTTATGTTTAGCGGATACGATGCCGAATGTTTATCAAATGGTTTCGCCCGCAGTCGCCTTACTCTGAACCGATTTGTTTTAATACGATTCTAGTTGTTTTTCCAGTTCAATTTACAATGAAGCAAGTTCACCAAATGTATCCGATGGAAAACGGGTCTTGGTTTTCAGCGTAACGGCGACGAAGACGGATGGATGCGCTTCTGATGGCCCGATTGAGGAGGACCAAGACAGAAAACAGAAAGTTGAGGAAGCAGATTGCTGTCCTCACAAAATTAGAAACCAGAGCTCGACTGCTTTGGTTTTTATAGGGGGGGAAAAAGCTGTCAAAAGAATCATCTTGTGGGGATACTTTTGAGTTCCCCTGCAGCGAGTTTCTCAGACCAAGTTTTGTTTATATAGTGTCTTCCAACAGGTTAGTAAAAATTGTACAGAAAGAACTCCAGCTATCTCGGTCAGTTGAGCTTGTTTGTGGTAATGAAAAAAAAAAATATATGTGTATGTGTATATATATATATATATAATATATATATATATATATAAGTTAGCTGAATACCTATGTAATGTGGTACTACAATGCCAGGTTAACAATTCTTTCATCAGTATTACTTGGCAAAGACTTATGCTTTTAAAAGTATCAAAAATGAAAAACAGTGATTTATGAAACATAATAACAACACTTCACATGCTGTAAGAAGAAATCTCTATAATTACGTTACTTACTTCTAGTGCCTTTGTTAGATGTATTTAGGTCGCTCAAAACAGCTGATACCAGTGTAATCTTTGGCGTCAAATCAAGACACGCCACAGTACATAATCCTATGGTGTTCTCACCACCAAGTGTTAAAAAAAAAGAATCCAACTGCACCCCCAAAGCAGCCCGCGAAGGGTAGTAAATGAAACAAATCGAAAGTGTAGAGTGGAAACAAGTTGCTGAAAAACTAAAAACATTATCTAAACAGAATAAAATGTAGGGACAGTCTTTGAACTATGCTTGAGGATCAATTCAAGGATACAAGGGAAATAAACGCATATGGAACAGTCTGAGTGCTCAGCTCTGCTGTTCAACAACCCAATAGCTAGGCAGCTTAACGATATGATGGGGACCGACTGGACAAAAGTGTCAAACTTTGTGAGGCACTTCTGTAGGCGCTGCCCATTAACCTTTTGCTAGGCCCCATCAAATTTGACCCATGGGGCCTAGTCACGTGACGTCATAAACTTTTCCATAGCAATAACAGAGGAAAATACTGCATGTACGTGTCAAAGCAAGGTGTTTCAAATTTAAAGGCAACGTGATCAGTTAAATGAATAAGATCAGAAGAGGATACATTTCCAAACATTTTTAATCAGTACACATTCATTTTTACGACAAAACCCAAAAATAATGCCAAAAAATCGCGTCGCGACATGGATGGAACTTGTTTCCAGAGATCAGTAAACATGACAATTAGACATCAACTTATTTCCACAGACATGAGTGTTTATAACTGCTTATTCACCTTCATAAAACTTTCTTCACCATTACATTTTCAGGATTCTGCCAAACGTCCTCACTGGTAATTCTTGCATGTACATCGGCTACCACAGCTGGTCTGTGCATGTCCATTCGTCTGTTTGTCACAGCTGCACTTGCACCATCTTGTGCATGGCCATCCACCTTTCTTGCAACCACATCTGCTGCCACATCCTCTTGCACCCTTGCATGCGCATTTGACCAGTTCTCTGCAAGCTGCAGATGCTATCGGCAGTGTCGTCTAAAAAGGCAACCGAGCCTTGCTGTCCTTGTCCAGAGTCCAGCCCCATCCCTCCTGAGATGGTGCTTGCTGCTGGGGCTGGTCAGCAGTAGTCCAAATGCTTGCCTGGTAGACAGCACGGTTTGAATGCTGTAATAATGCTGCTTGTGTGGGAGGAAGGGCTTCCATCATCATCTTGTCTCTGTGACAAAACAGCTCTCTACGGGCCTCATCAACAGAGCTCGGCTGGCTTGTTTAGTCATACAAGACAACTGTGTAGCGTTCCAGCAATCTGAAGTGGTGGCTGTTAGCATCCAGGGCAATGAAGGGATTTTCTGCAATGAACTTGAAGGCCTCCGTCACTGCAGGACAACATTTCTATGCAGCCCATGCAGACAGATTTCCTTTGCCGAAAAAGGCAGACACTGTGTCACAGCCGTGAAGCTGTGGAAAGTGGGGAGGGCTGTAGACTTTTCCTCTCCATGAGCATGGGTGATAGCATTGATGAGAAAGTAGGTGAGATTCTTCCCTGTGCTGAAAGCAACCCAAACGTCTGCTGCTGGACACAATGCCTAAAGCTGGCGGAACTTTCCGGTGATGATGACGAACTATGCTAAGCGAACTATGCAGGTATAGGAGCCAGTCTGCAGTGCATCTTGCAGGTGTAGCAGTATCTTTGTGTCTGCTTCCTCGTGATCATTGTGTGGCATGTTGTGATCCGCTCCTGTGATCAAAACTTTCTGGCCTGATGTAATGACAACTACTTTTCCATTAGAAAACTGAGCTGTGGCAACTTTCTCTGACAGGAAAGCCAAGAGTTCTTGTTTGTTGTCAGAGTCTCTGAGAAAGTCTGGCCACTTTCCAGGGATCTTGTTTGGACCAGCAACTTTCCTCCTGATCCCTTTGCCTCTCTTCTCTCGTGCACTCTCTTTAATACTGCTGCTGCGATATGTGCCCCACATCACATCCACTCTGTCAGCACCTTCCAACTGGTTTCTGATGTACGGTAGGAAAACATAATTGGCATAATCTTCAAAGGTTGAGATTCCAGCAGTCAAGAGGAAGTGTAAAATGGCAGTGTCATCCAGAATCTTTGTGTCGAAAGTGCTAGGGGGTTCGAGCTGCTGTGACGCTGATGTCTGCTCTATAGAGGAACGTAGACCTGCATCAAGGTCTAGAACATCCAGTTCTCCATCTGAGCTTTCCGCCTCAGCCACATGCTGAAGACAAGCTGCCAAATCAGTGTCATCATCAAGGTCTTGTGTCTCAAGTGAACCTGGAGTGTCTGTATCAGGTGCTTGTACAAGGCACTTGAACAAGTCTGACTTCTTGCCAAGGCGCAGTTTCCCTCTGTCTGCAAAAGAAGGTGGGTATGGGTTATTTTCGTGCTGGAAAAAGGTACCCACATCTGTTTCTCTGTCTTGGGCCACAATGTACAGCTGTGAAAAAAGACTGACATCAGCCTTCAAAGTTGATACTTTGTCAGCTTGTTTAGATTTTTCCTTTGGTGTGGGACACCTGAAGAGTGGAGAGGAGTTCTTCTTGATAGGGTCATGAACTGCTCAGGTGCAGTCTATCAAAACTGACTTGTGGTAATCATCATACTGGCTCTTTCCAAGTTTTTCCACTGTGCGGACACTGTTGGTCACTGATTCGTTCATCACAAGTATCCAGCACCAACAGTTCTGCAATGTCATTCATGAAGGGATTACCCATATCACTGATAGTCTTTGCAAGGCTCAGAACTTGCCCTCTGAAGCTGTGTTGAGTTGATAGGCCTTCCTCATGGTGATAGTGCTTCTCGGACCCCACTGTATGACAACAGAGTGCCAACTTACTACTTTTTAATTCATCACTTCCATCTAACAGCGCTTTTTCCCAATTTTCGGAGTGCGAAACATGAAAAATTGCATTTTGGCACGTACATGCTGTCAGTATGACCTGTGCACATGGGGCCTAGCAAAAATTGGAAGTATTTTGCATGTAGGTAGCTAGGAAAAAAATATCAAATTTTTGTCCGGTCTGTCCCCATCTAGTCAAAAAATCGCCGTAAGCTGCCTAGCTACAAACATTGTCAGCGGCTATGAATTGTGCAGAACAACCTTTACTTTGATCTTCTAAGAGACGCAATCTCACACTGGTTGACCAAACAACAAAATGCTGAACAATTAAGTAGTGGGGGAAAAACAAGGACAGCCTAACAATTCTTCCATCATTATAGTAATGAATTGGCAGATGTAAACTTTAAAAGAAAAGAAAAAAAAAAGGGGGGGGGGGGGGGGGGGGAGTCCGAAGATGAAGAAAATGGGATCATGAAATTAAGAAAATATATCCTAAGTATGAAAACGCTTCAATAGCTGCATGAGGGAACCAGTGTCATCCCTCTCGAAGGCAGATCTATTTATATTGCCTGCTCCTATGCCTTTCGTCTGCTGGATATATATTTATGGTATTGAGATGTCATGGCAGTGTATGTTTGTTTCTTTGGTCTTACTTATTTTGTAGAGTGACATTTTTTTCTTGTGCCAGTCGGACAGCCCTGAAAAGGCTCTGCGTGGTCAGCTAGGCTGCAATGACGGATACTGAAAACCTCCTGTCCAGCTGGTTCCCCTCACGTTTGTGTCTGCCCATATATGCCATTTTAAAATGATTTTTTGTTTTTGTTTTTGCTGTATTTTTTTTTTTTTCAATGACTGCTTTTCTTTCTAGAGAAGACAAATGAAAAGTTGTAGGTAGCACTTTAAGTACAATTCATCTTTATGAGACCAAAGGATGTCGGTCTTTGTTTATTGGTTGTATGTACATTTAGGAATAATGTTATGTTTGTTGTCAGCCTCAGATTCTTGTTTTGAGGAACTTGGCTTTAGACATATTGTCACAGACTTGTTGAAACTTTTTTGTATTTTTAGATTCGTTTATTTTATTTTATGGATTTATTTATTTATATCATTTATCTTTGCTTCAAATTCATGTTAGTAGTAGCATTGGTAGCGGCATTGGGTAGTTCTTCTAACAGCATCTATTCCTTTTTAGTGGAAGGAATTGTGAAAGGTAATTTATTTGGATGCGTCATCTGTACATCGTTTTCACTGCTGTTGATCAGCATTGCGAAAACAGTACGCTTTACCTCGTTGTTAATGCATAGAATGTTACTTGGATATCATTTACGTACTACTCAAGAGCTCTGTGTTTGTACTCTGTACTTACGTAGCTTTACTGATTGAACGTACACCCAGCCTACGGTATTCATACAGCAGTAACTTAGAACATGATCGGGAGAGGTAGTAGAGGATAAGCTTCTTTCTTTTTTTAACTTCTGTCCAAATCGGTTCATGAATGAAATTAAGATCGTTTTATTTGTAGTCAACCGAATTGAGTTTTCTCTTAGATGTTTTTGTTTTGTGTTGCAGTCGGAAAAGATAATGACGCGAATAATGTCGCATTCATAAGAACCGCCAAAACTGCACATGATTCCAAATATGTAGCTGTCTTAATTCAGGAAACAGTAATTTCAAAGTTCTTAATTTTTGAAGTGAAATCCTGTCGTTTCTTAGAGAATTTTCATAACATGTTAATGATCTGCTGTTGATCGGAGTTGCGAATTATGTGCAGTGTCTGTATTCACAACAAATGTATCCAATTGAAAAAAAAAAAGTAGAATCATTCGGGTGTTGGATTAATACATGTTTTTTTGTTGTTGTTTTTTACATTTGAATTCCTCAGCTTTCTATTTCTCTGTTGGTTTTCAGCGTCATGGAGAATCGAGAGACGAAGATTGAAGAAAAAAAGGCTAACGGGCGGCAAGACAAAACCTTAAATTGAAACGGAAACTTGCAACTCTATGAACACGATTACTTGTTTATTACATATAACTAAAAGACTAAATTCTTACTGGTTAGAAACTTCCCCTTGTCTGTTGAACAAGTCAAGCTCATAGCTATGTGGCTGAAATTGAATAATTACATACAACTGGTACATTTCAATCTTAGTTATAAGTTTCACGTTTGTAACTTTCCCTTGTCTGTCACCCTCTTTGGTTGAGCTTGTCTCAGTGTGTGTGTGTGTGTGTGTGTGTGTGCTTTCGTAATCTATATACGTTCAAGATGAAAGCTCATGCGTGCTCGAAACCATACTTTATGTGCCAATTGAAGATTTGTCATTGCCTCTTTTAATCTCTGAATAAATCAAAATGAATTGCGTTTGTTTCGTAGTTTGTTCCGTGTTTCGTTAGCTGGCTCAGTTCCAGCTTGGACAAGCTGAATCTAGCCAGAACCTAGATGGGCCCTAGGTGGGTCCTAGGAGCCTTGCTCTCCTTTCAATTCAGGTTTTTTTTTATCAAGTGGATTATGTCCCTTCCATAACTAAATCAACTTGCTCACAGGCTTCTTTTGCAAGTACAATAAAGCTTCACTTCAAACTTGCTCCTGTGTTACCGTTTTTGTTTTCTTGTCAATGTATTAAAAAGTACAAAATAATTTGAAAAAGAAAATAATTGGAGTAAAACTTTGCAATGACTACACACAGAGCGTTTCCATTGTTGAAAATGATATCCAGGTAAAGGTGTATGCATTCCAAAATCGGGTCAAACTGTCTTATTTTGTAATACTGTTTAACAGGAAAAATTTAGCTTCTAATAAAAAAAAATACCTTTCAGAACACCATGTTATTATGTTACGACTTCTGATGGCACTATTGATGTAATGTGAAAATGGAACAAAATTTGTCTCTTAAATGATGGGAAAATTTTGTTAAGATTTCACAATATGTTTAAACTGAAAAAGGCTTTAAATTCCTTAGTCTCTAAAGCCAAATGGACTTTGAGGCAGTAAACTGTCCAGGGTTAACCTTGTGCGGGGCATAGCCAGTTAGGTGTTGAAACCCACGCCTGTCCCTCGGCAGCCTTCAGTCTTCCATGGCCTGAATCACAATACCCATGTACTGCTGAGTGGAGCTTTAAAACCAAATGCTTTGAACTCTTCGCTGTTAGCGCAGAAGGCAAATACTCTAACCATTAATTGGTCCCACAGTTCCCACAAATAAACATGCCATAAAAAACAGAAGCCTTTAACTTCCAGCAATTAGAACGGTTCTGTTTATCATGGCCAAACAGTACATCAGCTTTGGCATTTGAAGCTCATGAAAACACAAATGGAATCATTGAGCCGCCAGACGAAGGAACGGATTACAACACAGATACTACGCGTTTCGACCCATTGGGTCTTCTTCAGACAGGACAAACACCATTCAAAACAATGGAAACAAAGGTCGAACCAACAGCCTTTCATCACTTTGGTCTACGTGCAGACTGTGGGGTCCTACACCTACACCACAGTTTGCACAGAGATCGGATAAGCGACTTTGTTCGCTCGTCCTTTGTTTTCATTGTTTTTTACATGCCATTTCTCTTGCTTTTATGTTGCGACTTCCGCATTCAGTATCCCGCCTGCAAATCATGTGAAGCCCAGTTTCAAACATCTTGGAGGTCTACTTAAAGAGATGGACGATAGTTTGCTGAAATGTTGCAACCTGCATGCAGTATGAGATCCATTTCACGAACAATATTGTCGAAAGACACCCCGCCCTCTCCCTCCAACATACACACGAACGCGCGCGTGCGTATGAATCCACACTTTCGATTGTGTATTCATCAAAAAAAACAATCTGTGGACGAAAAACTGTGACGTCACAACTTGGCCACAAGCGTGTTCTTTGTTAATACGGGTACGCCAAAGCAAGACGAAAGCGAGTGAAATATGCGTATGAAAGGTGCTAAAACAAACTGGCAAATTACAGTGCAGTGCGGTTGTTTTTAGCGCGAAGACGTCGGTGGAGGTGTGCGCGTGTGTGTGTGTGTGTGCGTGTGTGTGTGTGCGCGCGCGTGTCTCTGTGTGTGTGTGTGTGTTTGTGTGTGTGAGAGAGAGCGAGAGAGAGAGAGAGTTCACATCCATCATGCAGAAATCAAGAAAATCTTTGCTCGTAGTGAATTTTACCTTTGTTTAGCGCTTCTTTGCATTATGTTAGAGGACAACGCGAGTGTGTATGTAAGCGGTGGTGGTGTCGGTAGGCGCGTCCGTGTGTATGTATGCTCTTGTTCCAGTGTTTGTATGCATGTGATAGAGCGAAAACAGGATAAAACGACGGAAAGCATGCATGTGTTTAGCATCTGCTACGATTGTATATTTGGTTTGGGATGTTGGTGGTGGCAGTGCGCGCGCTTCTTTGGAGAGAAAAAGTGTAGGGGTGGGTATGACGAGTGTCTGAGTTTATGTTCGTTGTATTCAAAGTTGCACACCATACAACCATACGCATTATAGACAAACGATTTTCTTCCTCACCTTTTTATTTTTTCAGAAAAAACGAATGATACCGTCATCAGCAACCTCAAAAAACGCATCATGGTGAGAGCACCCATGTGCATTCCATTACAAATATTTACACATGCATCTTCTCTCTCATCCCTCTCCACACTCACGAGTCATTTGATTAAATACAAAAATGCCGTTTCACAAATATGTGCACACACGCGCTACAAACTCCTGCACACACACACATGCGCACTCACGCGATCACAAAGTCCATTGAACAATACTTGGTCTTTTAACAACAACAAAAAAAACGTCTTAGGATGTTGGCAGCGACTCAACTGGTCGAAGGGAGACAGGTAGGTAGTTTAATGTTACCTGTCAAAGACAGACACGACAGACAGAGACAGAGAGGGAGATTTTCTGCCAAAAAGTCGGAGAAAAAAAAAAACTGGGTGACAGAGAAAAAAGCTGGCATCCAGAGAGAGAGAGATAGATGGGGAGGTACAAACCCCCTCCTTCCCCACACCACCTCCCCTTTTTAAAACCAAAGATGTATTAATACATACACTTACACTTTTTCCCCCATCCAATGACATCACAACAGGTACAGCGTAAAACAGGGCATCACAAAAATAAGAAAATCACACGAAATTGAAAAAAAAAAGAAAAGGGGAAAAAAGGGCATCACCAAAAAATTTTGTTGCATAAATAATTAAAAAAATATATAAACAAAGCACACAGAAATAATCAAAAAAGAAAGAAAATGGAAAAGAGGAGCACCGGACTACTGTGAGTAGTCAACGGGGGAGGGGGGGGAGAAGACAGGGTACTGGTGATGCATACAAGTATGTCTGTTTGCAAGAACAGAACACTGTCAAACGACTGAAACAAAAATGCTGTGACTGAACATCACAGTTTCCTTAACATTACAGTTTATACGTCTGACAATCGGTCTGTGACGAACAGACTTCTTGTTCATATGTACAGGAAAAATGCACACACAGATCATACGACTCTACCCCTCCCCTTACTTGTCCTCCCGCTCTCAGCTCTATTTCACATATATTCCAATTCACTTAATACTTTACAACTTCAAAACAAAAACATAACACATTGTACAAGATCAATTTCCTTAGGACATACCAGAAGCCCAGAGGCACGACGTAAGGAAAACAACAACAGGCTCATTTGTCTGAGCATGCATGGCTTACCAAATTAACGGTAGAATTCACGGTGCCGGCGCATCACCAAATCCACGGTTACAAAAACGTGGCAGATCACAAGAAAAACAAGGACAAGCACATGTTTATTGCCAATGAAATGTGCATAACGAATCACAAATACAGAATTTTTACAGTCCTACATAGTAGATACCGAGTCCCATAAACATTATGCACATGAACACCTTCAGTACTCTGCACACTGAAGTTTACGATTTCAATTATAATAATAATGTCATGTGACAGGAAAGGAACGAAAATTAAAAAAGAAAGAAGCTCCACTGACAAACATCAAACGAAAGGTGCGTGTACTCCATTAAAATTGTGATTTTTTATCGATTATTGGTATAACATGTATTATTTCAACTGTTCCTCCTCAAGATTCCTAACCCATAGTAAACCTAACTGCTAAACAATGTACTGTCCTTGTTAACCTCAGACTCGCCGGTCAGGTCAATTGGACATCAGGATTTGCACCACTGTCCGCCCGTCTCCTACCAAGGAATGAACTGGAGGACACGGTCAAGTAGGCCCGCGTCCTCGCCATTAAGGTCACAGATTGATTACCAACAGTATTTGACACCCAAACGACTGCCACTGTCAACACAGTCACTGGTCCTGAATGATCATCCCCGCTGGAAAACGGGGACTCCATGTTAACAATGGAATGTCGCTTCTGTTTCCTCATCTTGTATACGAAAGCAGTACTAGATAGGAAGAACAAGTAACCAAGAGTTGGACATGTCAAATACGTTCAAGCCAAACGGGGAGTATGAGGAAGAAAAACATTCTTGGCGCCCTATGCAGTAAGCTTACTATGTTGCCCCTCTGCGACAGTTAAGTTATAGGAAGGTCAAAAGCCCGAATCCTTTAAGTATGGGGTGGGTGGGAAGCTACAATGAAGATCCCTGGAACTGTCAGCTCTGGTCATACGGGTAAAGTATGTTAAGTTAAAAAAAAAGCCGAAAGGATTTCTCGTAGAACCGGAGAACTACATTCAGAGGGCTGCGTGAGGTTGTGATTGCTGGAAAGCGGCAATCGCTCAAACCACATCAGCCCTGAGGCCAAGGTCGGTGGCACCAACCCGAGCATGGGATCATGTTGGTGAACCGCCTGGAGATTGTGCCCACGAAAACGTCTTTACTATCAAGTTTGAGGAATAAACAATAAACAAGTAGGGTAACTCTTGCTCCCACAAGAAAAGGTAACTCGGAGTAACGTTTATTCAAGACTGGCACAGCCTTTTAAACCTTGAATAAAGTCAGACAAATACAAAGACGAACAATCTAATAGTGGGAGGAAAGTTTGAGGGGGTTGAGGCAGCAGCGTCAAGAGACGCTCCCGGGTCAGGACTGTCCCAATGACAGCGCAGGCACTTCGAAGAGCAAAGGTTCATATCCATCCAGCCCACCCCACATCGACCACTCTTCCCGCCCATGAACATTGCAGCAGACAGCCTCTAGAGGGAAGAGGAAGAAGCGTCCAGCTGCTGCTTTCTAGCCAAAGGCCTCCCAGGAAGCTACTCTCAGAACAGCCCAATCCCCTTGCCGAGAGGCTTGATGGAACCCCTTTCTCATCTCGGACTTCCTTCGGTAACTAACGTTCGAGCCAATTTCCTACGTTTCTTTCGGGCCCCTCTCTTACAAGACCACTTTCTTCTCACTCTCGCTTATGTGCGGCGTCAGAGTAAGATTCGCGGTCTCGCAGTGACCCCTGCTGGAGACATCGCCTTCCCCCCAGAACAAGTCCGTCATCCCGCGATTCCAGCCAGGATTTCTCGCAAACCACCAGGCGCCGGGCACTTGTTCACCTGCCCTCATCTTTGTTATGATAAATTTTGGAGCTGATTTTTTTTTTCAAGTTTTCCTTTTGGTTATTCCGTTTAACTTTAAGATGAGCAGGGGGTGCTTCTTCCCCTGAGTTTCTTTTTGGCACTACTAGTCTAAATTGCTAATTCATCAAAACCCAGGCGAATACACAGGTAGGGCCTCTTTTCAGGGCTGTCACCAGACTGGGGCAAAATAAATCCGATTCTGAACAAACGTAACATTATTCCGAAATGTACATCCAAGAAATAACGACCGACATCCTTTGGTCACATACAGGTAAGTTCTACTTAAAGCGCTACCTACTTCATTTCATTTGTCTTCTCTAGAAAGGAAAACAATCACTGAAAAAAAACAAAGTATAGCAAAAAAAATCATTTTAAAATGGCATACAAACTTGAGGGGAACCAGCTGGACAGGGGGTTTTCAGTATCAGTCATTGCAGCCTAGCTGACCACACAGAGCCTTTTCAGGGCCGTCCGACTGGCGTAAGAATAAAAAATGTCACTCTACAAAATAAGACCAAAGAAACAAACATACGCTGTCATGACATCTCAATAACACACACACACACACACACACACACACACACATATATATATATATACATATATATATATATATATATATATATATAATATATATATATATATATATATATATATATATATATATTTCAATTATAAACAAAGCTTGCTTTTATGTCTTAGATTGAAGAAGTAGTCATTACAACACCAAGCTGCTCTGTAAGCTGCTGGAATGGTGCACGGTTACTGATCCTTGGAATCTATTAGTTTCTTATGTTATATATATATAACCATACAAGCAGACTCAAATGGATTGCTAGAGTCCACACCGGACAGTGTGCACAATTTTCACCAACTTATTTCCAGATACAAAAAAAAAAAACAACAGAGAAAAAGAAAGCTGCCTTGATATATATTTTTAAGGAAAGATAGAAGAACGATCTACAAAGGCTGTAAACTAAAAGACGGATAGGAGCACGGTCTACAAAGGCTGTAAACTATATAAAAAAAAAAAAAAAAAACGAATTAAACGGAAGAAAAAGCAGATGACAAGAGAAGAACAGAAATGGGGAATTACCATTGGGGAACACAGCAGGGGGAACTCCAGCAGGGGAACTCAAAAGCATCCCCACAAGATAATTCTTCTGAATGTTTTTTTTTTCCTATAAAACCAGAGCAGTCGAGCTCTGGTTTCCAATTTCGTGAGGAGAGCAATTTGCTTCCTCAACTTTTTGTTTTCTGCCTTGGCCCTCCTCAATCGCGCCATCTGAAGGCACGTCCGCCTTGGTCGTCGGTACGCTGAAAACCAACAAGAACCAAAACCCGTTTTCCATCAGACACATTTGGAGAACTACATCATGCTAAACTGAACTGCAAACTGGAAAAAATAAGAACCATGTATCACAATAATGTACTATAAACAAATCGGTTCCAAAGTAAGGCGACTGCAGACGGAATCCTGAACAATTTTTTTTTTAATTGGTATCGTATCCGCTAAACATGAACAAACGAATCACAAGACAAAAAAACTTATTTTTTTGTCTTGCGATTTGTTTGTTCGTGTGTATTTCAATTCTTCTTAAAGATTTGAACTTACGAATTAGGTGCGGCTACCAATCTGAAAATGTTTTATAAACTCTGCAGTGGACATGAATCAATTGAATGTGACATTTTTCGCGTCATTATCCTCTTCCACTGCAACACAGAACAACCCACACGATCCAAGAGAAGGAACTCAATATTCAGTATTGACTACACGAATAACAATTTTCATTTCACCCTCTGCCTCTACCACTGTTACCACTAACATGAATTATAAACATAAATAAATAAATAAATAAATAAAACGATTTTAACACGAAAGAAGTGTCCTTAAGTTGGCCACAGAATTCCGAGGAGGCAGAAGTGACCTTACACTGCCTGCTAGGGATGGAAGAAGGTGAACGAGGTGTCTGAATGAAGCAGCCTCGAAAATTTACCTAAACAACAAAGTGATGAACCGTTCCAGCTTCCAAAATGTTGACACATCCAAAGTTTTGTCTGTTGCAATTTCTTCAGTCATAACAAACTTACCTACAGATACGATTCAAAGTGGAATTTCACCGACTGGTACAAAGACGCAAGATACCATGCAAGAGCAAGAGCACATCCGTCGGCCTAAACACGTTAAATGGTCACAATTCCCAGAGATCACCCGCGTCTATAACAAAATTCATGCGAACAAATGCAAACTGTTGAGCAGTAATTTTTGCCAGCTTGCCTTTGCTGCTTTCACAAAATGTCACTGCTTTTAATAAGAAAAGCAGTGCTCAGTGTCATTCAGCTCTGAAGCGCAAAAGGTTGTCACACCGAAGAATATTTTATGACACCCCGCCCCATCCTTCAGTTCATGTTATTCCCTCTTTGTTACAAAAAAAATTTGGAACTGATTTTACCAGTTTCCCTTTCGGCTATTGAAGTATTCCCTTTAAACTTTGTGATGATCAGGAACTGCTCGTTTCTTTCTCTTTTCGAGTTTCCCTTTGGGCCTACTAATCTGCTAAATCAAAGCCCAGCCGAATACACAGGTAGGGCCTCGGCCTCTTTTCAGGGCCATCACTAGACTGGGGCAAAACAAATCTAGTTCCTGAACAACAAACGTAACATTATTCTTAAATGTACATTAAAAAAACCATCCTTTGGTCTCATAAAGATGAATTCTATTTAGGGCGTTACCTGCTCCATTTCGTTTGTCTCCTCTAGTACAAAAAAAATCCTTAAAAACAATTTAAAAAATCATTTTAAAATAGCATATATGGGCAGAAACAAACGTGAGGGGAACCAGCTGGACGGGAGGTTTTCAGTATCATCTAAGACGATTGATACGGAGTTTATTAGTGTATTTATATATATATATATATATAATTATATATATATATATATATATATAATATACACATACAATAAACTGATAAATTCCAAGGATTCATTCCAAGAACTGGCCCTCAGCACTTGTCTTAAGGTTGTCTTTTATATTTTCTACTTTTCACAAGAAAATGTAGCTTGTTTTGCTCTTTCATGATTTTGTTTTGCTTCTTAGGTGGCACCTTTGGTTGGTGTTTTGAAAACTCAAACATACTACGGTATTGCAACACCAGCCTTTTTCTGGGATAGCATTATTGTTAAAACCGAAAAGGCAGAAGAGTCAACTTACCACTTTCCGCGGTCACCGAGGAGAACCAATCAGGTTTCGAAATACCAGTATCTGACTAGAAGTTTTATGTTAGTGAGTTTTCTCCCCATTGGAGAATGTCTCCCCCTTGGAGACTATAAGCTTGCTGAAGGCTCATTTTGAAAAGCATGAAGTTCTCTTTCACCCACTCAAGCACATACTGTTAGTTACGCAGAATTACCTACCACTGCAGATATGAATGCTTACCTCCTCCTATTTCTTCAATCCAAGACATATAAGAGCAATCTTTGTTTATAATTGAATATGTATATATATACACATATATACGCTAAGAGAGGTCAGTTAGGGTCCACTCTGAGCAGTGTATACAATTTTCACTACCTAATTTCATTAGATAAAAAATGCCACTCTGAGCAGTGTATACAATTTTCACTACCTAATTTCATTAGATAAAAAATGATAAGACAGGACAGTGTGCACAAATTTCACTACCAATTTCTATAGATTAAAGATAGAAAAACGACAAAGCTAGCATGTCATAAATTATCGGAGAAAACGCATTTTCAGGAAAAGGACAGAATAATGGTCCACGAAGGCCTAAACAAAAATTTAAAAAAAACTAAACTCTACTCCCCCCCCCCCCCCCCCTTTACCTTCTTAAAAAAAAAACAAGATGCGAAGCATATAAACGTACTCCCAGTTTTCCAAACCGCTTATAAATCGGCCCAGTGCTTTGTGAGATAAGAAATAAAAGCAAAATAACGGTTTTAACGGATATTTAACCGATGTACACTTTTGAAACTGGTATTTTAGTCCTCACTGGGCTAAAAAGCCTGTGTACATACCAAATTTCATCCAAATCGGACAACATGTCAAGAATAACGGTTTTTAACGGTCAGATTTTGAAACACTACATGGAAGTGCCATTTGTGTGTGATGACCTTTCTACATACAAAATTTCATTAAAACCCACCAATATAATAAAAAATAACGGTTTTACGGTTATATAACCGATATACACTTTTGAAACCGGTATCTTAGTCCTCACTGGGCTAAAGCCTGTCTACTCATCAAATTTCATCCAAATCGGACAATATGTCAAGAATAACGGTTTTTAACGGTCAGATTCTGAAACACTACATGGAAGTGCCATTTGTGTGTGATAACCTTTCTATATACAAAATTTCATTAAAACCCACCAATATATATAAAAAAATAACGGCAAAATAACGGTTTAACGGTTATACCGATATACACTTTTGAAACCGGTATTTTAGTCCTCACTGGGCTAAAGCCTGTGTACATATCAAATTTCATCCAAATTGGACAATATGTGAAGAATAACGGTTTTTAACGGTCAAATTTTAAAACACTATATAGAAGTGCCATTTGTGTGTGATAACCTTTCTATATACCAAATTTCATTAAAATCCACCTATTTATAAGAAATAACGACAGAACAACGGTTTTTAACGGTTGTTTAATCCATTTTCAGCATTACATCACATACATACGGACAGAGGCTCCGATTTGTCACAAGATCATCCAAACCGCTTATAAATTGGCCAAGTGTTTTCTGAGATATTCCATAAAGAAGAAAAACCGTTACAGGCCGTTACAACCGTTAGTAACGGCTATAACGGGGCAAACTAAAATATCAGGCATCATCCGTGACCCATAATGAACATACCTGCTAATTTTCATAAAGGTCGGCCAAGTACTTTCTGAGATATTCCATAAAGAAGAAAAACCGTTACAGCCGTTAGTAACGGTTATAACGGTAAACTAAAACATCGGGCATTATTCGTGACCCATAATGAACATACCTACAAATTTTCAGAAAGATCGGCCAAGTACTTTCTGAGGTATTCCATAAAGAAGAAAAACCGTTACAGGCCGTTACAGCCGTTTGTAACGGCTATAACGAGGTAAACTGAAACATCGGGCATCATCCGTGACCCATAATGAACGTAACTGCTCATTTTTACAAAGATCGGCCAAGTACTTTCGGAGATATTCCGTAAAGAAGAAAAACCGTTACAGGCCGTTACAGCCGTTAGTAACGGCTATAGCGGTAAACTAAAACATCGGGCATCATCCGTGGCCCATAATGAACATACCTACAAATTTTCAGAAAGATCGGCCCAGTAGTTTTGTCTGGAGCGAGTGGAACACATTTTGACCACGGACACACACACACACACACACACACACACACACACACACACACACACACACACACACACACACAGCATTTCTTCGTTCCCATTCTAAAGTACTCTCCCTGCTCTATAAGAACTGGGAGTACAAAAAGTCAAGGAGAGCAACAGGGGAAGTTACCGACAAGTAACTTCCTAAAGGCTGAGGCCTCCCAGCTCTATTCTGAAGGACAATAATATTGTCCATAGAGCTGCAATTTTTCGTTTTAATTTTTTATTTTCTCTTTGGGCCCGTCGCAGTCTTCTCTTGGCTCTTCCTCTTCTGACTCTCCTCGACACTGAAAACCAACAAAGGAATGAAAGCTGTGGAATTCAAAAATATATATATATATTTACCCAAAACCAAATGAAAAACTGATATTGCAGTTTCATCCATTCAGAACGCCTGCATATGTGGAAATGTTTCAAACTTTGCAGTTCAAATGAATGACATTTTTCAGGCTGTTATCCTCTTCGAATGCAACACAAACCAATCCACACCTATACTACCTAAGAGAAGAGACTCAATTCAGTACTAACTGCAAGAACAATTTCCATTTTACTTAAGCTTAGTTCACACTATGGAAACCGGCCTGGAAACAGCCCCAATTTCTTGTCGGTAACCGAAATCTGCACAGAGAAAACTCACATTACCCCCTTCAACAAACTGCATTACCTCTATCGATATTCCCGATGGATTTGCCAAGCCTGTTTCCTTCCATCTCAGTCTGCAAAAGTTGTTTGGAAATACAGGCCGAGAAGAAACTAGACACTGACGCCACCGAGTTTCCATATCGTTTCCAAAGTGTGAACAGGTGGGCAACAAAGTTTTTGTACACGAGACTGACTGAAATTGACCCCCCCCCCCAAAAAAAAGAAAGGCGAAAATAGCAGGGAAGTCCGTGCAAAACGCACGCACAGCGTGAATGGCGCGAAAAGAGCAAAAAAGGGGAGGAGCTTCGCAGTTTCTGTATAATTTCGTCGAGCGTTCACATTGTCGACAGAAACTCCAGTCACATTTATTTATAGACGGTTTCCAAAGCAGTTTCTTTAATGCGCAGACTGCCAGAGTTTCCCACAGTTTCCATAGTGTGAACCTAGCATTATGAACGACTTGTTCATAAGACAAAAAAAAAAAAAGCCAAGGCCTCATTATCCTCCGGATCATGTTCTAAGTTATTGTATGAATACTGCAGGGTTGGGTATTCAGTCAAGAAAACCACGTAACTACGGCATATACACAGTGCTCTTGGACCGTTAATAATTATATCCAAGTAACATTCTATGCATTAAAAAAGAGGAAAAGCGTGATTTTGCAATGCCGATAGATTGCCATAAGAACGAAAGTACAGAGCACGCATTGATTAAACTTACCTTTCAAAATTCCTTGCAATATTAAGGAATAATTATTAGTACTATTACAAATACCCACTGCCTCTACCACTGCTACAACCAATATGAATTTCAACCAAAAATGAACAAATACAATACATAACATTTAACCATGAAAAAAAGTTTCAACCAAGTACATGACTATGTCTAAACAAATTTGAAATGTTAGTTAAAATGCACCGCCAAAAATACGTAGACAAACGAATAACAAGATTTTGTCTTGCGATTCGTTTGGCTACGTTTTGTGGCGGTGCATTATCATTTGGCTACGTTTTGTGGCGGTGCATTATCATTTGGCTACGTTTTGTGGCGGTGCATTATCATTTGGCTACGTTTTGTGGCGGTGCATTATCATTTGGCTACGTTTTGTGGCGGTGCATTATCATTTGGCTACGTTTTGTGGCGGTGCATTATCATTTGGCTACGTTTTGTGGCGGTGCATTATCATTTGGCTACGTTTTGTGCGGTGCATTATCATTTGGCTACGTTTTGTGGGCGGTGCATTATCATTAACATTTCAGATTTTGATTTGATTTCCGCCGGCAGTCGCCTTACTTTGCAACTAGATCTGTATGTCTAAAGCCAAGTTCCTCAGAACAAGAATCCGGGGCTGTTACTTCTTCAATCAAGCCGCCTTCCCCCCCCCCCCCCCCCCTCCACCCTCTCCTTACCTAACCTCCCCCCCCCCCCCCCCAACTTTTCTTTTCTTCTTTCTTTTCAAGCAAGACCATTCAGTTTATCATTACCCAATCAACCTAAGCATGTGAAGCTCCGTTTACAATTAAAAAGAAAATAGAAGTTTTTCGTACACTCCCTGTCTGGCTGAATATTCTTATGTCAAACTTTAGCAAGCTACGGTTGTAGCAATAACCGTCCCCTCCCCCCCCCCCCTCTCTCTCTCTCTCTCTCTCTCTCTCTCTCTCTCTCTCTCTCTCTATATATATAATATATATATATATATATATAAAATCTTTTTTAAGGTGTAACCAACAAAACTACAATCACCTACACACATCACATAGAGACTAGCATACATTCAAACCTAAATACCAACATTTACACTCTTCAGATTACTGTATGGCATGACATTTCTCCGCCCATCAGTCAAAAGAAAAAAATGCAAATACTGATGTTGTTACAACAAGTCTGTATAATAATAATAATAATAAAATGTATACAGTTGGTTTTTCCATGTCCCACTATGCGCGACTTTGATTGAGCCCTACTATATACACTTGATGTCTCTGTCACTATTGTTAACACTCAGGCGTTGAAAACGTAGACACAATCTTGAAAATACGGATATTTGTATCGGAGCTGCTGTGTACTATACTTCACAGTACCCGTCTATTCCGGTGACATGCATGTGTTCACTGTTGAAACTCAAATTCAGGCTTGCAGACTACCCCTTACAATATGTGCTAAACACTTTTTGATACATCTATCTACTTGTACAAATATGATATAAGGTCTGAAGGATGGCTAGGTTGCCTCGGGAGATCCATCAGGGTGGACACGGTGGGAGAAAGGTACACTGGTCTATGTCTAAAACCCAGGAAGATAAGTAGTCCGAAAGATGCTTGCGTGCCTGGGCCGTTCATCTACGCTTACATTCAATGTTTCATAATGCTTTATCCTGGCGTCTACCAGGTCTGAGCGATGTAGACACCTGCAGTGCTGGTCAGGAAATTTGAGCAACACTCTTCCAAGACGCATCCATCAAGTGGATAAAACTCGACTGTGTGGCCCCAGTCTTGCCAAACGAGCCGCGACGCAAGCTCAGTTCTGGGTAAGAATGAAAGCCAGTCAGGGCTGAAAAACAAATCCCACAAATAATTGGCTTTGATGAGAGCCAAACCCACGGACCTCCCAACTGGGGAGTCAGCGATGCTAACCACTTGGCCACGGAGCCTGGTGATTATGTCCTGGTCAAGTTCGATCAGATCAGGCACCACATCCACCAACGAAAACTGTTCAGCAGTGCAGCTACAGCATCTTGTGGTGGGTTGCTTCGTGACAACTGACCGACTGACCTGGCTCCCTCTGAATAGCTGTGCCACGTCTTTAACAAGGGGAAGCCTTGGGTGGGGCCGTCCATGTCCAAGGAGCCAGAATCGAGTTCCATATGGATAGTAGTAGTACCACAGAACATTCAGAAACAAGCCAAAACCATGAGAAAAAAATGGAATGCAAAAATTTCTTGAAATAACAAAAATTGTTAAACGGTTTTTGTTTTTTCTTATGATCATTTATAGGATGTCTTGATTTATCTCTGAAAAAAAAATCATGTTCATCCGACACACGTCACGTAATATTGAGCAAAACCAAAACACACACTAAAATGTAGATTCAGGGATGGCACGGTTTTTTTTCCAATAGTTTATGATCCTACTGCATGTGCTCAATATCCCCATCACCCACCCACCCCAAACACACCCCCATCCACACACTCTCCCGCCCGTCCACACACACACACACACACGCACACACACTCAAAACACATTTGGAGCACTGTAAAATGCGACAGAGAACAGTGGTGAATATCACACACACACACACACACACACACACACACACACACACACAAACTCACACATTTGGAGCGCTGTAAAATGTGACAGAGAACAGTGGTGTATATAACACACAAACTCGCCACACTTGCGAGCACTGTAAAATGTGATGGAGAACAGTCTTGACATGTATTTCTAAGGGACAGAGACAAGACGAAGCAAAGCCTAGATGTAGTAAAACGATTTCATAATGTAACTTTTGTTGTTGTTATTTTTTTCCTGTGCACGGTAGCGAAGGCAACCACCTGTTTTCTGCGCAGGGTAGTGAAGGCAACCACCTGTTTGCTGCGCAGGGTAGTGAAGGCAACCACCTGTTTTCTGCGCAGGGTAGTGAAGGCAACCACCTGTTTTCTGCGCAGGGTAGTGAAGGCAACCACCTGTTTGCTGCGCAGGGTAGTGAAGGCAACCACCTGTTTTCTGCGCAGGGTAGTGAAGGCAACCACCTGTTTTCTGCGCAGGGTAGTGAAGGCAACCACCTGTTTTCTGCGCAGAGTAGTGAAGGCAACCACCTGTTTTCTTCGCAGGTAGTGAAGGCAACCACCTGTTTTCTGCGCAGGGTAGTGAAGGCAACCACCTGTTTTCTGCGCAGGGTAGTGAAGGCAACCACCTGTTTCTGCGCAGGGTAGTGAAGGCAACCACCTGTTTTCTGCGCAGGGTACTGAAGGCAACCACCTGTTTTCTGCGCAGGGTAGTGAAGGCAACCACCTGTTTTCTGCGCAGGGTAGTGAAGGCAACCACCTGTTTTCTGCGCAGGGTAGTGAAGGCGGGCCCGTGAATGCAACCACCTATTTTCTGCGCAGGGTAGTGAAGGCAACCACCTGCTTTCTGCGCGGGGTAGTGGAGGTAGCCACCTGTTTACTGCGCAGGGTAGTGAAGTCAAAGGCGGTTGTCCGCAAAAAGACTTCACAGTCGACCAATTTCAACAAAGACTTCTTACAATGCTGTCGTTCCTGCAGCAGGTGGTGGAGGCGGGGGCGGGGGAGGTCCGCGGAAGTGGTTCTGGTGTGCTGGGATGTTGTTATATTCCATCTTCAGCTGCTCCTCCACTTCTGCCTTGAGCTGCCTGAGAATCGACTGCAGCTCTTCCCGCAGAAGTTGGTTGGAGTCGGCCACCATCTGGTAGGTGACCTTGCTGTCCAAAGTGTCCAAACATCTCCTCCTCCCAAAAATGCCCATCTCCATGTTGGCGATGATCTGCATCAGCGTGTTGTTGCACCCGAGCAGCCGGCACAGGTGACGTTCCAGTCGAGTTTCATGATTTCAATCTCCCCTTCCTTCTTCTTCCGATTCTGTCGAGACCGTTTGGCCGATTCGTTGTTCTTTCGTCTTTTCTCCCAGTAAGCGTCATCCTTCACCGATTCTGTCCTGGCCGACTTCGAGCTGGTCGATTTCATTTTCATGCTCGAGCTGGTGCTAGAAGACACGCCACAACTCTGCGCTTCCAGACTGCAAGCCATGCTTGGGGCAGGCAGAGAGACAGCGCCATTAAGGACTGGTTGGCTAACAGCAGAGCCACGAGGAAAGAGCATAAAATTGGTAGGGTTCTCACCATTTACTGTACCGGCTCGGTTGCCATTCTGCTGCGAAGACGAAGCGTGGCTGCTGTTCCCATGCGCTGAGCTGCCAGCGCCACTGGCGGCAGCAGTCACTGGCACGTTTGCCTGCTGCACAGGAGGGCTGCTGGCAGTGGACTGCGGCATGTGACTCTGGTTCCCATCATTGGATGAGGCGTCTTCTCCGCTGCTGGACGTAGGATTCGAAAAAGAATCCATACCTGCGCACAAACTAACAACCATTAAGAAGCGCCAAGGTGTACCATGGGAGCACAGACACAATCAGCCGTGTCTCCCTGATGAGTCCGATCCAGCGGACGAAAGGCCTAGGAGCAGGCAATATGAATAGGTCTTCAAGAGGGATTGCGATAGTTCCCATATGCGGCTAGTGACGGTTCAACTTTTATAACTTATATTTCCCCAATTTTAGGTTCTCATTTTCTTCCCCTCCCGTTCTCCTCCACCTTTTTTTTTTTTTTATTATATTAATATGTTTGCCTAGCCATTCATGTCATGACGGAAGAATTGTCAGCATACACTTGTTTTCCCCCGCTACTAAATTGTTCAGCATAAAACCATCAAGAAGTGAGAATTAAAAATGGGCTTGGAAAAAGAATCCACACCTGCGCACAAACCAACAACCATTAAGAAGTGAATTTTTTTTTATGGGGCTGGAAAAAGAAACCATACCTGCGAACAAAACAACAGCCATTAAGAAGTGAGAATTTTTCAAAAAATGGGGCTGGAAAAAGTATCCATACTTGCGCACAAACTTACAACCATCAACAAGGGAGAACTGAAGTGTAGATCTTGACACCTTTCCGTAAAAACATAAGGGGCCGTCCTAGGAGAAAAATGGGAGATTTTCTCACGCTCACCGTTTGGGTTAGCAGACCTACCATGTTAAAACGCTTACAAGCTCTTGCTCTGTTCAGCCGACAGTGCGGCGCTGCTTTTACTTCCTTATCGCTCTAACATGCTAAGCCAAACCAAAAAAAAAAAAAAAAAAAAAAAAAGCGCAACTGATGGATGAAACCCCGTTGCCAGGTCAGGACAGAAGGGACTGCAAGTCACACATGGTAAGCACATCTAAAACATGGATTATGAGAAGAAAAACAACAAAAACTTCCTGTTTAGGGCATCATTTACTGTACAATGGTTAAACTTGCGCAGAATTTAAAGCAATGGTAGGAAATCCATCGTAGTGCCTTAACGGTTTGCGAGGCCATAGATGGGTTAGAAATGACAAGAGGTAGTGCCCCTGTGGAAGAGCCGTGGTTCCATGATGATGGAATGGTCAAAATGGTGTGGCCGTTGGTACAAAAAAATCGACCCGAGTTTGTGTTGTAAGGTGTTGTTGTTGTGCTAGCATAATAGTCGGAACAGCCATCAATTTCTCCGTTTTATTGTCACAAATACTACTATTTCGAGAAAGTAGGCATCGCCACTGGCAGACGCACATGTTCCCACACCAAGTGTCTGCGTTTCTTGCAAATTTGGTTTTCAATTCTAAAATTTTCTTTGACTTGGATCAAAATTCATGTTTTACCTATGCTGGTTATCAATCATTACCTCTAGAAATTCCATGACCTTCCATCATTTCCATAGACCTTTAAGGACCAACGAGTATAGAATCCCTTGTGACTAAGCACATGCATGCACAACCTAGACCAGTCAAAATCAATCACCTTCCAATCAATCACAATCCAGTACATTGTATTAATGAACTTGCAGAATTCTCTTCTGCCCGATTTACCATTAAGGTTTGTCTAATGGCGCCGTTTTGCGGCGTCAAATAAGAATTTTATGCGTTACACATATCCAAAAACGGACTTTATTTATCATGTTGATTCATAACCATTTCACAGAATATATTCCAGAAAATATTCAAACGGACATTTTCTTTTAAAAGCGTCCTAGTTTAGAGTTTAATCAGAGGTTTACGGATGGACGCTGTCTTTGCTATACAAGATACACACACACACCAAAAAAAAACCATCTAGGTGTGCACGCATCCATACACTGTAATATTGGGCACATAGTCAACATCATTGATTTCTGAAATTGTGTGGGTGTGCACACGGCCATGCTTCTCTACGAAAACTAGCGTGTGTGTGTGTGTGTGTGTGTGTGTGTGTGTGCGTGTGCGTGCGTGTGTGCGTGCGCGCGCACTTATACCTATTTAGGGGATCTGCTTCAAACAGGTTCTAATAAACCTTATGTATAGGCTGTACCAAGTAATAATACGCTGGGGTGACAAGCTCAAGACCATACAAATCTCCCGATTATAATGAACCAGGCGTGAAAAATAGAGTTGTAAGATCAGTGGACATGACGGCTTTGCCGAAATAAATCAAGATGAAATCTGTCATATAAACAGAATGTTAAAAATTAGATTGAACAATATATACATTTTGTTCACTTTGCATACTAAATTAACCAGCTGGTACTTTGTAACACAATATAGAATCAGAAATCACCGATAACGATAGCCTAAAGTAATTAAAGTGGCCTTTCGGCTCGAATAAACTGACAAGATAAAAGCGCCTCTGTAATCGGTTTGGATAATACTTTTAACTTTTTTTTTCTTTTGTGTCTTCTTTTCTCCTTTTCTTCCCCCCCCCCCCCCCCCCCCCCCCCCCCCCTCTTTCTTTCTTTTTGCGAGCATATAACTACATGGCAGGCGAAGTTGCGACCAACTTTAGAAGGAAAAAAAACAAACAGAAAAAATCTTATAGAACTTGCGGACGCTAACCGTAGGATGGAAATCTGTTCAAAGAGCGACAACTCCTGCAACAATCCGCGCGCGAACTGACGTCGGGCCGTTTAAAATTTGACATGCCCAGAAAAATGCCCCCCCCCCCCCCCCCCCCCCCCCTGGGGGGGGGGGGGGGTCGGCGAGACAGCACGAGTTTGTGCCAAAGTGTGCTGATGTATCGGGTTTGAAAGTAATTTCAAGAACAGCATTCGTTCATTTTGCGTACTGGTGGTTTGTCATACAATAAAGAACCAGGAATCATATCCTACCTATTTAAAATGGCCTTTCAGCTCGCATTAACTGACAAGAAAAAGCGCAATGAATGCACTTGTATTTGTAATTAGTTTGGATAATAACTGCACCTTTTCTCCTTTCCTTCTTCCTTTTTTCCCCTCCCCTTGAGCATACAACTACAGACACGTTTACCCATACGATCTCGCCGAATTTTGTTCCCATCACAGGCCAAAATACGACGAACATTAAAAGAAATTAAAATAAAAAGGGGAGGGGGATGGGGGGAGGGGATCGTCGAGATGAAATTCTCGTGTGGCCATTGCACTTGCGGATGGTAGGCCTAACCGTAAGCAGGGAAATCTGACCAAAGAGCGACAACTCTTCTACCTTCCACGCGCGAACTGATGGCGTCGGCTGTAGATCTAGTCATCAAATTTTTGACAACATGCTCAAAAGGTTTTTAAAGGCGAGAGCGCATGAGTTTGTGCATGCTCAGAAACAGGGTTTTTTTTTTTTTTGTTTGGTTTTTTTTTTAAAGGTGAGAGCGCATGAGTTTGTGCCAAAGTATGCTGATGAATCCGATTTGAAAGTAATTTGTGTCAGAAAGAACCTATTTCACCGCAGTTAAAGGAAATTTTTCTTCTAAAATTACGTTGAATTCTTTGCCGCAGCTCACTTATGCATAAACCTGCCGGATTGCAAACCGCTGTCACTTTTTTGCATTAATGAGCCACGGTATAGTATGTCACATGTGTAAATTAAATGCAAGATTTAGGCGCGGTTACTACCCGGAAGAAGCCTCTAATGTGGGATGGCGTGTGAAAACGAAAACTTTTTTTTTTTTTTTTTTTTTTCCCCTTGCAACGAAGGTTCTCCTTTCCTTTTTGGAAACCTTTTACATAAACAATGTAATACATCATTCAATGTATTCACGTGCACCAATAAGTAAAGACTATACTATCATTCTTTAGTAATTCCATACACAACAATGTCCAAATCTATTTGATATAACAGTCGTTCATTACAGAGAATAACAAAAGGAAATTCCCATGAACCTGCAGGGGTATTTGACGCCGAGTAGAAAATAGAGCAACAACAAACAAAACTTTTTTTAAAAAGATAAAAACAAGTTTTGTTTTGTTTTTAACTCTCGACATAAAACAGTAAGTATTGTCTATGGCTGGAGAGGAGTTGACGGGAAGGGGAGGAGCGGTTGGAAATGGGTGGGGAGAGGGTGGGGGGTAAAGAATGAAGAATAAAGAGAAAAGGAAAGGTCACATACCGCTTTTACAAATCCAAACATATTTGATCCACGCTCAACTGCAGGAGCATTAGAATGCTTTTTGTATAATAATCTGTACAGTTTTGTTGTTAGCTACTGTGACAGAAAAACACCCTATTAAGAATGAAAATAGTATTTACGGCTATTTTTTTTTTTTTACTACGATGTACTGCAGTATCTAATCTGCGCACAGTGTGCTATATGGTAACCAGTTTTTAATAAAATCATGATAGTGCATTTCCATTATATGTGCATGCTTTTCTATTTGGTATTATGTTTAAGTTCGCATGTAAATTCAGTCTTGGTATTGCATTAATAATTCTACTTTTATCGGCGAAAAACTTTGCCCATGGTAAAATAAAATCAAAACTTTGTTTTTGTTTTTTCGTCGGTTCCGAACAAGATCAGCTCGACATTCAGTGACAATCTGAAACAATGTTCACATTTCTGTTTCAAATATCTTTCCAATTTCTTCCAGAATTCTTGTGTTATTGGACAATACCACAAATAGTGATGAATTGTGTCTTTCATTTTTGCAAAAACTGCATTTATCGCTGTCTGTGAGACCCATTCCTTTTATAAGTAGGCCTATATTTGATACCAAAACGCTGTTGCAGAGTTTCAGTTGAAACCATCTATAAAAAAAAAAAAAAACCCACGAAAACTTGTTCTCAACGCCAGCATCGATCGCAGACATATTTAACGAACAGTATTGTGACTATTGGCCGAAGCACCACTTGCTCATTCTCTCCACAAAATGACGAAGAAATGATCAGTTTGGAAAAGAAAAACCTGGAACGGATGAAATAATCTGATCGCAATTTTACTGAAACAATGGATTGGTTTGTGAATTTAACCCAATCGTCTCAATCCAACATTCCTTTCAATTTTTGTTTTTCAGCAGATTTATGCAAATCTTAAACATGAACCTGGAGACTTCTAAAAAGCTCGAGTTCAGGCTAAAACCTAAACGTCTCAGGACTGGTGTGTATGTCAGTGCGTGCGCATGCGCGTTTGTGTGTGCGTGTGGGTGCTTGTGTGTGCGCGCATATATGCGAGCGTGCGCGCGCGCTTATTTCCGACGGTCTGACTCGCCGATGACGAAAAACTCCAAAACGTGGTCAGTATCGGCCGCAAACTCGAACGCGGCGTCACTCCGCATGTGAGGTAGGTTTTCCATCAGGACATTAGCTGCCATGACTGCTTTTCAGTCTCTCCTTTTCAGTGTGTGTGTGTGTGTGTGTGTGTGTGTCAAACATGAGACCTCTTGGCTTGGTGGTGTATGTTGGATCAGAACAGGCGTCACGGAACACCACCAAATGACTCGGCAGCAGTGCGGTGTCTCCTCTGGGTTGCCTCCTGACGACTTGACATCGACTGCTCCCTGTAGATTACCAGTGGCGGGGTTGGGTTGCAGCGGACTGACTGGGCTGTGGCCGGAGTGTCGGAATGAGCGGCGTGGGTGCACTGCCACCGAGATGGCAGGCACAGAGGATGGGACAGAGAAAACAAAACCGAGAGCTCTTTATATGTTGAAGAAGCCTGAGAAATGTTCAGCGGATACAGGCGCCGGCGTCGCACCTGTCATGTGCGCTTCAAGGGAAACGGGCTCAACTCGACACCGGCAGGGGGGGGGGGGGGGGGGGGGGGGGGGGGGGGGGGGGGGGGGGGGGAGCAAAGACCCTTGAAGCAATCTGGTTTACCAACGATTTGCAAAACTGTGCAGATATTAATTATTCTGAAAAATTAGCAGACGTGAAACATTTGTTCAAGATTTGGGTGAGAAGACAACTAACTCCTTTGGGCAGGGTGGCAGTTTTTAAAATCGCTTATTTTATCAAAACTCACCCATTTGTGGATGCTACTACCTAACCCACCTGACACTTTCTTTCAGACTTTACAAAATTACTGTTACAAAATTTGTGTGGAATAAAAAGCCAGACAAAATAAAGAGAAAAACTGCTCACAAAAGTATCCAAAATGGTGGTCTTGGACTACCAGAATTAAAAACGTTTGCTTCTTCCCTAAAATTGACGTGGCTGCAAAAAGTTCAGACTACACACCACAAATGGAAAACTATTACAACATCTAACTTTCCACTTTTAAGCGATATTGAGAAATTATGGACCAGAAATACTCCTCTTCCTTCTGTAAATCAATGTATTTTGGACAGAGGTATTTATGGCGTACAAACAATATTTCTACAAAGTTAACTGTGAGACTTCTTATGAACTCTTGCGGAACCAGTCTTTTATACAAACAGAATACAAGTTGGGGGAAAGTGTATTTTGGGAAAAGCATGGATCAACAAGGGCATATATTGCATTGCTAATTTTTTTGCTTGACAATGGCCAGTTTATTTCTTACGAACAATTCAAACAAAAGTATGATGTAAACATTAATTTTGTTACTTTTTCTGGCTTTAAAGCGCTGTAATGGAATATATACAAAAAACAAAAATCAAAGTTGAAAATACTAATAAATGTTTAACTATGCATGTATGTTACAAAACGTTAACGTCAGTTTGTTAAAGGGTCAAGATTATATTATGACATTTTTTTATAGATAACCATACACACCCGAAAATCTGTACTAACTGGGATATTAAACT
>CM031604.1:54242556-54245056 GCA_018398815.1 Conus ventricosus | reverse complement strand
AGCAAGGACACTCAGTGTTTCCCATTTCATCAAGAGGCAGACAGTGCACAGCCATGGCGGCGGCTGCAGCTTCCTACACTAAAGTGAAAAGTGTGTCCCAATGGGATACAGCTGACATGGACATGATTCTAAACCATGGGGATCAACTGTACAGGGATATGATATCTGGACAGCCTGAAAACCAGACAGGATATTTACTGATTTCAGAAATTCCGAAAAAGAGTCAAACTCTTTGACAGAATCTTCCTCCTGGATCAGTCAGAACCTGCAGGTGGTGTCTTTGGCAGCGACCCCTAGACTCCAGGAAGCCACTTCTTAAATAGTGCTGTGCAGAAAACTTTTGAGACAACTTCTTGTGCAGTACTCATCGTCAAAGAATTCTCTGTCATGGTGTGCAAGAATGACGACTCAGGAGGATATATCCTGTTTGACTCACATTCCAGAAATAATGGAGGAATGCCATCAGTCAGAGGAAGAGCAGTTCTCCTGAAACTCCCCAACAAGGCAGACTTGCTGTCCCATATTGGAGAATTTGCCTTGCATCTTGGAACTGGTGCAGTGAACCCCTTTGAGATTGTAGGACTTCACATCGACCTCATAGGCGTAGACGGTGAACCCATCCAAGTCACTGCCATGCTTCCAGATGTGCTGTTTGATGAGAAAACCAGCAAGTTTGTTGTGGACAAGCCCCTCCCTTCAGAACCTGCCCCAGCATCTACCGTCGTGTTGACTGATGCCTGCATTTACTGCAATGAAATGTTTGAAAAGTCCAAACCAGGAGAGGACTGGATATAGTGCAATAAATGTAGATACGGGTCACATGAAGCCTGTTCAAACATTGACACCAACCACACTTCCACTTGCGACTTCTGCAAGTAGTCTTTGGGACTATTGTGTTCGTGAAAACCTTTGGACTCTTGATAGTCTTCCTTTTTTTATAACAAGTTTAAGACGAGGTGTCACCCTGCTGTAAGCGGAGAGCTTCAGTTAAGCAGGGTGACACGTGTGCAAGTAGTCTTTGGACTGTTTGTGCTTGAAATCCTTTGGACTCTTGACAGCCAAGTTTTGTTTAGCGTTGATTGGTTTGGTTAGGTTTGGTTTTATGAACCTTTTATCAAAGACCAGATGTCAATCTGCAGTTACTTGCAAAACTTCAGTTCAGCAGTCTTTTTTATTTTTTTTTAAATTTTTTTTAGAAAAAGTTATAAAAAGCAACGTTAGTTAAATTGATTTTGATCGGGAGGGTGCAACTTTGTAAAATAGCGATTTATTTTGCTTTACTTCATATACATCAGAATTTTGTGGACAAGATTTCCAAAGACCAGTTATCTTCAAATTTATATAATTTGAAATTTAGTTACACCCATTCAAGTTTTCAAACAGGCGATTGCTAATGTAGTCAAATTCCACTAACCCAGCCTACCCCAAAGTCCTACTCAATCTACCACATACTGGGGCTGGTTGGGTCAGTTTGGGTAATGTCCATTTTTCTTTAATTATGCATTATAATCATGATCTGCGTTGCCATGTGTTGTATCATGTGGGTTCAGCCGGTTGTTTCCAGCCCACGCCCCATGTAATTATGAATGTTTGACGTATTTCTTTACCTTAGCGTGTTGTGAAAATGATTCAAGTTTAATTCTGTGTTACCTTTGCGTTGATTTGTTCAGTATCGCCAGCCTCAGAATGCAATATACGATTTCTCGTTCAACCTGCCCCGCTGTCCCCTGCAAACGAACGATCTCGATAATACACGCGTATACGAAGTGAGAATTTTGGGTGCTGAAAGCAGCAATGACGACGGGGGAGGGGGAAAGGTGGGGAGGAGGATGTTTGACACAGGGATGCAGGCGCTTAGGAGCACTTACACCATTCACCACTTTCCCTGCGCACAGGAAAGTAGACATCCCATTATCACGTCTGGTCTGTTTGCTTTGATTTCTAAAGGTAAACAATCGATCTAGATGTGTCCAATTTTCGTTTGTTGGGAAAACGTTCACCGACCACCTATTTCACACACACACACACACACACACACACACACACACACACACACACACACACACACACACACACACACGCGCGCGCGTGTTCGCGTGTGTGAAAAAAAGTTTTAGGTTTGTGTGTGTGTGTGTGTGTGTGTGTGTGTGTGTGTGTGTGTGTGTGTGTGTGTGTGTGTGTGTGTAATTACTTTTTGTATATTTTCATGTTTGATCGTTACTTTCTAGTTGGTGTCTTATCTTTTTCATCCCCACCCCCTAGGCTACCCCCCCCCCCCCCCCTCCATTTTTGACTGTATCAAAGTCAAGTATATAGTCGAGCAGCTGTTACATCTGTCACGAAATAGGAGCGTGTGTGATAAAAAGCTTTTGGTTTCGGTGTTTGTGTGTGTGCGTGTGCATTGGCTCTTTCTCTCTCTCTCTCTCTTCTCTCTCTCTCTCTCTCTCTCTCTCTCTCTCTCTCTCTCTCTCTCTCATATACACAGACACAGACACGCACC
>CM031604.1:54235056-54237556 GCA_018398815.1 Conus ventricosus | reverse complement strand
TGTGCGCGCGCGCGCGTGCGTGCGTGTATGTGTGTGTGGTAGGGATGGGGTAGGTTCACAAGCTAATTTTAGAAAAATAAACAGAAATGGAGACGAAGTTCGTATTTGTTCATGTGTTGTTTGCCCTGTGTTTGTTTGTTCTCTAATCTTTTGTATGTTGTTTTTTGTTTTGTTTGCTGTCCATGGTTTCGTCTGTTATCCGTTGTTTTGTTTGTTGTCCATTGTGTCGGCTAGTTGGCCTTCAACCCCATCTCCACCCCACCCACCCCCCTCTCCATCCTTTTGTTTGTTGCCTATTGTTTTGTCTGTTGTCAGTTTTGTAGTTGATCGTTTTCTTTTGTCCCCCGCCCTCACACCCAACCCTCCATCTGTGTGTGTGTGTGTGTGTGTGTGTGTGTGTGTGTGTGTGTGTGTGTGTGTGTGTGTGTGTGTGTGTGTGTGTGTGTGTGATTCATTTAACGTCTTTCCAGTAATCGTGATATTAGACGATTTTTTTTTAAAGTGTGTGAGTAAGAGAGTAAGACTAGTGCATGACTGAAAGTTACAACAAAGTTCCAAGTGTGCATGCATGTATGTGCGAATGTGTACACGTATGGGTGCTTAGGCGGTTATTTAATATATATCTGATTAAGGAAAAAGTATAACTACACCATTAGAAATAACAAAACAAAAACAGAATAAAAGAAAATATATATATAACAACACAATCAGGGAACACCCCCACCCCACCCCACCCCACCCCACCCACCCCCTTACTTACCTCCCTCTCTATCCCCTCCCCATCCCTCCCTCCCCCTCCATCACTTTTATGTTTAAAAAAAATTTCAGATGCTGTAATGACCACTAGGACTGATCTCTAGACTTACAAAAACAGTCTTAAGTTAAAGCTGGTGAATTGAATGGAATGTCTGAGTTCTTTGGCAACAAAACTGGAATAAGTACTTTCAAGTTCTTACATGAAAGAATATGATAAGGAGATACTTTGTTTCCAAAAATACAAACCACATTTTTTTTATACATATTTTTCTTTGAAATCTACATTAAATTAAACTAAAGGACTGATCGTGTGTGTGTGTGTGTGTGTGTGTGTGTGTGTGTGTGTGTGTGTGTGTGTGTGTTGTTTAATTTCTTTCCACAATTAGTGATATTAGTATATGAAAAAAAATCGTGCCGAAAGAGAGAGAAAGGGAAAGAAAGAGCGTATGTGTTTATGCTTGTGCACGCACACGTATGTGTGCATGTGCGTGTGTGTGTGTGTGTGTGTGTGTGTGTGTGTGTGTGTGTGTGTGTGTGTGTGTGTGTGTGTGTGCGTGCGTGTGTGTGTGTGTGTGTGTGTGTGTGTGTGTGTGTGTGTGTGTGTGTATACATATGCGAGTGTGTTTGAGTATGTGTGTGCTTATATGAGTGCTTATATGAATAATAATGGTAATTACAACGCACTTAAATTTTTTCATATAAGTTTCAAAGGAAAAATTGTTATTTAGCAAAACTAATTAATTTTACAACCATCAAGGCACACAAAATTAACCTTTCTCAGTCCTTGTCACTTTCAAACTTTGTACATTACTCCATCTTCACTCCCCACACATATCCCCCATCCCCGCCCCACACACAAAAAAGGAACATATAAATACTCCATCTGTGTGTGTGTGTGTGTGTGTGTGTGTGTGTGTGTGTGTGTGTGTGTGTGTGTGTGTGTGTGTGTGTGTGTAGAGGGGTGGTGGTGGTGGTGGTGGTTATTGTTGTTGTTGCTTGCTTTGTTTATTTTTTCATGTTGTCTGCTTTTTGTTTGCTGATCATCTTTTCGTCTATTGTCCGTCGTTGTACCTCTTCCATGTCTTTTTGTTCTGTATGTTGTCTACGTGATGATACCCATGAAAAGTACCTGCTGATGTGTCGTGTGTTGATCTATTTAGATAAACCTCAGCTAAAGCTTTAACTGTTTATTTCTTTAATAGCATCGACCCTCACTCCCACAGTCTGTGTTTCCTTCGTTTTATTGTTTGTTTTGCCCCTGCGCAGACAATTCTGCATCGTTTCAATCAAATGGGGCAAACGTGACAACCTGATTGAAATATTATGCGCTTTAGCCTGTTTTGAAGCTCTGGTATGCGGCCGCCTCGGTCAGCAGACAATATTTGATTTTATGACTTTTTAAGAATGTTTGATAGCGCGCGCGCGCGCGCGCGCGCGCGCGCGCGCGCGCGCGTGTGTGTGTGTGTGTGTGTGTGTGTGTGTGTGTGTGTGTGTATGTGCGTGTGTGACCAGCACTCGTACTTAAACAGACTGAAATAGTAAATATCGAACAAGTAGGGTAACTCTTGCTCCCATGATGAAAGAACTACATGTCCGGAATTCCAAACGACTGCTGCTTATGTACGCAGCACTCTTCTGGAGTTATGGACACATAATCCTTTCATCATGGGAGAAGAGTTATCTTACTTTGTCGTTATTTCCCGCTTACTATTCCCTGCCTCATTTGAGATTTCTTTTTAGCAGA
>CM031604.1:54227556-54230056 GCA_018398815.1 Conus ventricosus | reverse complement strand
ACAGATGAAGACAGAAATCAGCCAACGTATCAATCATCAATCTACTGTTAGTGCGTGCAGCAAAGAACAGGTGCTGGCGGCGGTAAAAATGACTTGATGACTAGTCCATATTTCAAGTGTTTGTCTGTCTGCTTCTCTCTCTCTCTCTCCTCTCTCTCTCTCTCTCTCTCTCTCTCTCTCTCTCTCTCAAAAATTTACATGTAATTTAGGAGGGAGAAGGGGGTGAGGAGAGAGAGAGAGAGAGGGGGGGAGGAAGAGAAAGAGAGAGAGAGGGGGGAGACAGAGACAGAAGCAGAGAACGGGGGGGGGGGGGGGGGGGGGGGGGCAGTTGTGAGAATTACGTAAACAGTAACTATCATTTGATATCTAGTCAAAATGCAAATCTTTTATCTCACATAGTGTGAACTTGTGATCTTCATCATCAACATCATCAGCAGCAGCAGCAGCAGCAGCATCTAATTATCATCACCATCTAATTATCGTCATCATCACCACCACCATCATCATCACCATCATCATCTTCATCGTTGTTGTGGCACATGGCATACTGCAGGCATAGTATGATGCCAGAGTTGGTTGTGTTACACAGTAGTAACACGGGGCATTCAGAGACAGAAAAGGGCCTGCACTGTTCAAGGAGTCTTGCACAGACATCATCGAGAGACAGGCGATAATGTCCAAACAAAGGGCAAAAACAACAGGGGATGACGGCCCGGAACCCCTCTTAATCCGTGACGATCTTAGACTGCTCACCGTCGTGTCGCTTTGTTGTTGTTGTTGTTGTTGTTGTTGTTTTTGCCGCTCGGAGATCCTGAGACCTTCTCTGATGCATGATGTATGCATGGGTGATTTTAATATGGACCTTGCAATCTGCACTCGTGTCTATAGGGCGGCACTGGGAAATTCCTTGATTTCATATCTTTGCCGCAGAGTACGTTGCAGGCTACGAAACCGTTTGACAAACTTTCAGTTTAGCCGTTTGACAAATGATCAGTTTTATTCCATATCTTTGAGTTACAGTACATGGTAGGCTACGAAACCGTCCGACAAAGTTTCAGTTTCATCAAAAAATCGTCACTACGTGCGGACTAGCCCATACACGCTACACTACATCTGCTAAACTATGAGACAAAGGTATGTACATGATTACTTTTAAAATGTGTAAATAAGTGAATAAAAAGTTAAGGAATGGGTTTGGAAGAGAGATTTATGAACGAGTGTGTTACAAAAAAAAGTTCTGATCACTTAGAGTTGTCACAGGCAATTGTGTAAGTCGTATGTAGTGTCTTTGGACTACGGGTGAAAGTCTATGCATATTTATTTTCTTGTAGATCCAATTGCCAAAGCATCTGGAGTAAACTTTAACAAGAGATGAGACTGTCTCAACTTTCTACAGCTAACAACAACGCAGAAGGGGGGGGGGGGGGGGGCGGGGGGGGGGACGACAAGTTAGTGAATAGCCTCCTTTTCTGTCTGCTTCCGGAGATGGTGATGTGTGAGAGACGTGATCGCTGCCATCGCCCTACAGGCTGAAAGCGCAATGTATGCTACCTGTCTCTCGTCCGCTCTGTCCTGGAAGATGGAATGGGATTTTCATATTAAGAATAGCGATAGATTTAGTGTGTACAGAACATTTTGTACTGTACCTGATGTAAAAACTCAGTTGTTACTAAATTTAGATAGACATCTGAACTGAAAATTGTATTGACTAAATCCAGACTCGGTGTAACAGCTATCGCTCAGCATTACGACCAATATCGACCTTATCATCACAATGACTTAGTCTGCCCATTGTGTAAAAACATTAAAGAGGATGAAGTTCATTTTGTTTTATGTTGTCTAGCACTAAATAGCTTAAGACAACAACACATTCCTGCAAAGTTTTATACATTTCCAAACCTGTTTCGACTAAGTTCACTTTTGGCATGAAAAGTGAAAGAACAGTTAGGAATCTATCAATTTTCTTGTACAAAGCGTTTCAGTTGCGTGAGATTGCTATCTCGTAGAATTTTATTCTGAATTCATAATTGGTATAGGAAACCTTGTGTGTAATGATTGTTCCATTTCTCCCCCTCCTTAGGGGCAATGGTCTAAACATGAGTAAAACATCTGAACCTGAATCTGTCCTGGAAGATGGTGCCATCGTAAGGGACCCCCAGACCGAGAAGGACCTTACACTCTGGAGCCAGTGCGGGGAGAGGAGCAGCGCGCTTCATCACAGGGATTGCACAATCCCCGCATCCCTATCAGCACGCGGAAGATCGTGCAAGAGCTGAGCCTTCCCGACGCTTCAGAACCGCAGGAAACAAATGTGTCTCATTGTCTTCTTTAAGGTGGTTGAAGGGCTGGTGCCGGCTATTCCTTCCGAAAAAAAATTGACACCTCAAAAGCAAGTCAGGCTGACACGAGAAAGGACAACAATGTTGTGTCAAATAACATCGTGGACAATTAACTAATTATTGAAAAAAGAAATGCAAGTCTTTATTATCCAAGCATGCAA
>CM031604.1:54210056-54222556 GCA_018398815.1 Conus ventricosus | reverse complement strand
GTGTGCGTGTGCGTGCGTGCGTGTGCGTGCGTGCGTGCGCGTGTGTGTGTGAAGGGGGGAGGCGGGGAGGGGCGGTGGTGTTTGGGGATGGAGAGGGAGGGTGGAAAGAGGAGAGAGTAGGTTGGGACCGAGTGGAGGGGATGCCCCGCCCCTCCTCCCGCCCCCCCCCCCCCCCCCTCCCGGGAGAGGGGGAAGGGGTTAGGGTGGGATTGTAGTTAGGAGAATTTGACTTAGAGGCGGAATGTAGTGAGACGAGAGAGAGAGAGAGAGAGAGAGAGAGGAGAGAGAGAGAGAGAGGTGGGGGAGAGACAGAGAGAGAGAGACAGAGACCAAAGATAGTAGGGCGTACTATCTTTGCAGAGACAGACAGAGAGAGAGAGAGAGACAGAGACAGAGCCAGAAAGAGAGAGAGAAAGAATCTGTGTGTGTTTGTAGGACAGGTAATGTTGCGTGTGTCCGTGTGTACGTGCGTGCGTGCGTGCGTGCGTGCGTGCGTGTGTGTGTGTGTGTGTGTGTGTGTGTGTGTGTGTGTGTGTGTGTTGTGTGTGTGCATGCTTGTATGTTTATGCGCGCGCGTGTGTGTGGTGTGTGTGTGTGTGTGTGTGTTTGGTGAGGATGTGTGTGTGTGTGTGTGTGTGTGTGTGTGTGTGTGTGTGTGTGTGTGTGTGTTTGTAGTGTAGTGTACTTTACCGTACTGTACCGTACTGTTCTGTGCTATGCTGTTCTTATCTATAAGGCGGCTTTACAACTGGTCAAAAACCCAAACAGCGAGTTCATTCCTAAATCACTTTATTTTCGCATAGATTATGGCGCATTTTCACGACAGATATATTTCATACTTGATGTAGACCTTCTTATGGCTTATTAATAAAATTAACAGATAATCAGCATTTCATCGTTGAATTTTTCGAAAAACTGAGTTCTTATATACTGAAAAAAGCCAGCAAAGTCATGGTAAAAGATCCATATTTCAATGTCAAAATGACAGATAAATTTTACTTCTTTCCGTAAATTAGTACATTGTTGAAAATGCATTTGAAAAATCGAGAAATCCAGTTTGGGAGTTATGTACGAATGCATATGTTTACACACACACACACACACACACACACACACACACACACACACACATATATATATATATATATAGAGAGAGAGAGAGGAGAGAGAGAGGAGAGAGAGAGAGAGAGAGAGAGAGAAGAGAGACAGACAGACAGACAGACAGACAGATAGGCAGACGGAGTTAAAGAGAAGAGAGAGAGAGAGAGAGAGAGAGAGAGAGAGAGAGGTGTGTGTGTGTGTGTGTGTGTGTGTGTGTGTGTGTGTGTGTGTGCGTGTGTGTGTGTGTGCGTGTGTGCGTGTGTGTGTGTGTGTGCTTTCTTCGAAAGTCCCGGCATGGATTCACAGTGTGTGCAGAAGGTTGACGGTGCCAGTTTATAAATTATGCTGCTGACTTGATGGATCCAGACGAGTCAACCGAATAGGATTACATCGTCTCTATGACAACACTCGTCTACAGTCTATGGAGAACTTGCAGATGCGAAATGTCTGTATTGCAGAGTAAATTTTCGCCACAAAGAGCGTTGCCTTGCACGCAGTATTCATATTTCCTTCTGATGTTCTTTCTTTCTTCTTTATTTTTCTCGGTCAGGTATTTGCAGAGATTTGTATATAGACCCAAGCGTGGATGCGAGCAGGAAAAAAAATCATGCATGCATTTCAATTAAATCTCAAAAGATCTCTGATGTTAGTAATTATCTTTTGTTTGTTAGCAGTGATTACTGAGAATAAGTAAAATCTATTCCGGCATTACAGGTTTGAAAAGAAGATATTTTCGTACTTGATACTTTGGATATTTGTTTCCGGCAGAGTCTAATTTGAAATCAAGAGTTCACCAGACATAAACATCCGCTCCAACTCTGAATCTGAGTTACTGGTTACAATTAAGGAGTGGAATGATTTCATTTTTTAAAACAAACAACAACAAAAAATGCTGTAGAACGAACGAAAACACAAAAAAGAAGGTTCAAAGCAACGCTTATTTGATTTCACACACACACACACACACACACACACACACACACACACACACACACACACACACACACACACACACACCCCACACGTAGTACGTCTGCTTCAGACAAAAATGATTCATTATAACGAGTAAATTATTGACCAATATGTCTTCTTCAGCCGTCGAAAACTACAAACATAAATCAATAGTTACGATATGTAAATTTTCGACAAATACATATCTATGTCTTCTTCAGAGGTGACAAACAACATACATACATGATGCATGTAACACATCTCCCTGTATCAGCATGAAAACAATGTAAAAGGCCTTCTATGTCCTGGTAGTAGGGCGTCACACAGGAGGTATAGTCTGTGTGACCGTACCAACGCCAGCCAGTGGTGCTGTTGCTCGCCTGTGTTGTGTTTCTTCTTTGAGCAGTATTTTTTTTCTGTCCCATCTTTCTGTGCCAGCACAGTGGCATTGCACCCACGCCGCTCCCTCCGACTCCGACCCCCCCCCCCCTCCCCCCACCTCCCCGTCCACAGCCACAGCCCGGTCCGGCCCGCCGCAGCTCTGGCACCGGCAATCCACAGGGAGCAGTCAGTGTCAAGTCGTCAAGAGCTCTTTGTGCAGTCTTTGTTTCTTTGCTCATCGTTGACACTTTCAACGGGCTCACTGTTGGTGAAGTGTTTCTGAGTATACGGCCGTTTTTAATCCCATCACCATTGAGGCAGCCACATGTCGTCTTCGGGATTGATATCTAAAAACACGACAGCAGCGTACGATGTGTTTCAGTTTCCCCATCATTCATCCCACTGGCACAGGATGGCCTCTTCTCCGGCGAAAGACGGAATGGGATCTGAAGTGCATGCAAGAGATTTTTACGCTTGCATTCATATTCGAAATCTCAGTTTGAAGTCTTCTCCGAGGGAATGAGAGGACAGTGGTGTGTACGCGTGTTACCGTCGAAGAGAACTTCTCCAACCTGGATAACTTGAAAGGGAATCGAACCCGAGACTTCTAGAACAAGAGTCTGACTCTTTGCCCATTCGGCCAACCAGACCTGCTCTGTGTGTATTTGAAACCCTAGGCTGTCAACCTAGAACACGGCCCTACCCCCTAAGGACGACATTGCCCTTGCTTGTCTTGGCCACATCACACACTTGTTGCGCCTTCCTTGTAAAGGATGCATGTCTAAAGCAGAGTGTCCTTGGAGTTTTTACGTTCATTCCCTTCTTCCTGACTCCATCTTTGCCTGGTCCTCAGTGCAGGAGAAGAAAGAGAAGGGGTGGTGCGTTGGGTAGCACTGAACCCATGTTGTAAAGAAGACCGACCTCTACACAGAAACGCCACCCACGTCTTCCTTCAGGAAGTCATCAACACAAAAAACAAAACAAAAAAAACTGTGGGGGAGGATATGAAAACAGTAGGCAAGACTTGAACTCAAGTCAGCTGGCTCTCTCAGGACCAAGATGGCCGGAGAGAAGATTTGTCAGCACCATATGCTCCGGTTGGAACGAAGAGGAAGGATATGATTCCATTTTTCTTAGAACTTCAGAATCCGTTTTCCTTCTTTAACTATATCAATCCGTAGCTTGGCTTGAGATGGCTACATGACTGATCTGAAGTTGATAGAGGATGGAGTCATTCAGTGGCTAGAACATTTTTAAAGGCAAGAAAAAGATACACCGAGGTGCGGGTACTTCTCTGGATCTTTTAACACATTAAAGGATTCATTTTATGACTCGTGCGCTCGTAACCGAAACATTGCTAAAACACACGTTGCCTTGATTATCCTTCTTCTCCGACTTCCTTATGAAGCAAAAAAAATATAAAAAAAATTTTCGTTCTTCTGACACTTTCCCGAAAGTACCGATGGTGTCAAATTTGATGAACTTTCAAACGAAAGTTTCGATGTTATTCTTTAGTAAAGTCAATTATTTCAATACTACACGAAAATTACGTCAGCAATATTAGTCACATTTACTCATTCTACGACAAAATCACCCGGTCCCATCTTGAATAGAGCTAGAACAAAAGATGTCTCTTGACACGGGTGATCTACCATAGCCTAGCAGGCTTACGCTATGCGAGCTGTCAACTGGATCATGACAGATGTGGACACAATTGACAGCAGTTGCAGGCCTAGGAAGGTCAAAGGCTGCTTGACCAGTACACGCTGGATGCGATCGACATACGCGCCATTGATCGGAGCACTCGCCAACGGTCAGAGATGCCACCATCCTGATGTTAGTAACTGGGATAGGATGACTACACTGATGCAGGGAGCGCCGAGGAATGCAGCGCTAAAGTATGCAATAGATAAAACCAGACTCAATATTATATGAAACAGTGCAGTATAACCCAAGGCAACTAACACAAGCAAAACACAAACTTAACGCCACTAGTGCCTTGGAACTATGCAACAGAATAAAACCGGACTCAATATGAAACTGTGTAGAATAACCAAGGCAACGAACACAAGCACACGCAAACTTAACGCAACGGCACAATTCAACACAACGTTTATAATACATCTGGCATCTGGCAGGGAGCAACTATGTGCCTTGACGTCTTAATGGAATGCCCTGTGCATGCCTGCACCCTGCATGTGAACACAGCGCAGGTTTCCAAGGGTGGTGGTGCAGGATTGCTCCCAGTTGATTTGTTCGGCAGTTGAGGACAGTGCTTCTCTGGGTGCCACCGCACCTCCAGGTCTACCTTCTTCTTCTAACACACTACACTAAGATAAAATTCATTGCACAAAAAAAGTTATTATATTACAACCATACTTTCCATACATAAAACCTACACAACATGATACAATACAAGCAACAGTATACGGGTGGGTATTTATTGTGACTTGTACTGAACAACTGCAGAGTAGCACATTAACGTGAAGCAGACATAGCAGAAGGTAATATTGTTAAACAATAAACACTGCACGAAGCCATACATGCACTACACTAAGTGCAGGCACACTACAACACAACAGTTCTGGATGGTCAAGAACTAGTCACGACCAGTTAGCAAACACTTTACACTGCAACAGTGCTGAATAATGAAATTCAAACTATAGGACACGCAAACACTTTACACTGCACCAGTGCTAAAATAATGAAATTCAAACTAAGGACACGCAAACACTTTACACTGCACCAGTGCTAAATAATGAAATTCAAACTATAGGACACGCAAACACTTTACACTGCACCAGTGCTAAATAATGAAATTCAAACTATAGGACACGCAAACACTTACACTGCAACAGTGCTAAATAATGAAATTCAAACTATAGGACACGCAAACACTTTACACTGCAACAGTGCTGAATAATAAAATTCAAACTATAGGACACGCAAACACTTTACACTGCAACAGTGCTAAATAATGAAATTCAAACTATAGAACACGCAAACACTTTACACTGCAACAGTGCTGAATAATAAAATTCAAACTATAGGACACGCAAACACTTTACACTGCAACAGTGCAAATAATGAAATTCAAACTATAGGACACGCAAACAATTTACACTGCAACAGTGCTGAATAATAAAATTCAAACTATAGGACACGCAAACACTTTACACACTGCAACAGTGCTAAATAATGAAATTCAAACTATAGGACACGCAAACACTTTACACTGCAACAGTGCTGAATAATGAAATTCAAACTATAGGACACGCAAACACTTTACACTGCAACAGTGCTGAATAATGAAATTCAAACTACAGGACACGCAAACACTTTACACACTGCAACAGTGCTAAATAATGAAATTCAAACTATAGGACACGCAAACACTTTACACTGCAACAGTGCTGAATAATAAAATTCAAACTATAGGACACGCAAACACTTTACACTGCAACAGTGCTAAATAATGAAATTCAAACTATAGGACACGCAAACACTTTACACTGCAAACAGTGCTGAATAATGAAATTCAAACTATAGGACACGCAAACACTTTACACTGCAACAGTGCTGAATAATAAATTCAAACTATAGGACACGCAAACACAATGCAAAGCAGTGGTGAACACTGAAATTCAGGCAGGAGGGCACAGATGTAAAAAATGCAATGAAAAGCAGTGTTTAAATAGTGTCAGTACGCTGCAGACACAACATCATGAAATTCAGACCGTGCAAAGCAGACACATTATAAAGCAACGGCTCTGAATAATGACATTCGGTCAGTATGATCAGAAATAACGCAATAAATTAGTGGCAAGGTATTGAGAACCAGTCAACAATAGCCTACAATGCATGCACTACGAAATGAAACAGTTCTCCCGCAATACAAAATTTAGTCAGAAGGATGTAGCTACAGTGTATGGCAAAAGTGATAAATAATGAAATTCAGACAGTGTCGCGCACAATGCAGTTAACCCTAGCGGTGGTAAATAATGAAAGTCAGTCAGTGCACAATGCAGTTAACCCTAGCGGTGCTAAATAATGAAAGTCAGTCAGTGCACAATGCAGTTAACCCTAGCGGTGCTAAATAATGAAAGTCAGTCAGTGCACAATGCAGTTAACCCTAGCGGTGCTAAATAATGAAAGTCAGTCAGTGCACAATGCAGTTAACCCTAGCGGTGCTAAATAATGAAAGTCAGTCAGTGCACTATGCAGGCATCGCGCACGCAACAGTACAAGATAATGAAATTCATTCGGTATACTATGCAGACACAAGGCACCACGTCGGTACAAGATCATTCAATTAATTCAGCACAATATGCAGACACAAGGCACCGCAAGAGTGCGTAAAAATGAAATTCGTTCAGTATGAAAGGCAGTCACAATGCACTGCGACACTTCAAGATAATGAATTACAGTGAGTACAATATGCAGACACAATGCGCTTGAACACTTCAAGATAGTGAATTTCAGTGAGTACAATATGCAGACACAATGCGCTTCAACACTTCAAGATCATGAATTTCAGTGAGAACAATATGCAGACACAATGCGCTTCAACACTTCAAGATCATGAATTTCAGTGAGTACAATATGCAGACACAATGCGCTTCAACACTTCAAGATAGTGAATTACAGTGAGTACAATATGCAGACACAATGCGTTTCAACACTTCAAGATAATGAATTTCAATGAGTACAATATGCAGACACAATGCGTTTCAACACTTCAAGATAATGAATTTCAGTGAGTACAATATACAGACACAATGCCTTCAACACTTCAAGATAATGAATTTCAGTGAGTACAATATGCAGACACAATGCACTTCAACACTTCAAGATCATGAATTTCAGTGAGAACAATATGCAGACACAATGCACTTCAACACTTCAAGATAATGAATTTCAGTGAGAACAATATGCAGACACAATGCGCTTCAACACTTCAAGATCATGAATTTCAGTGAGAACAATATGCAGACACAATGCACTTCAACACTTCAAGATAATGAAATCCAGTGAGAACAATATGCAGACACAATGCGCTTCAACACTTCAAGATCATGAATTTCAGTGAGAACAATATGCAGACACAATGCACTTCAACACTTCAAGATAATGAAATCCAGTGAGAACAATATGCAGACACAATGCGCTTCAACACTTCAAGATCATGAATTTCAGTGAGAACAATATGCAGACACAATGCACTTCAACCATTCAAGATAATGAAATCCAGTGAAAACAATATCCAGACACAATGCACTTCAACACTTCAGATAATGAAATCCAGTGAGAACAATATGCAGACACAATGCGCTTCAACACTTCAAGGTGATGAAAGTCAGTCAGTCCATAAAATTATGCAAACAATGCTCTGCATTTGTACAAGATAATGAAAGTCAGTAAGTACAAAATGCAGACACAATGACTGCAACGATACAAGATAATGTGTCAGCCAGTATAATATGCAAGACACAGTGCACAGCTACAGTACAAGATAATGGAAGTCAGTCAGTTCATATGCAAACAATGCACTGCAATTACAGTGAGAGAGAGAGAGAGAGAGAGAGAGAGAGAGAGAGAGAGAGAGAGAGAGAGGAGAAGGAAAGAGAGAGAGAGAGAGAGAGAGAGAGAGAGAAAGAGAGAGAGAGAGAGAGAGAGAGAGAAAGAGAGAGAGAGACAGAGAGAGAGAGAGAGAGAGAGAGAGAGCGATGGCGTTGATATGATGCAAACACACACCAGTAATACTAAACAGTACGATGGGGAGTAAAACGATGCAGACAATAACAGTATAGTGCCCTATAATACGTTGTAGACACAACGTAATTGTGCTAAACAATGCAATGTAATATGATGTTGACTCGGTGCAATGCAACGCAGTATCACAAAAGGATGCAAAATCGTGTTCTATAATCCTTTAACAATGCTGTGCAACAGGAGTAAACAATGCAGCACAGAGTCAAATATTAGGCAGAAACAATGCAGTGCAATGTAACGGTATTAAATAAAGTTATCAATATGATATAGAAAAAAAATGCTATGCAATGATACTAAACAATGTATTGTAATAAGGTATCATACAAGCTCAATGTAACGCGACTGCACCATATAATGCAATATCAAGTCACACAGACACAATGCAGTGCAATGTAACAGTATTACATAATGTAATCAATATAATGTCTTATCGAAAAAATGCTATGCAATGACACTAAACAATGTATTGCAATAAGGTATCATACAGGCTCAATGTAACGCGACTGCACCAATATAATGCAATATCAAGTCACACAGACGCAATACAGTGCAACAATACACCAATATAATGCAATATCAAGTCCACACAGACGCAATACAGTGCAACAATACTAAACAATGTAACATGATAATGTAACGTGAAGCAGGCAGCGCAATGCATCGGTATCATCTAATCTACTGTGGTGTAATATATTGTACGCAAAACTTGATGCAATAAATGCTGTGGAATGCGGAGTAATGTCACGTCATTCAGACACAACGAAAGGGTACTCGCTGCACAATGTAATGCAGACACAATGAAAGCGTGCTTGCTGCACAAGAGAGAACAAACAAAACAAAACAAACGAACGGCGAGAGAAAAACTTTGCTACACAATGCAATGCAAACTGATTTCGTCGCTCCTTGCGCCGGGGCTATACAGCGTAGAGGCACGTCCCCTGGTCGGAGGACTGGATATCCCTGAAGCTTTACGCTTGGAGAGTGCACCGGATAATACAAAGAAGGTGCCGCGAACCAACAGAGCCTAAGAGAAGGAAAACTTGGGAGTCCAAACCCGCAATGCCTGGTATACGTTAACCCGTATTACCAGGGTAAACCAGACAACCATGAGCTGCCTTGAAGTCGGAATGTGCCGGCTGAGGCCAGCGGGCAGACCTCCTGCAGAGTCTCAAGCACAGGAGAAGACCAGACACTACGCATCTTACCCATTATGGCCAAATTCGTCGCAGGTCTAGAGTCCAAGTACGAGATTATGCAAGGCAGTATGTTAAAATGTAAATGTAATGCGTTGATACTAAACAACGTATTGCAGACTAAATATCACGTAGGTAGAACGCTAGGGAATAGTTCTAACCGAGACAATACTGTGTCATATAATGCCCATACAATGCAACCAGAAACAAAACACTATAGTGTAGCGCAATATGATGCTTACGAAATGCAATGGGATAGGAATAAACAGCATGATGCAGTGTATAAAAGTCGTGCAATAGTACAAAACCCCACAATACCGTGTAATATGATGAAGACACACCGTGCGACAGCTCAAACCAAAAATAATACAGGGTAATATGTAGACAAAATGCATAGAGGTAGCATTGTATGTACTATAACACCCCACCTCTCAACTGCCGTAAACAATGCAATGCTGTGTAACATAATGCAGACATATGCAACGCAGTACTACAAAATTATGTCACGCAGTGAAATACGATGTTGGCACAGAGAAACCAAAAGTTTTGAATTATGATAGGGAATGCAATGTGAAGCACACACGATGGAATTCGCTGTGCTGAATAATGTTATCGACTGTCATGTGATAAAGACACGACATAATACAATAGTATTTGACAAAAATACCGCATTGCAATGTAATATAAGTACTTAAACTCAACCCAGTACATAATAGTATAATCAGGTGACGCAAAAACGATAAGCAGAGACAGTGTAATACCCAATCATAAATAAGTAGTGGCAGGGAATACAATAAAGAGAAGACACAGTGCAAATGCAATAGTTCAAAAAAGATGTAATGCAGTGCATTATGATGCAGACCCAGCCCAAGATTGCAACACTGTAATGTCAAGAAATATATCACATGAATCAGACACACTCGAATTCTCAAAAGTGTCATGCACTCAAGCTGGTACGCAGTGGACAATCGCACAGCCATGATGCATATCGATGAAATGTTTCCAGTGTGCTGCAATGCAGCGAGCATCGCAACATAGTGCAAAAATTAATGACATTGGCCTTCTGCAGTGCAAGAAAAACAAGTAATGAAATATAGTCTGCAGACAATGTGACTTAGCAACAGTATTGAAATACGTATGACACTGTTTGAGCAAACACAATTTTAGTTTCAAGAGGGGTCACTGCGTGCCCTACTCCACATAAGACCACAGCGCGCAGGGATTTGAACTAAATACACGATGCAATTCGCCGCAAACACACAAACAAACGAGCAAACAAGCAAACACATAAACAAACCACATCCCAACCAATATAATACAATATCAGCTCTGAAAATATTAACGAAATGCAATTGTAAGTACTCACAAAATACACAGTTAACTGCAATATTGACAGTACTGTGCGCATGCAGCATGTATGCAAAATATGAAGAAAGAAGTGCTATGAATACAATCGTAAAACAAACGAATACAACAAAAAAAAATGACGGCGGAACAACTGACTTCGGAACCATAAGTTTGAAGCAGGTATAGAATATTTTACAACAGTTGTGTAAAGTGAGAACTGCATTCGTCATACCTTCAAATCTGGGCGTATTTTTTGCCTGCATAGTAGACAAAGAAAGATTTTTTTTCACCGAGGGCTTTAAGCTATAAATAAAAATACCGCGCACCATCAAACCTTCAGCCTTTACCAAAACAAGTTTGTTATCAGCTTCAGTTTCAGTTTCACCAAGGAGGTCACTGTGCGGAGTAGTCCATATATAACGCTGCACCACATCCGCTAAGCTTTGAGACCACACTGCGCATGACTTTAAAGGTGATGGATACATGAATTAACGACTAAGATAAGAGATTTTAAGAAAAGGGTCTCGTGGCTAACGACTTAGCATATGTCTGACCTACGCATTAGCCCAATGCGCTGGTCAGACCTTGAGTACAACATTGGTGTGTCATTTTTATCATTGTGTATGTGTGTAGTGAATGTAATCAAATATTTATCGATACACATTCTATAATCGAGTAAAAGTGAATTGATTGATCTTGATCGGAAAGACGTTATATCATGTCCCCCTCCCCCCCCCCCCCTCCCTCCGCCCCATTCCCCACCATCTCGCCACCTTGCCTCCCGCCCACACGTCCACAGCTAGCCCTGTTTGAACTATGATTCATACTTGGGAGTCGGTCTCCACGCGGTATCTATGGATCCTCACGTGCCGACGATCGAAGTAACCTTTGCAGCACGACTCAAGGTCATCGGCTACGGTCCGCTTTCAGCCTGTAGACTGGTTGTGAACAAGGTTGAGTAACAGCTTGTTGGCCCAGTGTCTCCAAAACGGCCGACCTGCACCCGTTCACCCTTGGCATCGCCAAGGCTTTGCTTCCAGTGTTCTGTAGGTGCACTTGTTTTAAAATCGTAAACAACAACAATGCCACACACACACACACACACACACACACTCTCTCTCTCTCCTCTCTCTCTCTCTCTCTCTCTTCCAACGCTGCATAGTTGAATATCGCGCACGCTAGACCGTGTGCGCGAGAAAAGAAACCACCATTGGTGAATTGATTTTGTTGATGCATCTGATTGTGAGCGCAAAAAAAAAACCAAAAAAACAAGTAAACAACAAAAAAACAGTTTTGTTTGCATTATGTTTATACCGGCTTGTGCGTGTACACTGAACGAAAGTTACAACAAAATAATACAAGTCGCCAATTTCTTTGATCTGTATGCTGTTGTTGTAAATATTGTTTGCCAAAATGAATACTCTGATTTGCAAGTAAATGCACATTACAGAAAACAGCCATGTTTAAACAGCGAGCAGTAATAGGCTACTTACTGCGATGTGACGTCAATGTCAACGTCAATGACAGGTGACTGATTATTCAAAGTTGCCGTGACGATGATGATTAATTATTGTGATGATGTTGTTGCAGTTTGCGCGTTGTTGTATAGCAGAATACACAGCGTTTCAAAACCACATTGCAAGTTTCTGTTGTCTTGATTAGATCGCATCGAATCGATTTAATTCGTTGATGGAAGTCCAGCCACTGTTGTCATATGTAACCCTCCCCTCTCTCTCTCTCTCCTCTCTCTCTCTC
>CM031604.1:54202708-54209056 GCA_018398815.1 Conus ventricosus | reverse complement strand
TCTCTCTCTCTCTCTCTCTCTCTCTCTCTCAGCCTGCCACCCGCGTGGAAAGCGGAATCGTAAGTTATATGTGTTGTGAAACGAGAATGATATGCAGCGGTCGTACTTTTAAGCTTACACGCTAATATACTGTAGTGTATTGTTGTTTTTGTATATATGGCGACTGATAGTGTGTCCAGTGAGGTTAGTCTGTTTGTTGTTAGTTTTGCTGCGGTCATGTGTGATTGTGTACATGTATACAGCATGTTCATTGCTTATTGTGTGTGTGTGTGTGTGTGTGTGTGTGTGTGTGTGGCGTGTGCGCGCGCGCGCGCGCGCGTTGTCCGATCAATGAACAAAGGACGGTAATCAATCTTAAAGTCCCCCCCACCCTCTCTCTCTCTCTCTCTCTCTCTCTCTCTCTCAGCTCAGATCTCTCTCACGTTCGACCTACTTATGAATTTTCGTTCTCTTCTTGCCAATGCTAATTCGATTTATTTTCCCCAATTCATTTTAGACACGTGGGCCCATTCGGTATCTTTGGTAAACTTGTACGAGAGATAAGAATCGTAGCATATGTATACACGACAGCCCGCAGCAATGATAACCATGTTGTAGGTCGTTCAAACCATTCAGCTCATTGGAAACTGTAAACAGCCGTCGCCCGTACAACCAACGGTGTACACGTGTGTACGCACAGTAACGAATTCATGCTGGCCACTGGTCAGTACGTGCGAGGCATGTTCAGCCGGTCGGCCACTGACCTACATTAAGGTCGGTCACCACAGCAACCGAGCCCTGATGGTCAGTAGATTATTTGGATAGTTCGATATTTGTGCGTACTCCAAGTGTCAGCCGGCAGGCAAAAATGTGTGTGTGTGTGTGTGTGTGTGTGTGTGTGTGTGTGTGTGTGTGTGTGTGATTGTTGTTGTTGTTGTTGTTGTTATCGTCGTCGTCGTTGGTGGTGGCCCCTTTGCAGTGTTACTGTTGGAGGTGTAACGCTTTTTGTTTTCTTTTTTCTTTGTGTGTGTGTGTGTGTGTGTGTGTGTGTGTGTGTGTGTGTGTTAGCTGTCGTCGTCGTCGTCATTGTTGTTCACTTCCTCATTCTCTTCCTTCTCCTCCTATAAGATTCTAGTTCTCTATGCCTCCTCTTCCTTCTTATTCCTCTCCCATTATGACTGTGAGTTATCCCTCGCACATTACAGTCGCGGCAAGCGCTATTCCACGAGTTATGTGAACAACGTGAAATTCCACTGCTGACAGCTATTTATGTATGGAATATCATTTTGTGCATTTTTATTTGACGTGAGTTTTATTTGACGTGAGTTTGGAAACGTTTTTTTTTTCTTTTTTTTTTTCTCCAAATTACCTGTCTATTTTGATTTTGCATTAGATAAGCGCCACTCTGCTGTTTGTGTGTGTGTGTTTATTTACAGTATTTTGCACTTTGTGTGTGTGTGTGTGTGTTTATATACAGTCTTTTGCGTTATTTGTTTTTTTCTGTTTATTTACAGTGTTTTGCATTCCTTGTTTTGTCTGTTTATTTATAGTATTTTTTGCACTCCTTTTTTTGTGTGTTTCTTTACAGTATTTTGCATTTCGTGTTTTGTCTGTTTATTTACAGTATTTTGCATTTCGTGCTTTGTCTGTTTATTTACATTATTTTGCATTTCGTGTTTTGTCTGTTTATTTATAGCATTTTGCATTTCGTGTTTTGTCTGTTTATTTACAGCATTTTGCATTTCGTGTTTTGTCTGTTTATTTACAGTATTTTGCATTTCGTGATTTGTCTGTTTATTTACAGTATTTTGCATTTCGTGTTTTGTCTGTTTATTTACAGTATTTTGCATTTCGTGTTTTGTCTGTTTATTTACAGTATTTTGCACTCCTTATTTTGTCTGTTTATTAACAGTATTTTGCACTCCTTATTTTGTCTGTTCATTTACAGTTTTTTTGCGCTCCTAATTTTTGTGTGTTTATTTGCAGTATTTTTCACTTTTTGGGGGTGTTCATTTACAGACTTTTGCATTATTTTTTCCCCTTTATTTACATTTTTTTGCACTCCTTGTTTTGTCTGTTTATTTACAATATGTTTGAAGTCCAAGTTTTGTGTGTTTACTTCTAGCATTTTTACAATCCGTGTTTTCTCTGTTTATTTACCGTGTTTTGCATTCCTTGTTTTGTCTGTATTTACAGTATTTTGCACTACTTGTTTGTGTGTTTATTTATAGCAATTTGCACTCCTTGTTTTGCGTGTTTATTTACATTATTTTGCCCTCGCTGTATTCTGTGTTTAGTTACAGGATTTTACACTCCTTGTCTTATCTGTTTAGTTACAGTATTTTGCACCTCTTGTTTTGTGTATTTACATACAGTATTTTGCACTCCCTGTTTTGTGTGTTAAGGTACAGTATTTGGACACTTTTCTTTTGTGTTTAGTCATAGTATTTTGCACTCCTTGCTTTGTGTGTTGATTTTTTTTAGTATTTTGCAAACCTCGTTTTGTCTGTTTAGTTACAGTATTTTGCACGACTTGTTTTGTCTGTTCACTAGCAGTTTTTGTCTCTTCTTGTTTTTGCTTTTGTTTAGATACAGTATTTTGCATTCCCTGTTTTGTGTCTTTAGATACTGTATTTTGCATTCCTTGTTTTATGTGTTTAGATACTGCATTTTGAACTCCTTTTGTGCGTTTAGGCACAGTATTTTGCTTTCCTTGTTTTGTGTGTTTAGTTACAGTATTTTGAACTCCTTGTTTTGTCTGTTTAGATACACTATTTTTGCGTTTATTGTTTTGTCTGTTTTGTTACAGTATTTTGCATTTGTGTGCGTGTGCGTGCGTGTGTGCGTGCGTGCGTGCGTGCGTGCGTGTGTGTGTGTGTGTGTGTGTGTGTGTGTGTGTGTGTGTGTGTGTGTGTGTGTGTGTGTGTTTATTTACAGTATTTGGCATTTCTTGTTTTGTCCATTTAGTTACAGTATTTTGCACTCCTTGTTTTGTCTGTTTAGATGTTGTTCGTTTATTTGTTGCACCCCTTGTTTTGTGTTTAGTTAAGCAGTTTACACTCCTAGTTTTTGTGTGTTTAGTTACAGTATTTTGCACTTCTTTTTGAGTGTTTATGTACAGTCTTTTGTATTTGATTTTTTTCTGTTTATTTACAGTATTTTGCATTTCTTGGTTTTGTCTGTGTACAGTATTTTGCACTGCTTGTTCTGGGCGTTTAGTCACAGTATTTTGCACTCCTTGTTTTGTCTGTTTAGATACAGTATTTTGCACTCCTTGTTGTGTCTGTTTAGATACAGTATTTTGCACTGCTTGGTCTGGGCGTTTAGTCACAGTATTTTGCACTCCTTGTTTTGTCTGTTTAGATACAGTATTTTGCACTCCTTGTTTTGTCTGTTTAGATACAGTATTTTGCACTCCTTGTTTTGTCTGTTTAGATACAGTATTTTGCACTCCTTGTTTTGTCTGTTTAGATACAGTATTTTGCACTCCTTGTTTTGTCTGTTTAGATACAGTATTTTGCACTCCTTGTTTTGTCTGTTTAGATACAGTATTTTGCACTCCTTGTTTTGTCTGTTTAGATACAGTATTTTGCACTCCTTGTTTTGTCTGTTTAGATACAGTATTTGCACTCCTTGTTTTGTCTGTTTAGATACAGTATTTTGCACTCCTTGTTTTGTCTGTTTAGATACAGTATTTTGCACTGCTTGTTCTGGGCGTTTAGTCACAGTATTTTGCACTCCTTGTTTTGTCTGTTTAGATACAGTATTTTGCAGTTCTTGTTTTGTCTGTTTAGATACAGTGTTTTGCAGTTCTTGTTTTGTCTGTTTAGATACAGTGTTTTGCAGTTCTTGTTTTGTCTGTTTAGATACGGTTTTTTGCGCTCTTTGGTTTGTGTTCAGTAACAGTATTTTGTACTCATTGCTTAGTGTGTTTAGTTACAGTTTTTGCTCTTTTTGTGTGTTCATTTACAGTATTTTGCATTATTTGTTTTGTCTGTTTATTTACAGTATTTTGAATTTCTTCTTTTGTCTGCTTAGTTACAGTATATTGCACTTCTTGTTTTGTCTGCTTATTTTCAGTATTTTGCACTCCTTGGTTTGTCTGTTTAGACACAGTTTTTTTTTACTCTTTGTTTTGGTTGTTTAATTACAGTATTTTGCACTCTTTGTTTTGTCTGTTTCGATACATTATTTTGTACTGCTTGTTCTGTGTGTTTAGTTACAGTATTCTCCACTCATTGCTTAGTCTGTTTCGTTACATTTTTTTCGCACTTGTGTATGTGTGCGTGTGTGTGTGTGTGTGTGTGTGTGTGTGTGTGTGTGTGTGGTGTGTGTGTGTGTGTGTGTGTGTGTGTGACAGTATTTTGTATTATTTGTTTTATCTCTTTATTTACAGTATTTCTAATTTCTTGTTTTGTCTGTTTAGTTACAGTATTTTGCACCCCTTGTTTTGTCTGTTTAACTACAGGTGTGTGTTTTTTTTTGCACTCGTTGTTGTGTGTGTTTAGTCATAGTATTTTGCACCCCTTGGGTTTTTTTAAATGTCTGTTCAGTTGGGGTTTTTTTTGTTTTGTTTTTTTTGCACTCCTTGTTTTGTGTATTCACATACAATATTTTGCACTCCTTGTTTTGTGTATTCACATACAATATTTTGCACTCCTTGTTTTGTGCACTTATATACAATATTTTGCACTCTTTGTTTTGCGTATTTACCTACAGTATTTTGCACTCATTGTTTTGTGTGTTTACATACAATATTTTGCACTCCTTGTTTTGTGTATTCACAGACAACATTTTGCACTCTTTGTTTTGTGTATCTACATACAATATTTTGCACTCTTTGTTTTGTGTATCTACATACAATATTTTGCACTCTTTGTTTTGTGTATCTACATACAATATTTTGAACTCTTTGTTTTGTGGGCTTGGCTTTCCCTGTCTGCTGTGTTAGCTGTGGCGGTTGTGAGCGCAAAATCTGAATGGCAATTTCGTTAACTACACGCCCCAAACACACCTTTGTTCGACTAATGTCGTCTCCGGGTGATGACCCACACAGAAAGCCTGAATGCTAGTATCTGAAATGATGGTTTGAGTAGTGGATAAGACAGCTTGGAGAGAGAGAGAGAGAGAGAGAGAGAGAGAGAGAAGAGGAGGGCCGACACCATTGGGATGGGTGATCCGAAGCCCAGCCCTAAACTAAGCCAGACTTTATACAGCCTGATAAAAACCTTCGTTGATAAAGACAATTGTGCCTCAGTAAGGGAAGAAAGCGGACTTGTCCTCTCTTCTTCTCTCCTCGATTTAATTATAATTAAAAGGAAACCTCTCCCATCTGAAGCCAGTAAACAACGGCCTCCTGTCAAACCACTACGCCACCGTCCAGGAGAAAGATGAGGTGGTGGTAAGGGGTGGGGGGGGGGGAGGAGGAGGAGGAGGGGGGAGGATCATTTAGTAAGGGTGGGGGGGGGAGGAAAGGAGGAAGGAGATGTGGGAGTGAGGAGGAGGAGGAGGAGGAGGGAGGAGGTTAATGGCCGCCCACATTCTGACATGGAGGGGGCAGGGAGTAACACAGCCTGTTCGGATGTGTAATGTTGGAAGTGGGTTATGGCAATGGCGGCCGCCTGATGGTGGTGACCACAGGGAATGGCCCTGGATGCCGTAGCATTATGGCGATGAAGAGAAGGCAGCTGAGGACGAGGAGGAAAACTCGTTTAGAAGTGACCTGGTGGGATGGGTCCACTAACGGGGGAAACGATGATAACTCAGGCGATGAATTAAAAGTGTGTGTAATATACTAACTAATATATAATAAAATAATATAATATATATTATATATATATATATATATATATATATATATATATAGACAATGGTAGTAAATACCAGCAGAGATTTAAAAAAATGCTCAACCGGACTGGGAGCAACATTTGTTAAAAGATAAGGTTTTAGACCTTATCTTTTAACAAATATAATATATATATATATAATATTATATAATATATATTAATTATAATATATATATACATATATATAGCATAGGGTTGTTTGGGTTTGCTTTTTTTTCTGTATGAGTGAGTGAACGTGCGTGCGAGCGTGTGTGTGTTTGAGTTGGCATGTGTGTGTGTGTGTGTGTGTGTGTGTGTGTGTGTGTGTGTGTGTGTGTGTGTGTGTGTGTGTGTGTGAGAGAGAGAGAGAGGAGAGGAGAGAGAGAGAGAGAGAGAGAGAGAGAGAGAGAGAGAGAGAGAGATGTAAAAATGTGTTATTCAGCATGGGCCACAGCCCCTTCTGATGGGGGGGGGGGGGGGAGGGGGAGACTCCAAACACAACATTTGACGCATCGACAATGCACATCAGAGACAGATCAAAACA